>JAJLUX010000019.1:0-165947 GCA_030564425.1 Wickerhamiella cacticola | reverse complement strand
CAGACCTCTTTGACAGCTTCCCCAGCGAGTCTCCACTCTCTGACCGACAAAAATGGCATCGTACTCAGGCCAATTTCTGGCATGGTGTGTACCGACTCGTCATCTACTATAGGTGGCGCTCTCGTGATCCGCCAACCGTCAGCCTAAAGCACCTGGTTGACTTTTTGAAGCGCTGGTTGACGCGCAAAGGAACCCGGTACCCGGGGGCCAGCCGACGGCAAGTGCCTTGAGAAGTCAAGCCACACACAAATGTCAGTCGTGTCTATATAGAAACTAAATTATGGTGACTACGTAGTAAAAACGACTTTTAGGAAAAAAAAAAAACTGCTCCGTCGCACCCCTTCAAGTTGCGGCAATATAGGGTCTCCGTCCCCCCCTTCAAGTGGCGACACTCTCCAGGTGGGTCATTAGAGGCAATGCCTTGAAGACCCCGTCTCCGACCCTCGCAGGCATAGGCATGTTAGATGGTGGGCTAAAGCACCTGATTCACCGCGAAGTCTGATGTGCCCGTATATATACATATATAGTACAGCCTGAAATCGAAAAAAAAAAAAAAAAACTGAAACGAACGAGAGCCATAATTCGGCTGGTTTTGCCTCGGCACCGTATCAGTGGAGAATTCCAAGATGCAGCCCTCGAGCTGCCGAAGTCTAATAAAGATCTAGCAGCGTAGAAGCGTAATTAGGTGCACCCAGGTCTATAGAGCTATACTTAATAAAGAATATCAACAACGTGCAAGTCGATACGACCTGTATTTAACTAAACAATATCAACAACCTTCCCAGATCTAAAGACCTATATTTAAATTAAGAGTACCAAAAACGCTGTTGTAGAAGCGCCAATAGGGGTGCCCACGTCTTGACCTGTATGTGAATAAAGGATACAAACAAAATCCAGCATCATTCGGTATAGTTAAGCTAGATTTGAATTATACAGGACATAATGATTTTGTATACGCTTATAGCGCGACAGGGTGACGCCTAAGCGTACGCCAGAGCCGGAAAGCAACGATGAACCATTATTTTGTGGGTAAGATAATTCTGTATTGATGGAGCATGGGCTAAGAAATTCATGATGTAAAGAGAATAAAATATATAGCAGCTTCAATCTAGGCACTTCTTGAACCAATAGGGGAATGCAAGGAAGCGATGTGTCCAACAAGGATGCATATCTCTAGAGACATGCGCTAGTATGCGCGGTGGTGTCGTGAAAGCCCTAAATTACTGTACTCATACAGATTATTATGATTAGATCCAGGGGTATTAGTTGATACAACTTATTATAGGGCTATTCATGTAGAATTAGGTGACCACTACTGCGAGAGTATGCGCTTCCCCAACACCATCAATCTTGGCAAAAGCTAGAAGCATGTGCCACATCTCGCTCTTCGTGGTCTATGGTTTACAATTCTGAATTTCATTGCCCTTTCACACATTTGTCTGATAGAATGATATCAAGACCGAGCACCAAACCTAGTTTTAGTTGTGGTGTTGCATGTACTTTTATCTAAATATATAGACAAAATACTGCATGGACCGTATGATTTATCTTTTCTTGGCCGTCTCTACGATTTCCATAGTGTAAACACCGTCTGGTAAACCATCTTTATGTCCAGTGACATATACTTCGGCAAGATAATACTCACCCACTTGTTCTGTAGCGTATGGATGAAACTTTCTGAGCTCCTTCCATTCATCTGCATTGAGCTTGAGTGGGTGCAGTTTCAAAATCTCGACACCCTCTGCCCGTAATGGGGAACTTGTGACGATTGGCGGTAAACGGGATACCATCCTATTCAGAAGACCAGAGAACATATTTTTCATCATACTGATATTTGAACAAAAGCTTCTGCAGTTATATAGACACATGCGAGCACAAATAGTGTCCCACTGTCATGCAGGGCTCCAAATAGTGAGGTTGTGAGTGGTACGTACGTATGTAGACTTGTCTGGAGTAAATAAACTGGTAAGGACACCATGATAATACTATATGGATATTTCAGGGAGGCTGTAAACATGCATGGCGCTGGTATATTCATTGCGATGCCTTGTTTGCGTGCATGCCTTCCTGCAGGGGTACGAGACACCGGTGGGACCCGCGAGCTCCCGTATGGTATACTTGTGGGTTGTAAAATGGCCCACCATGTGGATACATGAGCATAAGTATAGTAATTAAAGAAGTGATGTAGCCCAGAAAGCATCACTTCCACCAAAGTAGCGAGGTCTTGTGTCTCTTGGTGATCTGCACGACACAGGTGGGGTGCGATCTCCAAAAAGCTGTATAGATCCCATGACCTGCAGGTGACATTGAGTTTAAAAAATAATGTAAGAGGGTTCTTCATAATACCATGGGCTTAAATGCGAGAATCCTGCTTGCTATCTCTTCTGGGGTCAGATTCTCTTGAAATATATAATTAACAGCCTGTGGATCTGCGACGGATTTGCATAGCAAGTCAATATTTGCGTCTGCATCTTTTTCGTTGCCACCCGCATTCTGTATACTCTGAATCAGGTGAATTAGGTCCGATTTTGAGATGTGGCTCATTGCTTGCATTCGATTATGTCTGATACTTGACTTGATTTTCTATTAGTGGTGCGGCAACAAGGATTAGATTCAGTCTTTGTAACCTGAAACGCCAGAATGCGTGTAGAATAAAACTGCCCAAACGCACTGGGGGCCAAGAAGGATGATCGTTTGGGTCAAGGGTTGAGCCGACATATATACAGCAGCTACGGGCACAGTTTACGATTGTGTGGGTTGCCTTGGTATCAGCAAGTATAATTTATGGTACTACTATCTTTTAACGAATTTGGGGGAAAGATAAAATAAATATTCGGCTACTTCAAACCACGTTTCATTTTGAGTGAGTCGCGTTTACGCTGTGCGACGATATTCAATACGTTGGGGTCCGTAGGGGGCTGCTGCGGCTGCTGAGGCTGCTGCTGGTATACAGCCGTACCCGGCCGAGATCTTATATCCTCTTTGAATGGCGAAGACAGTGGCACGTTATTCCGATTATCGCTAAAGTCAAACTGCTCGTAATCTCTTGACGAAGCAGATAGTGGAGTACCCAATGGTGGGCCGAGGGGCGCACCAAATCCGCGTCCTTGAGTCTGTATACGAAGCGGCCCATCTGCACTACTGCCAAGCGCACCGGTCTGGTAGCTGTTGTGGGGTTGCTGTGGCAGTTGGTGGAGTTGAGCACTAAAAGCGGCGGACGCTAAAGGAGGAGTCATATCAGGGTCGTCTCGGGCACAAATCGATAGAATTTTTTTGCGGATAGCTACCACCGAATGAGGAAAGTCAGAGCGACCCGCTCGAGACGCCCGCTTCATCACTGCACGGGCTACGCGCTGAACTACACCAGAAGGCGGAAATCTACCACTAAACGGGGTATTTCTTGGATTATCACGATACTCTTGAAGCACAGAGGCGACTAGTTGCTCCTGTTCTGGTGTCCACGCGTACTGCGACTCTGCCTCCTCATCGTCGGTTGTGCACAGCGAAGTGGAACTTCCTACGCCGCGCGCAAGAAATGGAGGCGGTACTTGCTCAAGCGGGGTGTGCGGTGTTGACCCAGGAGCGCCAGAGCTCCAGTTGGACATGTAGTCTTCCATACCTGGGAAATGATAAGCAGCTTATTCATATACCCTCTGGTCTGAAACGGGCGAACCAGCCACCTGGAGCCTCGCCCTTTCATTTTGCAAGACACCATAGCTTATTTTTCACGTTTCATAACCGTTTAGCTGGTATGGAAAATATAATTGGCATCTTAATTGACGCGTATTGCTTGTTCTCTTGCTCTGGATAAGAGGTGCATAATTAAAAAAAAAGTATCCCAATTAAAGACTGATAGGCTATTGCACTGTGAAGATATCATTGCTTTTCCAGAAATCGTCCTTGATGATATCACAGTGGAGTACTTTAACCTCTGATTTATTTCTCTTTTTCCGAAGTTTATCCAATTGTCGTGGACTTAACTTTGAGTCGCCTTGAATTACAGGGGGGCTATCCCAGATTAGCACGGTTCCCTTTTTGAACATTTCAGGTTCATTATTGTAATTGATGCCCAACTCAGAGAATAGAATCTCGTTTTTGTCGCTACTCACTGTGCCGCATAGCTTATTCTCTGCTTCTTGAGGAGTGAGACCCTTTAACACAAGATTCCAAAACGTGGTATTGTACAAATTGTTGATATGACAATCAACTTGGCGCCAACTCAGATAATCTCTTAATGATTTGAATGTGGGGTAGACTACAGCTCTCCCATCAAAAGTGGGTAAATGAGCCATTTCCAAAGGTTTTGACATTAATTGGGGCCAGACATGAATATAATACGCTGTAAATGTGCTTACAACGGTTGAAATCAGTTTGGCCTCTCTTCTATCAAATAATGTAGTGGCGGGGTCAAACACAAATGAGTACTCATCGCTGTCACCGTATGCAAATACAATATCCTGGACTGATTTTAGAACGTTAATTGCCGCCTGGTTCATTACATTTAATGCATTTGCATCATTGGGCTTCTCAAAACCATAGAATTTTGAAAATCGGTGAAAACCGCGCCCGTCTACTCTAATAACAATATAAGTCTCGGGCAGAAGGTAATTCTCCCTCTCATACTTCTTAACATATTGATACTGAGAATTTGCCATGCCGGCTAATACAGAATTGAAGGTATTAGATAACCATATTTGGAAAACCTAGGGCTGACCAACAGTCACAGCGAATCAGTGCTGAGTGGTTCCCCCTTATATTATAGAATGTGGCGGAACGCCTCGTTCCCCCACATATGCCCGCTGTCGTTAAGGATATCCGCGAATTGGTCAACCTCGCTTCCCAGAAGCACGTAAAGACTGTTATTGTCAAAAAGAACGGCAACGAGACCAAGTTCAAGCTCCGTGGTGTCCGTTTCGTTTACACTCTTGCTGTTAACGACCCTGAGCGCGCCAAGAAGATCGTTTCCAGCTTGCCCCCTGGAATCAACGTTGTCGAGATCAACAACAAGGCCCCCAAGAAGGCTTCCTACTAAGTAGATGTGATTGTAATTGATTATGTCTATATATTCTATACTATAAAAGCCAACCAGTTGAATGGATTGACTGAAAGCTCGTTCACTGATCGAGTCCAATACTGTTGTTTAAGGGAAAAGGGATGTTAACTCCCTATTTGACCAAATCTACCCATTCTGATTTGGAGCACACATAGTGCACATGAGTTTTGAAGTTGAACCCATTGAAGGTCGTTGATGCGCTCAATGTGTATGCGCCGACACCTCTGAAGTAAAGCCAGTCCCCAATCTTGACTTCGCGAGGAAAACTGGTTTCTGTGGAGATGCAGTCTATTCCGTCGCATGTAGGGCCCCAAACAGATGCCAAATATTTGGTACCGTTGCTGTTTCCATTGCTTCCACAACTGAGAAGCTCTGGAATTGGGGTCTGGTGGTCGTAGATAATACAGTTCAGATTGGCATAACATCCATCCGTAATGTAAAGCATATCTTTCTCCGACGTAACGCGACGCCCAATTACGGCGCTCACCAAGGTGAAAGCATCAGCGACCATGAAGCGGCCGGGCTCGGCGATGACCTCGATATCCTCTGGAAACTCCAAAGACTTGAAAGCACTGCGAATGCTTTCGGCGTCGCGATCAAAGGTAGCATCCTCAAAGCCGCCGCCAATATCAAGGACAGTCATATGAATGCCCAAAGACTTTGCTTGAGAGAAAACCTTGGCAGCATCGCGCAATGCTTTTGCATACGCATCGACGCTACCTCCGCCACTACCAATATGGAAAGCAACGCCTACTACATTCAAGCCCAATTGCTTGGAGAGAGCCAGTAGATTAGCTGCAGAGTCAAGAGTGGCTCCGAATTTGCAGCTTAGCTGGCAAACTGCGTCAGTATCGTCGGTAATGATACGCACTAACAGCTCAGAGTTTGGGGCGCATTCTTTAATCTTGTAGAGTTCATCTTCGTTATCAACTGTCATTCGTTTAACACCGCGGTCACGAGCCCATCTAATGTAGGAAGGGTTCTTGACGGTATTTGCGTAGATGATGCGGCTTGGATCGACATCCATACTCAAGACCTTTTCAATTTCACGATAAGAAGCACAATCGAAATTACATCCTAGCTCTGCCAACATACGCAAAACAATCGGATCATTATTGCACTTGACTGCGTAGTGAGGCTGGACGAAACCAAGGCGAGACTTCCATTTGCGGATTTGGCGGCTTAGAACGCTCAAATCACAGATAAAAAAAGAGTCTTCCATAGAGGGATCATCAAGCTTCTTGGATTCTTCGGTTAGTTCGTGAATTGTCTGGTGAATGAGGTCTTCGGATTCAACTTCATTGCAGATGGGGGGTAGATCAGTAATTGGAAAGCGACAAGTGAGAGACATTTCTCGTAATGGTACACCCTCGGTCTAGAGGGTAGAATAGGACTTTATGCGGCAACTCTCGTAAGACAACCTACCTGTGATTGTCTTTAAGTTAAGTGGGTAACTTTTCAGTTATGCTGACGCTATTTACCAGTCCATTATCGTTGCTTATTAGTAATCTAACGCCTCAATTCTCTTCAATTCAAGTAATATAAGCTCAAATTTTTGAAATCCCCGCCTATTTGGTCAGGTGGTCCTCTATTCAATGTACGACAGTTTTGCTCTGACAACCAAGCCATGTAAAACTGATATGCCGTTGAGCTGGGTCCATTGCATTCAGCTGACTAAAATTTCACTTTTCACTTTGTAATAGAGATGCCTGTATTCACTATTGACTATGAGGATCCGGTCTTTTCAGTTGCATTTCACCCTGAGCAGAAAGAATTTGCAGTAGGATTCGGCTCCGGGCGGGTAACTGCGTACAAGTACACATACGACACTGATCCTGAAGTTTTGTGGACGACCAAACGCCATAAATCTTCATGCAGAGGTATCCAATATTCTCAGGATGGAAAATATGTATATACTGCGGGATCTGATCGGGTCATTAAAAAGGCATCTTCAGAGACAGGCAAAGTAAAGAATAAGACAGAGATCGAAGGAGTCCCTTCTGCCTTTGTCCTGAACTCTCATTATATTTTTATTGGAGACGATGATGGCAATCTCCAAGTTGTCGATCTTGATTTAAAAAACGTATATCAGATCAAGGAAGTCGTTCCTGATTGCGTCAACTCAATTGCTACTCTTGACTACAAAAATCAGTATAATATTCTAGTGGCTGGTATGTCTACACTCGTCTCTGTTGATATTAGAAAAGGAATCAAGACTACATCTGAAGACCAGGAAGATGAACTCTTGTGCTGCGCTGTACCTAATGAACGCCAATCTGTTTTCGGAATGTCTGAAGGCCTGCTCACATTCTGGAATAATAATCATCTTCTTGATCAACAAAATCGTCTTCGACTCACCAAGGAAGGTACTGTTGACTCACTAATTGCTGGC
This sequence comes from Wickerhamiella cacticola, assembly GCA_030564425.1. Lineage (NCBI taxonomy): Eukaryota > Fungi > Ascomycota > Dipodascomycetes > Dipodascales > Trichomonascaceae > Wickerhamiella > Wickerhamiella cacticola. Next base: position 158,502 of record JAJLUX010000019.1, on the reverse strand, counting down.
GAGACAGAAGAAACTGTTTACGCTGGTACCTCCGAAGGAATGGTCTATGAGGTTGACACTCGCGCTTGCAAGATACTAAACAAGTTGACTCATGCCAATCCTGATGAAGGCGAAGAGGTATCTTTCCTGGACTGGGATTGTGATTATCACTTGGTCACTGGTTCTCTTGGCAAATTGACTCTCTGGAATAAGGGTGAATTCGATGCGCCACCCGAGGAAAAGAAAGATGATGGCGAAGCCACAACTAAGAGTAAAAAGAGAAAGCATAAGAACAAAAACAAAAAGGGCCAAGAAGCCAAGCGCTCAAAAATGTTTACAGATTTATAATTCATAGATAATTTACAGTAAAGGTTTCTGCTGAGAGACCATGCAATCGACTCTACCCTTTTGCAGGCGAATACTAGGCGTCACCCAGGTGCCGCAGGAGCATTTAGAGCCTTGCCATGCGTATGCTCCTAGTTTATGAGAGCACTTGGGACATGCTAGTTTACCCTCAAGCTCTGACTTCTCCAGCTCTTCACGCATCCATTCTACAGGCTCCATAAAGTGATGTTGGCAAGGACCTTGTTTGCCGACTTCATGAGCGACAAAAGAGCCGGATGTGGCTACTGGTGTAGAGCAGCCTTTGCACCTTAGCACCACTGATTTTACTGCGAGCTTATCAATTGTTTGACGCAGATCCAACGGAGACACAATGACAGGGCCTTTCTCGGTGACTAGCTCAACAGTTCCATCGAGGGCTGCAGAATCGACTCTCTCAGTCACTGCTGTTGGCTTTCCATTCACAAGCAGCTGCTTGATTGGCTCCTTTGTGAGCCTTGGAACCACATGGCGCCAGGTCAATTTAAAAGCTGCTACCTCAGTATCAGTATACTGAACATTGGGCTGAATTCCCTGATGAAAGTCTGTAGCTTGAGTCTTGAGGAGCCACTCACGGTATGGTTTCTTATCTTTGGAGATTTCATAGCCGCACAGGTAATAAACATGGAGCTGTTCCCGGAAGGAGTCGTTCGGATTTGCGATTTTACGCTTGCTTTGAACGAAATCTATCGCCTCTTCGTCTGTCCATTTATTCTTCCACATGAGGTAGGCACATGCCACTGTCACTGATCGTGAGATGCCTGCAATGCAATGTATCAAGATTCCACCGTTACTAGTAACAGCCTCATCAATAAATGCGTTGGTCTGCTCAAAAACTCGTAAAATAGGCTCCTCCTCGGTGTCCTGGAGGTCAATATATAAGTGCTTGAGATTTTTTTTCTTTATCATATCGCTGAAGGTTTCTTCTTTGTATCCAACTGCCCTGAGGTCCAAGACGCTAAGAACATGTGTGATGTTCTCTTTTTTAAACGTTTGCTCGGAGGAGGTAGCGATAAAACTACCGATCCATATATTATCGGTGATATGATTAAGAGCCATGGAGTTGGGAGAGGAGGAGCTGGGGTTAGCCGAGGCTTTTCTCATTGAGGTGGACTGCTTAAATATCGAATCCAAAAACATTCGAGCTTTGGTAGATAGGAGGTTATTAGGTGTTTCCGGTCTCACTAAAATCGCCCTTGGACCCGTTTCCGCGAACATATGATATGTGATGTATGGAAATTCTGGACCACCACACAGCCACTGTGTGCGTGCAAAACCAGGCTCCAACCGCTAATTAAAATAACATGAAAGCCTCACTGAATTTTAAGACTTGTACCTTTCGGCCACTATATACAACCTATTAGACTTAGAGAAGTTTGTCAAAGGCAGGGATCAATGTCTGTGCCAAAGCAAAAGAGAAAACGAGCTTAGGACCAGTAGTCAAGAGTTTAGGAATCAAACCCTTGAAGAAGGCAGTAGGGCCCTCATTTTTAACCATGTTTTTCAAGATGGTGAAACCGCTCTGAGGATTATCAAAGTTACGGTTCTGGATACGAGTCTTGATAACATCCAAAGGGGCAGACACAATCAAAGAGGCAGAAGCACCAAACATAGAGGCGATAGTGTTCTGGTACCAAGATGCCTTGGAGTAATCCTTGAGACCGAGAACGTACTCCTTAGCAAAAGCGTTACCACCGAAAAGAGCAAAAGAGCCAGGAGCGTTACGTGCAGCAGTCCAGCCAGCACCTCTGTAGAGCCCGAATCCCTCATCCTTGATGATTTTGAAAAAGCCACGGCCCCTGAAAGCCTCAGGGTTGGTCTGACGCTTGATCTTGAGAACATCGAGAGGCAACAAAACGACTTCACCGATACCAATCAAAGATCCGGCAGTAGCACTCAGGAGAGCCTTACCAGACTTGGCGCCGAAGAGATTGTTGAAGGTATTGGAGTAGTTTTTGGTGAGATAGTCATTGACAACAGGCTGACCACCGTACTTGTATACACGCTGGGAAACTTTGTATCCAGCGGCGTAACCAAGACCTGGGAAGAGAGAAAGGAGACGCTTGCCCAACGGAAGCCCAGCCTTATCCTTGAAAATGACAGTGTTCAACTGAGCAGCTGAGGTGATGCGTCCATGGTTGGACATCAAACGCTTAGAGATTGTGTCCACAGGGTGAAAAACAAGAAGTTCACACAATCCAGCACTTGCTGAACCAAGGACACGAGCTGTACCACTTTGCTTTGTATCTGCCGTCAGGGGGGCCATGGAAAAATAGTGGAGTGGGTGGTTGGTAAGCAGAAATTGACTCTTATCGACTCGTAGAGTCATCACGATTGGTCGAGTATGTATTCCGCAATAGCTTTGAAATTTTTATGTTCATATTAACAGAACCTACCCAGAAATCGTGTGGTTTTGATAGAATAGCTCAAGGTCTAATTTTGGCCCCGAACCTCAAACATCTCAAGCCTGAAACAAATGCACAGCATCCCTATCTTCTGCATCGACAATATGCATTGTACATAGTTTGATGCAGGGACAAGTGAACTAGACAGCCCTAGTGTATTTGCAGGGGTGCAGTTATAAGGTATATATTTAATTTGTGTGTATCCCCAGTATTAGCCTTAGTCGTACCCATGCCAATGCCTACATATATTCAGCAGTCTTGAGTTGTTTGATCGGCTATAAAGTCATCATTCTGCACTTTCGACATTCTTATGCACCAGACGTCAGACGACAAGGAGCCACGCACGTCCATGTCCATGAAATATGCGCCCGTTGGTAGTGGCATACGAACCCCTCTCCATACAGTTAGGTCCGGCATTACAACTTCGCCTACCGAAATGCTCCCACCGCCAACACCAGGTTGTCCTAATACCCAAGCCAAACACGACAACGACGATTCTCTTGAGGAAGAGAGCGATGGTGAGAAAGGGCCATCTTCCTTAAGTGAGTTCCCATACAAATGCTATTGCGGACAAAATTTTAGCACTGAGCAAAACTACAGTGAGCACACAGAACATCAAAAGTGTATCAAATGGGATTCTATACTATTTAGAGACGACAGAGTCATTTGTGCGTGCGGCGAGGAGTTCACAGAACCATTGGGACTAGATATCCATTTAAAGCTTCGAGAATGCTTGAATCTGTTTCCCAAAACCACAAATAATTGAACAATCATGTTGAATTGCAATCGCAGTTTAACTAGCCATTCTGATCTCCCTCGATCTTAACTGCTTACATATCACAATAGTTTATAGAGATGGAAGAGGTCAAGCAAGACTTTTTAGAATCGCTCCAGGACCTCACCTTCAACTCGCGTCCGATAATCCAAGGACTCACAGAAATCGCAGAAGAATGCAGCGAGTTTGGCAAGGGGGTAGCGGATGCAATCGAGTACCATCTTAGTACGTGTGCTCCACCCTTGAAAATTCCAACCTTATATCTCATGGACTCTATTATAAAGAACATACCTGTTCCTTATGCCGATATTTTTGCACCTAAAGCATACCGCATGGTCACTGAAAGTTACCGCCACCTGCAACCTCCTCAGAAGCAAAAGCTCATTGACCTATTCCGCACCTGGACTCAGCCACAGCCCAAAACCGGCGCTCCAGTTTTTCATGATGATATTCTCAATCAGATTAATGGGTTTTTCCGTCAGGTTATGCAGGCACAGACCCAGCCTCAACAACCTCAGCAGCGATTAAACCAAAGCTCAGTTCAGGTAGAGATTAACCGTATGCTCAATTACCTAAATTCTGTAACACAGGACAAAGAGACAGAGTATCAAATTGGTACCTTGCGACGGCTTCAAATGACTATATCTGGGTCTGTTGATCAGAATACTCTCGCCCAAGCCCAGCAACAAATAGACAACTTCAAACAACGCCAAGAAACTGCATTAAGGAAAAGACAAAATCAGCGGGGCGGTAGAGACAGAGGCGATAAGCGCAAGAAACCTTATAGTCGAGATCGCGATCGAGACGGTAATGGCGCCACTGGTTCCAATCGCGAGCCTCTCCGTGAAAGAACTGAGGCTCCACCTGCATTCCCTGACCTGTTGTCTAATCTGCAAAGTGCAGGGTTACTGAACACACTAGGATCAAATACTCCTTCTATTGGTGGTTCCACCACTAAGTCTGGTACCCAGCCTGTCATCGAGCTCACAAGTGCCTCACTTAATACGCCTCGTCCAGAACTCATTGCACAAATCTACACAGCATTACCAGTTCAATGCAGCGTTTGTGGTAAACGCTTCCCCGACTCGCCAGAGGGTCGCAAAGCCAAAGAGGAAGAATTGGACTGGCACTTTCGAGTCAACAAAGATATTCGGGAAGGACGTTCTCACTCTAGAATGTGGTTTTTGACTGCTCAACAGTGGGTGGATTACGATGAGAGTGAACCAGTTCAGGTTGAGGAAGAGCCCAAGATTGACTTTGAGCGCGAAGCTAAAAAGGTGGTGCCCATCCCAGAAGATCATGATGGCGTCTGTCATGTTTGCCAAGAAAAGTTCAATACAATTTGGTCTGAAGACGCTGAAGAATGGGTTTATCAGAATGCCGTGGAAGTAAGCGATCATATCTTCCATGCCACATGCTACGCGGACCCGAATAATAAAGCTGCAATAGATGGTATTCTATCTACTGTGAAGCAGGAGTAGCCTATTTTTGTATTGATAGTTTAGCATTACTTCTCATATGTATACCTATTGACTACGTAGTATATTCTTCAGGCGGCTCTCCAGATGCAACGTTGCATTGGTGCATGATGCGTTCTTCGCCTTCTTTAAATTGACCAGTTACTGAGTGCCAGACGCCGCGGTTATAAAACAAAACCAGATCTCCCTTCTCCCAATTGTGGCAGTACACTTTCTTGGGACTAATCCCTTTTCTCATGAGTTGTTGCACCTTCTCCCGAGCTGGTTCAAGCTCTAAGACTGTGTTCCCTTGCTTGTCTTCAATGCGCCAGAGACAGCAGCCATGGATCTGCAAGTGGGGTTTCTTAGTGACGGGGTTCTTCCAGACCATAGGCAAGGTACAAATTTTATCTTCACTCCATTCAGGGAGTTCATCAAGTGATAGCTCCTTATTTTCGCTAACAATCGTGAGTCCGTTGGAAGTAGCACGGGCTTTACCAATGAATATGTAGGGGTGTGGGGCATAGACCACATTGTGGTTGAGCACAAACTCCTTTTCGTCGTCATCAAGAGACTCAAAGGCCTCGTTACCACTAACAAAGGCGGTAGCGGCCTGATTGATTCCTGGGATCTCGTCTCCAGTGCCATCATCATACTTAATAGTGTACTTTTCGCTCGAACCGTCGGGCACATGAATGCCAAGAAGGGACGTTACCTTTGGTGCATGGAGAGCATAAAGGGCAGAGTCAATATGCCAACGATAGAAGCGGGTGTAATTCTGCTCAATTTCCTTATCATTCAGCACATCTTTGTGGAATGTAAAGTGGGTTGGATGTACAAGGTTAACTTCATCAAGCCCTTGATAATTCGTGTGTCGCCCCTGACCTAGTATCTGTACTTGAGGCGCACTTGGCACAGACCAGCCATCTTTTCGTAGCACTGAATCCTTATGCCGGAATTTGTCTACATCGTGACCGTAGTTGCCTCTGCAACTTGGGTCGAAACGAACAGTGAGGTCGTGCTGACTTTTAGGGGGTATATGTGCCTGGTTCTTTATAACTAGCACAAGATGCTTGTGCAATGCCTCCTTCAAGATACCAAAGTCGTTCTCGTCAAGTTGTGACGCATCCGCGACATTGGTGGGCAATCGTACCTCTGCTCCGAAGCTGCGATGAGTTAGTGGGGTAATCTCAAGTTCAGTAGTAGCTTGTGTCATGTATCCGTTGGGTGTACCCCACGCCAGCTTTATATACTCAGCAGTGCATGTATATTGCATGCATATGTGCGTATGCTACTGCATATCGTTATTTCCACAGTCAAATATCTGGCACATAATTACCCGCATGATGCTGGATATTCTACGTGCGGTGGGCGATAAGTATGTATATATGAATAATGTAGTATTATAGGTAAAGCTCTATAAAATGCTTGCTGCGTCTCGTCACGTGACCTTCATGGTTATGCGGGTATTATGCACCCGGACAATGCCGTATGCAGTTATAGATAATGATCGAACCAATGGAAAAGCACGATAGACTAGTACTAGCTCTTGAACTGATTGCGTGCGTGTACCCCTCTCGGCTGACACTCCGCAAATTAATTGCTCATTTCTACATGGCTTTGACGAATGCTTGATGAAGTGTGTCAATTAGTACAGGAGAAATAGTTTTCGCATTAAACTCAGCATTCACGTATCAGCTAAAAACAGGTTTATATCGCTTAACGGGAAAATTGTTACTTACGCGGTCGTTTACGTCGTTTCTCTAGACTCTACATTAAGCATTTATTCCTTTTTGCTGAACTGCGCAAGAATGTCAGACCAGACCTTTTCAGGTTTTTGAGAAGCGTCAATACCACTCCAGATGCCCTTCTCCTTGTAGTAGCCGACGACAGGGACGGTCTGCTTGTGGTAAGAGGCAAGACGCTTCTTGAGAGCGTCAGCATTATCATCAGAGCGCTGGACGAGGGGCTCGCCAGTGACATCGTCCTTCATATCCTCCTTAGGGGGGTTGAACTCCTTGTGGTAAGAGCGTCCACTGGCAGGATGAACAAGACGGCCCTCAATACGGGCAACAAGACGCTCGTCAGGAATTTCCAACTCAATGGCGTTTTTAAGAGGAGTGTCACGTCCCTCAAGCATGCTGTCGAGAGCCTCGGCCTGGCCGATAGTGCGAGGGAAGCCATCGAGAATGAAGCTCTTCTTGCACTCGGGATTGTTCTCAAGCTCATCCTTGATCATGCCAACCATAATGTCGTCAGAGACAAGTCCACCGTTGTCCATGATTTCCTTGGCCTTCTTGCCGAGCTCAGTCTGTGCTTTAACCTGAGCTCTCAGCATGTCACCGGTAGCGAGATGGCAGGCACAAAACTTCTTGACAAGATTAGGAGCCTGGGTACCCTTGCCAGCACCAGGGGGGCCAATGAAGACCATGCGAAGAATCTCATCGGTGCTGTTGTCAGAGGGCTTGTCAGAAGAGCTGCCCTTGGACTGGTCAGCGTTACTTTCGTGACTAGCGTTCTCCTGCTTTGCCTGCTCAAGACGCTCAGCCTCTTTTTTACTGTAAACCTCATGCTCTGATTTACGTGTCTCGTTAATCTTTCTCAGATTAGGAGTCAAGAGAAAGTCGAAAAATCCCATGATTGGTTGTTAATTGCGTAAAGTCTCTGCCAGCCAATGCGTTGGCTAGAGCTTCTTAGTCAGCCCTTACCCTGAGCTGGAGGTTGGAGGGGGGAGGGATAATGCTATAATGTTGGGGCTAGGAGGGATTACGATTAAAAGGCGAGAAAAAAATACGCTAGATAGCATTAATAGAATAAATAATACGCGTGCACTTTAGCTAGTAAGTGTCTTCGTCTTCTTCTGGGGCCCTTTTCCTCTTCGGGCTCAGCCTGAATGGAAGTCGTAGTTCTACTCTCACAGTCTTGGGGGGAGGAGAATCCGATATGGCAATGCGCTGAGGGAACGCAACAAAGAGCTCATTTCTTCTTGTTTTTGTTTTTGTTATCATTCTCTATTTGCTTTCTGGTTCCCTTGAGTAGCTCTAGATGTCCGACTTTTGCTGCAATGGATTTTTCAGTTTGTGCAGTTAAAGCTGATGTATGATGCTTGCGAATCATTGCTGCCTTTTTAGTGGCAGCAGTGCTGGCCTTAAATTCACGGAGTCCCTTACGCATGACACCTTTCTTTTCATGAGTTTTCTTCTTTGGCTTGATTGTTTTCAGGGCTCCTTGAGGCATGATGTGTGAAAAAAAAATATCTACAGTACTTCCGATCTTGGTGCAGATTTGAAATCTTGCATATTCTGTGGCGTGGTGTAGTGGCGCAGGGCCGACGCATAGACTGATAGACTGATATCAATTATAGGGCTTTAGGTTGGTATAACCGTTTGTGCAATGACTCAAAGTTCAAAATAAGTACTTTTATATCCTCACGTGTTTGAAGCGATGTGCGCCGAGATTATAGTTGGGCACGGGATGAACCTAACCTTTCCCGATAGCTGTTGGGTCTTGCACTTGTCACCTTCACTCGAGACATGGTTCACAAGGGGAGCTATGATTTCAGGGAGGGCCCTAATAACAACTCAACTACTCTAATGGAGAAAATGGGAATAGTAAGTTGTGTATTGGCTACGCCTCCCCTACTTGTCGTGTGGTCATTGACATATCCCTTCAAGTCTTATCGGCAGCTACGTTTCAAGGATCAGATGTTCGCAAATATCCAGGGTCACTTTACTAAAACCCTCAACATCCACCAATTACGCGCCCTGGTGCCTATACAACCAGTCCGGAAGCTCATGAAGGGGTTTAAGCGTAGAGCCGAGGCTATGGGCCTCAATAACTTCAACGGTTATTTTGGTGGCGATGACTTCTCTGCTAGATGGATACATGAAGTACCGGATCGTACAGAAAATGATCCTGTGATGATCTATATTCACGGAGGCGGGTATGCATTGAAGCTCTCTAGCGTACAACTGAGTTATGTCTTACATTTTGCTCAGCGCTTTGCCAAGAAACGCGTATCTATTCTCTGTCTCGACTATACGGTGACTCCAGTGGCCCGTTATCCAGATCAGCTAAGAGAAGCAGTCGCACTATACAAGGAGCTCTCAAAGACGTGCAATAATATCAGTGTTTTGGGAGATTCTTGTGGTTGTCATCTGGCTATTCAGCTATGTGCTCATTCTGCAAATCCAGTGCCAGGTGTCGAACCTGTCAATGTGGATTTTTATTCTTTGATTTTCTTTAGCCCTTGGTGTGGCCTTGATGTATCTGCCGGAGGTTCCTATGATGTATTCGGCAGGAGAGATATTATAGACAAGAAATCATCAAAGAGAATGCAAATCATGTACTGCGATTCCCACCTCCTTTCGGACCATATCGTAAACCCGGTCAAGGAGACTAATACTGACTTCTGGAAAAAAGTGCTCCCAACTAAGACTGTTGTAGTTTACGGTGAGTACGAGATTCTTGGAGATGGCATTAAGGAATGGTCGAAGAACGCTGGCGTCGAATTGATCTATGAAGAGCCTGCAGGAGTGCATGATGCGATGCTGATGGCATTTGGTAGTTCGTCTACTAAATACATATGCGATGTAGTTGATGGATGGTTCTGAGTAAGATCTGGATGCATCATTTATTAACTTATGTGTTGATTAATAGCACTATATAACTTATACCTGATTGACTGATCAAAGACTTTGGGTCAGTACCTATCCCCCTATCAAGATAGTACATGTCTGACTCAGCCCACTCTTCGAAATGCTGCTCTACTGGACGCTGTTGAGCTATGCCCTGGCGGTTATGCCTGTATACATTTTGAATAGCGATGCAGTCGCCCCTGCCAAATTCAAACTAGACGCCTCTCATTTCGGTGCCGTAGTCGCCCACTTTTTGGGCTCGAACCAACTGGCATCTCAAGAGGCAATTGATGCTGCGCAGTTTGTCCCTAGCACATTCATGGACTCACGCTCAAGCAACGTCGTAGTTTTGACAGATTTTGATGCCGAATCTGCCACAGATAAACTCGGAAGCGCCCTTTTTGAGGTCACACCTAGTGATGACCCCAAACACGTTGACGTGGGTACGCCTATTGGTGGCTCCGCTGCAGTTGATGCTCTCAAGTCTTTGGCTAGCAAAGACTCGGAATCCCTGCTTATAAGCGCCAAGGACCAGCAGTCCGAGCTCGTTGACATCCTTCTCAGCCTCAAGGGTAAAGTACTGGTTCTCGGTGTTCCTACTGGCAAAGCCGTACCTGTGTTCCGCACCGTTGAGAAGCGTCTCGATAAAGAGACTTCTGAGAAGCCCAAGCATAATCCACCATTTGACTCGCTGGACCAGTGCACTTCCAATACCAATAATTGCTCTGGCCATGGTTTCTGTGCGAAGACCAGCGCAGGTTATGAGTGTCTTTGTGAAGCTTCCAAAAAAGACGGCTACACTACCTATTGGAGTGGATCTTCCTGTGAGAAACGCGATGTTTCTTGGCAGTTCAACATCCTCTTCTGGACTGGCGCAGGAATCATCCTCACTATCATCGCAGGAATAAGTTTATTATCCAGTGTTGGATCAGAGCCCCTTCCTGGTGTTTTAAATGTTCAGTAGATATTTAAATATGTAAATGCGATATTTGTGCCTCCCTGTTGCAGCTATGCTTGCATGCGCGGTTTGTGCCCCCGCATGCATATTTTCTATAAAAGAAGCCCCTGCCCCCCTGAAATTTGGTACAAATGATCTCACCTGTATCTTCAAAGTCTACTCTATTCAGCATCTTCTCTACAAAACCTTGGAAACTTCGTTCAGAGACATCACAAAGATCCATTTCTCACGGCAAATGCAGCTGCCGCAAAAATGTCATACTGCACCCTCAAGGACAGTACACACACTTATAAAGTACTGACCGTCGATTTTGTCGTCGATTTTATTGTGGTGTAGGCCAGTTGGCATCTATACATTTTCACAAGACACGACTATCAGCGTCCATCTCTAGCATTTAGATATCTTCATCCAAAGACTGCATCGCTCTTTGTTTTAAAATGCTAAATTCATGCTTTATATATTCTAATCTCTCCATTCAACAAACACCTGATCTGTGCGGAACCTTTGAGTACATACAGAGTTGGTTAGTTCTGTTTTTTGCCCGACTCTATGGGCGAGCAGCCCAGCGTGAGCAATCATGATACCATTATCGATACAAAATCGTTCGTCTGTTGCAAAAACTGTGGCACCGCGCTCCTTAGCCATCAACCCCATCATCTCTTGTAGGCGCTCGTTACAACCAACACCACCTACTATAAGCACCTGAGAAGATCCAACATGAGCCATTGCACGTTCAGTAATTTCCACCAGCATACTAAACAACGTCTCCTGTAACGAGTAACAAAGATCTTCGGGTGTGTACTTTGCGTTCTTTGCGAGATTCTCTATATGGGCGAGAATTCCACTCATGCTAAGATCCATACCTTTGACTGTATAAGGTAGCATGATATAGTTTTTACCCTTTTTAGCCAGCTGCTCGATATTATAGCCTGGACTAGGTGCATTGGGAATCTTGAGAACTCGCGCAAACCGATCAAGACAGTTTCCAATCGCAATATCAAGAGTCTCGCCAAAAATTCGATAACGCTGTGAGCTGTATGCAATTACCTGAGTATTGCCTCCTGATACATAGAGTACTACAGGGTTTTCTGCACCGGTGATTTCTCTGCCCATCTCAATATGTCCCACACAATGGTTAACACCCACAAGAGGTAAGTTCCATAGTTGAGCAAACGTCCTGGCCGCAATCACCACCGATTGCAATGGAGCACCCATACCAGGTCCTTGAGTGAAGCATACACAGTCCAGGTCTTTGGGTGAAACTTTTGCTTCCTTTAGACTCTGAGCAATAAGTCTTACTACCCAGTTTCTGTGATGCCGAGCTGTTTCTCTCGGTTGAAATCCCTCGCCAATAGGGGCATGATAAGTGTCTCTGATGTTTGCTAGGACTGTAGCAGGATTCTGGGGACCGGTTACTCCCGTTTCATGTCTGATAATTCCTACACCTAGTTTATTGGCAGAACCTTCGAGACCTAATGCCAAGTAGTATCCTCTATCTGGCAAATATTTATCCATAGATCCGCGTGATGAGGTAATCCATGCTCAACATCAAGCGGCCAGAGGGAGTACCCCAATACCAGTGCAAATGCAACTTACGGCTAACATCAATGGTAAATTCAACAAAGATCAATTGCCCCGTAGTAGTAACACTAACAGCTGATCACCTAGTACTGGAGACACCACAATCTCATACGTATACAGTTGTCGGCAAGGGCGATCGATTATTTCATAATCTAGTTATTCCTCTGAAACGATCAACAATTGGAGGTGGATTGCAAGGGTGCCGGCTTGTCCAGCCATGGTTTGGCCCAAATAAATGGGAAGGAATTCTCATTCCATCACGCGAGTCAACTATCGAACCAATGTTTGAATTTCGCATCTGTTTGTCGTTCTCTGACGGTGGAGCTGTTATGTTTGCGCAAAAATTCCAAGAACAAGCAATGAAAGCCCAGACCGCGCAGGATTTAGGTGTTGATGAAGTACTCCCGACCTACGAGCCTTGATTACACCAGTCGAACATGAAACGCAGAAAACACTATTTATTCAGTAAAATCTTTCTATGATAGTCTTTTTTCCTCGAATAATTTCGGTAATTATTTCGGCAAATGCATCTAATTTTTTTTATATGTTGAGCTAATATGTGACGATCTCTGCTGATCAGCAGCTATCAGGGGCTCACATAATTTAGCCGAATGCGTGACGCAAAGCTGTGTCAAATATAGCCCTCGATTGAATCGTGCATGAGTGTTATTTCAAGAAGTGTTCGGTATATAGAGTGTACGTTTTACCAAAAATAAATAGAAAATTTATAAATTAATCCTTGTGTACTCTAGCGTGGCGCCGGAGGTTGCTAACAACACTGAAGCTGCGTCCGCAACCAGCATGCTCACACCTGAATGGCTTCTCGCCGGTGTGTGAGTATAAGTGAGTTTGGAGAGCACTAGGACGAGCAAAAACTTTTCCGCAGACCATGCAACTGTGAGAGCGCTTTGTTGTCTTGCGAATGCCAGGCAGAGTGCTGCTTGCACGACGTTGAGTAGCAGGGTGGACTTCACGACGGTGGCCAAATGGCGACGGCAAACGTGTGAAAGAGCTCTGAGCAATCGGTGGGGCAGAAGGACCAGGTACTGGGAGACGGTGTAGTGCCTCGATAGGCTGCAGTACCTCCTGGGAAGGGTTGCGCATGTAGCCAGAAGGGTATTGATATTGGGAGGGCATGGTCGAGATCGGAGGAGGCGCTGCTCCAGAAGCGGCAGGGGGGAGAGCCATATCCTGCATTGGTGGAGATGGAGGGTATAGACGATAGTCTGCAGAAGCACCTACAAACTCCATCTCTCTGTTCCCCAAGTAGTATGGTTGAGATACAACAGAGCTGCTAGTGTGGGAAGCAGGATGAAGGGGAGGAGAGTGCTGGCGATACATACTGTAATGAGGAGTACTTGTAGTGGACGGTACAGTGGCAGGTGTTTGATTGTAAAAGCTGTCGTTGTTACCCATCGAAGACAGCTGGAGGGAGCGAACGTCGTGAATCATAGCCATTTGCGAGTCTTGTTTATTGTGTGTAAAAGAGATTTGTTTATCGGCGACGACGATATGGTTACTGCATCACACGATCGGGGCACTGCTTTAATATAGTAGACCATGTAGGCACTCACATGCAATCGCACTGCATTTGATCACTGCGAGCCTGCATACGAATAGCGCCGTGGCATGCACCCCAACCCAGATTACCTCTCGCATGATCAAACCTGTAAACAGTACTCTCAAGATAAATACATTAGATTTAGCCTAATGTGTATGAAATGAATATATTTTGATGAAAAAATAGTGTGTTTCCCCATCTTAGCAGGCCCGCGATACATTTCACGGACACACGGAATCAATCGAGCCGAGATAGGCATAGTATGTGTGTTCGCTTAACACTAGATTTCGTAAACTTTGAGCGCCATTTTCATACAATACCAATACAACTGCTTTATACTACTTATATATCTGTCTTGGATTCTCATATAGTAGCTGCTCCACTATATTTACCCGACCCCACGCCCCCCTGTTTTGGGGTTAGGGCTGCATGATACGGCACCAAGCATGCTGAGGGACACGCTCGAGCATACAGGTGTAAAGGCTTGCACTGCGAGCTAGTAAATATACAAAGTAGCCGTTTCAAAGAGTATTGAGTGCTCTCCCCTCGATTAAACGACTTTATCGGTAGTATATCCTGCGTTGATAGTCAATTAGATCGAAAGAGGCTCAAACGCACTTCAGAGTAGACTCTATTTGTGCACTTTAGACGTGCACCGTGAACTCACTCTGGATTTCTACCTCGCATTCTAGTTCTGATAATCGATAACAGAGAACATACCCTATGGCTCCGAGAGATCTACAAGATCTGCAATCTGTTCTGCATAGTGTACTGACCCTGCATGGGGGTACCGATATGAATCTATCCATTTAGACCAGTTCTCAGAGCAGATTTGAATGTCTGTCTACAAACAAATCTGATAAAATGATGCTAATACTACTGATGCTCCAGTCATCGAGTTCAACCAGGGAAAAATGATATCGATTAAATTCCTGAGTCACAGCGGCCGGTCTATGGGGTTGAGGGACAATATTAAAAATCACCAGCAAGTAGAGCAGGTGCATATTTCCTCAGAGTGCTCTGATTATTTGCTTGAATTCCAGGGTTCATAAGTTTGTTACCTAGTAACCATCTTGTCCCAGCGATTACGCGATAAATCTACCCATAGCCCAGGGGTGTGTGTTTATAATGCGCAAGCTACATATAAGTTTTCAGGGCAAAAATAGTGTGAGAATCGAACAATTAAGGGCTGAATCCTTAACACCTCAACTGTTAGATTGTCTGTATAAACTAGTCCTGAAGTTAAGGCCTCTATATCTAGCAGCTGGTGCCAAGTGGGATCGACGCTCAAAACTCGAGGAAATGAAAAATACACCCATGCTAATATACAAGATCGCATACTCAGGTGAGCTCGTGATAGGATTTATTTCATACGTACAAGATCAAGAAATGCCAGGGCTAATGCAATCTGTAACTTTTATTTGGGAGTTGCACGTGTCGCCAATCGCTAAACGGCAAGGTCTGGGTAAGCGCCTAATAGAAGAGGTCGCTGCAGGAACAGAAAAACGGCTCATGCTTAGGACGTTCGAATGCAACAAGAATGCAGTAAAGTTCTACACGAGTCTAGGATTTACAGTTGATCATGATTTAAGCGATCGCATCTCGTTGATTATGGCTAACGCACGCTAAAGTTCCCGATATAGTGTGCATGCATGCTCATGCCTATCTGATTATGTGAGCCGGGGGGATTATATCCCCGCAATTGGGTATCATGTTGGATCGAGTTGCGATCCGATTTCGGGGAGATTCAAGACTCAAGGCACTAAAGATGCTCCGCTGTGGCTTAAAGAAATTATCTGAAACAATCTAACACAATGATCTACAAACATTACTCTTGGACCCTGGCGATCGCTGCATCTGATGAAGATCCCCTCAGGCCATAAGAGGGGTTCACGTGAGATCACTATATGCCACTTCTTATGAGGCACAGAGAATGTCTTAGGAATTATGCAGTGTGTTTGAATTGAATGGCTAGTGAACTAATGCGAGAAAGTCACAAAAACAGGCCAGTGGCAGATCACAGGATCAGTCTGTCCTTCAATCACTACCTTATTTTATACCTTCAGCTGTTAGAAATAGTCTATTTGAAATTTAAAAAATGTTTAAAATCTTTTAGTATTAGGGTTAAAGTGGTGTTTCTCCATTAGGCTAATGGCTTGGCACACGTTATTCCGATACCCCTGCATCTGAGGGTGCAGGCACATCGCTGAAAATCCTTGCTTGGCAGGAAAATCCACTGACACCCATATAGATAGCCTAATGTAATCGATACTAATAATAGCTGAGTAGATGTATTCAGCAATTGCATCGTTGTGAGCATACTTATGTTTGACATTGATTAAACTGCATAAGGTAGTATGTAGTAAGTAATTATGATCTATCCGCTAGCTGTACGGTTAAGCAGAACGCTCAATATCAGATACCTTGTTTCCAATAGAGAGAGCAGGTCCTTGAGTCTTTGAACGAATACGGAAATGACCAATTATCCGGTCCCCAGACTTTTCGATGCTGAGGTTTGCGATAGCATCCTCACCGAATGAGCT
Source organism: Wickerhamiella cacticola (assembly GCA_030564425.1). Taxonomy (NCBI): domain Eukaryota; kingdom Fungi; phylum Ascomycota; class Dipodascomycetes; order Dipodascales; family Trichomonascaceae; genus Wickerhamiella; species Wickerhamiella cacticola. The sequence goes on along the minus strand of JAJLUX010000019.1, from coordinate 142,225 downwards.
CCGTGCGTAGAAGTTCGCGGATAAAACGTCGCAATCGAAGCTGGGATCGAGTGCTGTGGCAGTCAAGCACGCCATGTTAGTGTGCTTCATCAATTGTTCCACGTATGCAGAAAGCGTAGGAGCAGTAGAAGCAACGGAAACCTTGTTCTCCCATTCGAATTTAGACCACATATCACGGAACTCTGCCTCGGAGCAGTGAGCAGGTTTGATGTAGTCCAGAATATTAAGAGGAATCTCATCAAGGATAATGACCTGACCTTCGCTAGCAGTTTTGCCTTCATAGGTAATATTACCACAAATGACACCAGAATCAGCGGATGAAACACGAATCGTAGTTTGAACAGTGTGGAAGCTCATAGGAGGAACGTTCTGGGTCTCCGGATGATCAACCACCTTCAGATCTCCACGAGCAAAGAACTCTACACTTAGCTTTTGAAGAGTCTCCTGAGTCTGATTGAAAATCATCACGTCAAGAATAATATCAAACTGGTTGACTGTCATATGAGCTTCAGCGTATACTGGGTCACTGTAGCCAGATAGTTGATAAATATGTTTAAGTTGAGAAGAAATCTTGTCCTCAACGGGCGCAGACGCGATGGCGTTAGTCGGCATAGTGATCTCTGGATTGATGCTGTCAAACATGCGGAATCTGACGGGAGCATCAACGCTAGTGGCTGTCTTTTCCTTGATAGAACGGGAAATTTTGGCCTCATTTGCCTTCTCCCGCGTGAGCAAGGTGACGTAGGCGTCGTGGGGCTTCTCCAAGAAATCCTTCTTAGTTTCAGCACTACCGTTTAACAAGATCTGAATGAACGAGTAAATGCGGTCGAAAGCATCTTCGTCGACCTTATCAAGACGCAGCATGGAGGTGAAGAGAAGAAGTGCCTCAGCGCGCATACCATTCAACTGTTTTGCGGGAATCTGTTTATCAAGTTCGGCACGCAACACTAACTTGGTCATAGAGGCAGCGAGTGCGGCAGCCAAAAAGTGTTCACCGCCGACAAGCAAGTGACGAAGCGCATACTTATCGACAGTAGTGGCTGCTGGCTGCGAGTCAAAAGCAGATTCGGTGGCGTATGTACCGTCGGCCAAGACCTTAGGCTTACCAGAAGAAACAACCTCTTGGGTGTCTTCTTCCAAAATCTGGCTAAGTGGCAAGGGGCCAATGATCTTCCGGAGAGCGAGCCAGGATGCATTGATACTCTCAGTGTCATTGCAGTATTCACCGATAACCCAAAGGACTCCTCTGAAAACAGATGCAGAGCGAATAGTAGGTAGCACTTCAAGTAACTGATTGATCACATCTTGTCTTAGATGAGGGAAGAGTTCTACAACCTCTTTGATGAACGAAACGACACCAACAGCACTATCGCGATTGAAGTCGCCCAAGAAGTCAAGCAAAACACTTACAACTGAAGAGGTGATGCCTTCGAATCTGATGGCGCAGGAATGAATAGAAGCAATGAGAACCTGGCGATACTCTGCATTCTTATCGTAGTTTTGAGATACTGACGCAGCAAGCTCCTTTTTAAGAATACGCACAACGTTGGAAACCGTCTTGTTGGTTACCAAGATCATAGCAAGGTCCAAAGCCTGTTTACGAACATCAACATCAGGAGTACTCAATACAAGCAAAACGTCCATGACCAAATTATTGAGGGAGCCAGGCACACGCTCGTTTAGAGCAGCCACGCGATTGAGAGCGGTGATCTTGGCATTGTTATCAGCTTCCTGAATCGCGATGCGAACATAGGTAGCGGCCGCACGACTCAAGTCGAGCGCAGACCAACTCAATGCAGCAAGAGCTGAAGCAGCATCATAAGCGACAGTGTTGGAGGTCTCTAGAGCATTGTTAGCAATCTGCACATACGAAGGGAGCAAGTCTGGGTGCTGGGAGGCATCCTGAGAAACAAACTCAATGAAAGCAAGCTGCAAAAGCTCATCCAGGCTGTTAAATGCCGCCATGTGCTCAGCAAAGTAGTTGTAGGCCGCGTCACGGTCGAGCTGTGCGAGACCAACAAAGGCGTTACGTCTACAAGTGGCATCACTCTCAGCCTCCAAGAATTGCTGCAACAGAGAGGAAGCGTCGGGAATAAGCTCAGTGTGCTTTGCAATCTGCAAGATGGCAAATACAGCATTCTTACGGACGTAAGCGTGACGGTGTCCGAGACAGGTGCGAATAGAAGTGATAAGAGGCTCCAAAAGATCGGGTTCGCGCAATTTGGCGCAGAATCTCAGAGTTCCTCCCTGGATATACTCGTTGGGATGCTGCAAGTCATTACGAATGGCGTTACAGACAAGAATCATCTCCTGCTTAAGCTTTCCATCGGGGCCAAGCTTTGGGACGACTTCCCAATAAAGATGAAGGAGTTTTTTCAAGCGCTTATTGCGCGACGGCATCACGAAGCGAATGATGTTCATGAGAAGCTGAGGCATGGGGTCTCCGTTGTACATGGCACGCAGGATTGCGCGCATAGCTTCCATCTTACTCTCATCACTACCACGCTCAAGCAGCGACTGAAGCTCGCTCACACTCAGGCGCGCGGTCTTGTTGGATTCGTAGACCACGGTATTCATTGACGTGTGCGGGTGCTGGGGGATAAGGGGGGGTGCTATGTTATAAAGTAAGAACCAACGATACCCTTGGAGCAACTAGCATGAGATATCTAATTATCTAGGGTTTATAAAAGACTAAATCTTGAGCAACAAACGATTATCTGATTAGCGTCTGATCACGACTGCGGGCAAATCAAGGTCTTCACCTTCTTCGTCTTCAGCACAGATTTCTAAAGTGATATTGTGTGGATCAGAGAGAGGTTTTTTAGAAATAGTTTCAATGATTTCACTCACTTTCATAGGAAGACGTTCTTTAAGCTTTTTTACGGCAAAAGAAGCTGCCACAAGGAGGCTGCCACTTGACACCATTGAAACCTCGACGCCATGTTCTTTCTCAAAGTAATCAAAGAGCTCCTGAAGTGTAATATCTCCTTTAATCTCAAAGCGACCCCAGATACGGTCAATCTCGCGCCCTTCGCCGTACTTGATCTTTTGACTAGGCATGGGCTCACTGAAGCCGAAAAAGGGGAGTGCCAGGTTAACGAAACCGTTTTTGAGATCATCAATCTTTTTACCCTGGACAACCTTAAGCATCTCCGTGGTGCTGAGTCCAGTGACCAAGGAGGTGGTTGTTGCAATTGCGGGAATGATACGTCCAGCAATAAACTTAGTCTTGGAGCGGTCGACGGGCTCAATGCCGTAGTTGCTAGCACGCAGATTTGAAGCTGCGTTGATGAATGCAATGTGGAAATTGGAATCATCGTCCTTCTCAAAGTCAACAGGGTTGAGACGGAATCCAGCCAATTTGGATGGAGCAGGGAGTCTCTCAGCAATCTTGGCAATTACATCGTCACCACTGTCAAACCCATTCTGGTCCATAGCGGCAGCCTCCTCGTCGTTGGCTGCAATTTTCACGTTAGAAGAGGGCTTGAATTCAGAAGGCTGGTACTTGGCAATAACCTTCTGGTACACCTCGGGGGAGCCAGTATGGTTGAGTCCATAGTTGAAGGCACGCAAATTAGCAGCTGCAATAACGAACTCAGCGTGGTTAGGATTCTCAGGATCGAACTTCAGCGCAGTGGGCATACGCTTGGGAGGGGCCCAGAATGGGGCGCCCGAGCTGGTTGTGGAGTCTGGAGGGAAATTGAAGAGGAGTTGCTCGATTTCATTGCGGTAAAGACTCTCAAACTGACGCAGAGCCCACTCAACACATTGCTCGTAAGTCAACGGCCGGTCGTCAACAAGGTAAGATTGGATGGTAGCAAGAGTGTCTTTCTGATTGGTAGCCTGCTTCAAGGTTTCCTCAACGTAGTTGGGTTGAGTTAGGTAGAGGTTAACATTCTGGCAGTTTTGCTCAAACAACTCGCTAAACAAGTTCTTGGCCCAAGCAATGGTGTGATCGATCTTGGCAGGGAAGTTACGGATAGTGCACAATGGGAATCCCTGCTCAGGGGGGTCAACACTCGATGCATAGGACTCGGTCATGTTGGGAACAATAACCTGGGTATTACCCTTAGTGCCCAAAGTGCCACTTTCGATAAGCGGCTTGAGATAAAAGACACAACGTCCGTCGACATAAGTACGAGCCTCGACGTTGTCAAGAGCATTGGTGACGAGGTCAATGCCATTCCAGAATGCTTCGTTGAAGATGTTCTCGGTCTCAGGTCCGACCTTATCGGTCAAAGTGGTGAAATGACCCTTGAGATCAGGGTTCATTTCCACCACAGCATTTGCAGCGGTATCACTCTTCGGGTTACCAACATCCTTGGGTCTGAACAAAAATTGACGGTTCAGATTTGATCTCTCAATAGTGTCGTTGTCTGTTACATAAATGTGACCACCCTTGGAGCCAAGGCCAAGCAACGCCCAGTTCTTTAGGACTTCACATCCAATGGCGCCAGCGCCAACCAGCAAGACATTAAGATTAGCAAGTTTGTCCATAAATTGCTTTCCGAAAACAGCATAATAACGATCATAGCGGGTGCCCTGGGGTGCGGCATCAGACTCTGACACACTCTCGGGCAGTGCCTCTAATGCATCATAGTACATCCATTGTTTGACAGGGCCAAACTTACCCGAGACTGCTTTCAATACTTCTTGAGCAGCGGTACCACCCAGCACTGCGAGAGTTGGGGAAATCTCACCACTTGACTGATGAGTAAATGACTTGAGTAGTTTCTCATCAATTTCTTGCTCGCCCAAAACCTTGGGGAATTGCGCAGCAACATTTTTAGCGAGTACAGCAACTTGAGCGGCGTCTTCATCATTGTAAGGTCTCGGGAGGCGGTTGTTCTTGAGTCTAAAGGCATTTATAGCCAGAAATCCAATATGGAGTTGAGGTGGACGGTCAAACTTGGCAAAGTCGGTGATAAAGAACTCGGGTTCTGCAAGCTGGCTCTCAAGACTCTGGAAAGGAATTTTCTGGGGTTGTTTAATCTGTCTCCACTCACCACCCTTGGTCCATTTGGCCTTGGAATCAATACCGAAAGATAATGGGCCCTTTACTTTGACCTTGTACTCACCATTGAAGTCCGCGGGCTCTGCGCCATACACTTCAATCACATCACCATCTTCGAGGTTGTGGCGAACGCTTTCAGGACCAATAACCTCACCGTCAGTGATATCAGCGATAACTCCAGTGACGGGCTCTTCTCCGTTAGTGTCAATGCAAACAAAATCGCCGAAATCACAAAACACAAATCCAGAAAGTCCGCGAGACTCTACCCAAATAAACTTCTTGTTGGCAGCCCTGGCAGCATTATCAAGCTCAACTGCTTGTTCCGCAGAAATTTCACTCGCTACAGTAACCTCATATTTTGAAGCGAGCTCAGTAACTGTGCCAGTGGCTACAGAGACGGGCACATAGGAATTGAGCTCTGCAAGCTTCTTGCAACAGGCTTGATCACGTTGCGAACCAATGTCAGCTTTGGTGAGATAAAACTGTGAGCCAAGATCAGCCTCGGTTGCCAGTGTAGGGTCATAGAGTGTCACACTTTTGACACCAGCAAGAATAACATTCTTGGCGATCTCAACGCCTAGTCCGCCCAGACCAACGATAAGAACATTTGAATTGGCCATCTTCTGCATGGCCTCTTTGCCCAAAACATAGAGCTGGCGTGAATACAAGCTTTCATCGATTTCAGGCATTGCTTATGATGTCGAGTGTCGTAATCGAGGTGGCCGGGAGTATCCCTTGGGAGAGGGTCCTTTCAGGTTATCAAGAAAACCAGGATTACTAGCACGAGATTTATTAAGATTTATTTAGGATATACTTCTCATACGATCTTCAATATCGCCTAGTTTGATGCTTCCGGGGATGCTTTACACCCTCAAAAATCTGACACTCTACTAAGCTTGGTGCACCCATGATAGAATGTTCCATAGTAAACATTTGTAAACGCAGGTAGCAATTTGTGTAGCATCCCCTGTCTCTTAAACTGATATCTATTAGCATTGCGTCTACTAGTCCTCACCCCGGCCTTGTGATTGTCAGCATGCTGCCTGCCCCTTATAGCTCCGGCGACGATGCGAGTTTCGCCGTTAAAACTGTTAAGGAACGCCTCCCCAGTATTTTTAAACAAATCGCAGATGACCTGGAGAGAATTATCGCTTCTTCAAAGAAAGGGCCTGAGCCAAAAGAGGAGGCTGCCCTCATTGTCGAACAAGTGAGATCGATGGTCTCCGATTTCACCGAGAATGCCGAGCTGACGCCAATCAAGGAAATCTACCCTTACGATAATGTATACAATGAACTGCTGGAGGAAATGAAGCCTCTTCATTACCAGAATGCTCCCTGGCTGTTCTTTGAGTGTTATGCGTACCGTAAGGTCCAGCAGCTTTTCGACGAATCTACCTACTGGAAAACCTACGATATGTTTGGAATTCAAAAGGATCAAACTTTTTCTAAATCTGAAAAGGCTGTTGGTGAACTTGCAGCTCGCTTTGTTGCCTTGCAAGATCAGGTTCAAGAAATTGCAGAGAAGCCCCTCAGTGAGAAGCTTGAGATCCTTGAAGTCCTGTTCCATGAAATTGCAATGACCTCATTGTGGGGTAATGCCACTGACTTGAGCCTGCTGGTTAATATTAACATGGATCAGATCAAAAAGCTCCAAGTAGCATCTGCCGAGCGCGACAAGGAAGCAATTCTCGCAAACGATTTTGATAAAGTCTGGAAGCAATTAAGGTCAAGTGCTGGTGGAAGAGTAGACATCGTGCTTGACAACTCGGGATTTGAACTGTACACCGATTTGATCATGGCCCTATTCTTATTGGAAACTGGTCTGGCTGAGCAGGTTGTTTTACATCCCAAGGTTCAGCCCTGGTTTGTGAGTGACGTTACTCCTAGGGATTGGCTGTGTACCGTCAACCTCCTTGAGGATGAGCAGGCGTTCCCCTCCAACCGCGAGGCTATCGAGAAAATTATAGAGACAATCGAAGCCTATCAGAGTACTGGTCAAATTGTCATGCGCTCATCCTACTATTGGACATTGCCAGTTGCCTTTTGGGACATAGTTGAGAATGGCAAGTACGGCGGAGGTGACGTTTGGAAAGATCTCAGGGCCTCTAAGCTCGTAATCTTCAAGGGCGACTTGAACTACCGGAAACTTACTGGTGACCTTGCTTGGCCCCGTGATACACCCTTCACCACTGCGATCCAAGGGCTTGCCACCAACAATATACCCATGGTCACTTTTCGCACTTGCAAGGCAGACGTTGTTGTAGGCCTCCCCAAGGGCAAAGGTGAAGAACTAGACGCTAAATGGGGTAAAACCCACTCACCTGCTTCCAGTTGGGCATGGACTGGCGAATATGCCGTAATTTCGTACTCTAAATAGATAATACATGTCACTTATCGATAATCATTCAGCAGTAATTTGGCTATTGGGTAAGCTTAGAAAAATTTCACAACCATGAAACCGGAACTTTTGCCCGAGAAGGAGCGATTCTTGCGTTGTTGTAGTGACATTTCCGTTGAGCTAGTTAGTCTTGTTCAAGAAGGAAAAGATGTTAATTTAAATGCTCTTGTGGGGCGCTTTGCAAAGAAGCACAAACTCAAAAGTCAGCCAAGGCTCACAGACATAATTGCTGCTATTCCCGAGCAATACAAGAAGCAACTACTCCCCAAACTGAGAGCAAAACCCGTCCGTACCGCCTCAGGTATCGCAGTAGTTGCAGTTATGTGCAAGCCGCACCGTTGCCCTCACATTGCATATACCGGCAATATCTGTGTATACTGTCCTGGTGGACCCGACTCAGATTTTGAATACTCGACACAAAGTTACACTGGTTATGAGCCCACATCTATGCGTGCCATTCGTGCTCGCTATGATCCCTATGAACAAGCTCGGGGTCGTGTGGAGCAGCTAAGAGGACTAGGTCACTCGATCGATAAAGTTGAGTATATCATCATGGGTGGAACTTTTATGAGCCTCGATCAAGAATACAGAGAGTCCTTCATTACTGCGTTACACAATGCTCTCTCTGGACACACCACAACAAATGTCGATGAGGCAGTCACCTTTGGCCAGCAAAGCTCCACAAAGTGCGTCGGTATTACTATTGAGACTCGTCCTGACTACTGTACAGAAACTCATCTCAGCGATATGCTTCGATATGGATGCACTCGTCTAGAGATTGGTGTACAATCTGTTTATGAAGATGTCGCCCGTGATACCAACCGTGGCCACACAGTCAAGGCAGTCTGCCATACTTTTAAGCTCGCAAAGGATGCTGGCTATAAAGTTGTAAGTCATATGATGCCCGATCTTCCTAATATGGGCATGGAACGTGATCTGGAACAATTCCGCGAGTACTTTGAAAACCCTGATTTCAGGACTGACGGGTTAAAGTTGTATCCGACACTTGTTATCCGTGGAACTGGATTATATGAGCTCTGGAAACAAGGGCTGTACAAGAGTTATAGTCCCAGTGCGCTTGTCGACCTTGTCGCCCGCATCTTAGCACTAGTTCCTCCCTGGACTCGAATTTATCGAGTTCAGCGTGATATTCCCATGCCCCTTGTCACCTCTGGTGTTGAAAACGGTAATTTGCGTGAGCTAGCACTTGCGCGCATGAAAGATTTCGGCACCAAGTGTCGTGACGTACGTACTCGAGAAGTTGGTATCCAAGAGGTTCATCACAAAATTCAGCCTGACCAAGTAGAGCTCATTCGTCGCGACTATTACGCTAATGGAGGTTGGGAAACCTTCCTGAGCTATGAGGACCCACAACAGGACATCCTTGTCGGTCTCTTGCGCCTTCGTTTGTGTGCTGAAGAGACTACTTATAGGCCTGAGTTGACCGGTCAACAGACATCACTGGTTCGCGAGTTGCACGTATACGGTAGCGTTGTGCCACTTCACGTTCGTGACCCTCGCAAATTCCAGCACCAAGGTTTTGGTACTCTTTTGATGGAGGAGGCCGAACGTATTGCCCGCGATGAGCATGGTTCAAAGAAACTCTCTGTCATTTCCGGTGTGGGAGTGCGCAATTACTACGCGCGTCTTGGGTATGAGCTGGACGGTCCCTATATGTCTAAAATGTTATAATAAAATCTATAAAATTTGCATCTCTCTAATGTTGGATAATCCTTATCCAAGGTTGAAGGAAAAACAACTATTCGTTAATTCCAGGCTGCAGCTATCATGCAAGTTAATGACCAGCCACGTTTCTAATGATGACCAGCCACGCTTAATAGGTCGCACTGGCAGATAAACTATAAATAAGAGCAGTCGACCGTAGATTGAAAGATCTGTATTCTCTATATCTTAAATCCACCGAATGAGCTTCGACCACAACGACATCTCTATGAACGGCGATATTGTTACTGAGTCCAGTGACTATTCATCTACTAAGAACACTAGCACTGGCTCGACACTCTAATACATTTTTCTCTTTTATAACCGACGCTTTGAGCGACCACTGTTCCTGGGTGTGTGTGGTGTGTATGTAAGCCCCCCTAATGAGCTCGCCAAGACCCTTCCACGTAACGCGATGAACTTGTTGGCGTTTATTTTTGTCTCGTGCGCTCTCGCGTTCAATGAGCTTCTTCCTGCCAAGGGCAAGATCTGTTACCACGACACATTTACCTACGGTGACCGTGTGGCGCTCTCATTCCAGGTAGGTACTCGTGACCCCTCTTCAAGTGAGCAACTGGACGTTGATTTTTGGATTATTGGCCCTCAAGGCAACCGTCTCCTTCACTTGGACCGTGTTACTGATGGAAAGCCCGATTTGCGTGTCACCATGAACGGCAAGTACACCTTTTGCTTCTCCAATGAATACAGTAGCATCAAAACTAAGGACGTGACCTTCCACATGAACGATCTCGTTGTTGGTGATATTGGAAAAGATCTCAACACCGATAACCTCGATGGTCAAATCAAGCTTGTCAATCGTCTAATTGAAGACATTCAGCACGAGCAGTCTTATATCGTCATTCGTGAGCGTGTGCATCGTAACACTGCCGAGAGCACTAATGAGAGAGTCAAATTCTGGTCTATTTTCCAGCTTTTGGTTGTAGTTGCCAACTCCTTGTTCCAGATCTTCTACTTGAAGCGCTTCTTTGAGGTTCGCTCTAATGTCTAAGCATCACGCTCTCTGTGATGGATAGCTTCTTTTTAAACCAGATAAAACTTGTGTATTATGTATATACGCTAGAAACCCCTAAACTTTTTGCAGTCTTATTTTCACGGCCTCGCGTCAACGCCTAGAACTTTGGAAACAGTTGGATAAGAATCATACCCACAATAACTGTTGCAACAATAAATAGTACCGCATAAATGTAGAACCACCATCCCAGAGCACTTGTTTTACGGTATTTCTGGAGCCTTGCTCCGACAGTGCCCATGTTTGATGAAGCATTCTGTAGCGCATCCGCGGCAGAATCTACCACTGAGCGATCAGCGTTGAGCTTTTCATTGAAAATTTCAGCATTCTGGCGAATTTTCTGGACCATTGAAACCAGGTCCTCGCTCAAATCGCTCTGGATATCTTGGTTTACCTCAAGCTTGGTTTTCCGTTGACGGAGCTCAGACTTTTCCGCGGATGGTAAAGAGTTGAGTTCATCTAGCACGGATTTTTGCTCTTCAGGTTTGAGCGGCGCGGATTCCTTCTCCTTGTCAGCCAGGTTGTGCTCGATATCCATTAGTCTGTTCTCAAAGTCTAGTAGTGTTGAGCGTGAAGCGCCATTTTGACGCAATACCTCCATATTATAATTTATCTTGGTCAGTAAATACTTTGTTACACTTGGCGGTTGGACTGCCAGCGCGTCAATTTGCTCATTTACAGCAGTTTCCAGTTGTGTGACGTTCATAAGCGAACTCTGGGGTCTCGGACTCACCACATTGGCTTTGGCAATCCCTGATGAATACACTCTGATTGACTCGTTTGAGGGTATCTGCACCACGGTAGACACCCTTTTTCCCTAATAGACTTTTTTTAAGATGAGATGGATGCTCTGGTTTAAAATTTGTAGTGTATCCCGATTATAAGCTGCTGTTTCATGGCACTGTATATAATGTATGAATGAAACTGTTTTTTCAATCAAGAAAGATGCGATGAATCACTACCGTAATGTGAACACTCCCTACTGATTCCACTTATCGAGTATTTGTCCTAGTTGGAGGTTATCGAATGCTCTACTACATGGATGTAAATAAACTAATAGAGATGTCCCGGCCCAGCAGATAATGTTGAATACTTTCAAAAAAGCATTGACTAGTAGCCTGGTAAGTGTAGTCTAACTCTGACGCTTGATCGAAATGAGGATAGAGTAAATGTTTCCATTAAAATGTATATACATTAATGCATTATGAATTTTTAGAATGAGACGACACTGATAGGGTACTGACGACTTTGTGTGCTTTGGCTTTGTTTTTGCGATTGATTCTGGCCCTGTGCGTCTGTTTGGTTACCATTCGGTGTGGGGGTTTGTGATTGAGAGTTTACAGCATGCGAAGCAGCTGCGTTATTTTGAGCTGCACCTGCTGTTCCATTCACAGATGTATTTTGGCCATTCAAGGTGCTGAGTGTGGTGCCATCTGACTTGCGCTTGAGCCTCATTTGGCGCTGCTGCTGAGCTTCCTGGAGATACTCATAGCTTTTAGCTAAAAGCATTGATCCAAAGCGAATTTGTTGTGTAGGGCGCATCACGCCATTGAGTCTGGCAGGATCACCATATATATCGGCGGCCGATTCGGAGATGTTGTCACAGTCGAATTTGAATCGGTCAGCAATGCGTTCACCCTCAGGGTCACTAGTGTCCATGGCGGCATCGTTAATGATACCTCTACGATCAATGAATTTTATACCTGAACGGCCGATTCGTCTCCTTAAGCCCACGCTGGTTGTGCGCGGTGCGCCAATTCCATCACTTGGGGCAATCTCGGCATCGGTAATCTTGCGGCGCACCTCAAGCTCATTGTCAGCATTTAACGATCCCCAAATGACTTGAGGCTCAGTAAATTTCTGAGAATAGTCTCTCCCGAGACTATGTGAGAGTGGTAAGCAAATGCGCTTCGCAGGCGGGGGATACAGAGAATTGAGCGACGAGTATAGAGTGTCCGGTGTGGTTGAACATGTTGAATCAAGAGAGTCCACCCAGGGCACAAATGCATTGTCGGTTTGGTTCACCCAACCATGATCTGCTGCAGCTCTGGCTTTCAGTTTTGTTTGAACCATGTTCTGGACCGCCTCTTCACGCTCAGCAATCATTTGCTCAATGGTAGTGTGGTCCAAGTCAGGAATTTTAGAGCTAGGAACTTTGAGTTGACTCTTCTTTTCGACCTTCTCAGCCACCTTGGGTGTTTCCATTTTCTCGACCCGCTCAACCTTGGGCTCAGGTGCCCTCTTGACAGGGAGTCTTCTCGGCTCCTCGCGCCGTTTAGTGAGTGCGGTTAGCAAATCTTCATCGTCGCCAGCAACGTTTGCTTTGCGTTTAGCAGCTTTAAAGGCACACTGTTGTTCAAAGATATCAAAATCTGATTGAATCGATTGGAGCCGCAGTTGCTCACGTTTGGCTATAAGCTCAAACAACAGCTTAGCTTGCCTCATTTCTGCCTGCAGTCTTCTGAGACGCTCACTACTCTGTTGATCGGTACGACGTGTTTTACGTGTCTGGCGTTGCTCGCGTCTTCTAAAGCAGACATATGGATCAAAATCATCCTTCTGACTGTTTGTCTCAAACTTGAGCTGGGGGGTCAGCGGGCCACCATTTCGCTCGATCTTGCGGGCTCTGTAGTGTGGGTAGATCTTGGAGCCAAATTTCTTGACGCTTTCGATCTCGTTGCGATAAGGTGATGCTTTCCATTTCGCTGTGAAGACACTGTTATTAAGACGCCCAAGTAATCTGTCCAGCGATTGGGGATCCTTTAATGTGCTCTCGAGATGCTCAATGACCGCGGCTTCAATCTCAGAGTACTCCAGTAGCTGGGTGGGGTCAGTGGATAAAAATGGCTGCTTCTTACTCACTGTAGTGTCGAAAAGATACATGATCATTTCAAATTCATCTTCAGAGCATGCTTCTTTACTCTCCTGGCCTTTTGTGAGTGTTTCCAGAAATGTGCAGTCTTCTTCATCCATATTGTAGGGGCATCCACTACAGTCCTCCACTGTTGCCGACTGGCGAATATATGATTTCGACTCTAGAGGCTTGGGATCATAGTATTTTTTGTAGTCCTCCCAGGCTGTGGAGGCACTGGGCGTAGGAATGTATACTTTCTTGGCTACTGCCACATTCTGGCTGAGGATTTCCTGGAGATGGTACTCTTGTTCCTCGTGCTTCTCCACACCAGTTTCAATTTGAAGAGGGTCTTTTGAGAAATCAAAGTTCGAAATGTCATTTAGATCCTTTTCATAAACAACTTTGATTGAATGCTTTAGCGATACTTTACGCTGTCTGATGCGCGCGCTGCCACCAGTTACGCCACTCATTTTTGTGGCAAACTAGCGAATTCGAGGTGGGGGAGCTAAACGTAAGTTTTGAGAGTTTTGGGCTCGCTTTGAGATGTTTGTCTTCGTTTCCTTAAGAAAACTCTAAAGATTGCTGCTGCTAAGTCCAGTATTGTCTAACTTCTCTTCTGAGAGGAGTAAAAAAAGTTTAGCCTGTGACTCAGCCAATTCGACGCGTTGATTGGTTGTATCGGATGTGCCGGAAACTGTTTGACTAGACTGTGCGGATACTGCGAGGGAGTCTCGGTCTTAGGGCAGCTAGGCTTGGAAAATAGATGGATTAGACGGGAATGAAAAGAGCTGGTCGGAGGCCCAAAATGTGATACCCGTTCCTCAGATGGCACTGTGGTGGTGTCCCAGTCGTTGCTTCCTACTAAGCCAGAGTGGGCAAGGGTTTTCCCCGCCGAACATTCGAGATGCAGTCACGCCAACATGGCGGTTAATGGAACTTTAACTTATCTTGTACTAGTTACATTGACGGTCTTCTTGGTTCTTTGATCCTGGAGAACACTCAAGCAGGTCATACATGAATTTTAATAATTATTCATATCTAAATATAAACTATGCTCGCCTTGACGGTTGCATCCATTTTAACCGACCCCACATTTCATTTTACCATGAGTTAATGAGGGCAGGACTATTTAATGATACGCTGTAAACAACAAGTATTGTTGGGACTTTTACCGTGCACTCTAGGCAAGTTGGACAGTACCGTAAAATGTGGGTCGCCTAACCTCCCAACAGGCTGAAATCATCAATTGCATCTTTCAAAGCACTTCATGTTTTATCCTGCATTTATACTTCACGAAAAACCGTGTTATCATACGTATATAGTGCATACTTTCTTATGATTTATGCGGAGGTAGATAGACTAGCTAATTGACAGCTGCAATTATACCACTGGATCACAAGGGGACAGAACTCAAGCCAACGTAGTTTGACTACATATTCAAGCAACAATGCGCCAAACTTGCACGTTAAATCATATATGATAAATTCTAGGGCGTATAGCGCTCACATTGAAGTAATTTAGTGTCTTCCTAGAGCTACAGAGCTTGCACAAAAGTGGAATTAGACTGCAGACATAATTCTATACAAGCGCGCTGGTTTTAGACGGATGTATTGGGCCAAAATAGCTTTACACAGCATGACTTTGACTCTTGCTTGCGTGGGTGGTTCAAATCCTTTCAAAAGTGGACACACGGCATAGTTCAGCTTCAATTTTCACTTTAGGTGGTTGCTTCCCCATATCCTCTATCGTTACCTCGAGTTTTTGACATTGTTCATCTATATACAATTAGTTTGACCTGGGCGCACCAAAACGCACTTCTAAGTAGCAGAACTTAGCTACACCTGGGGTTCGGGTAGTAGCGCTTCGCCTTAAGGTCTGGTAAGGCTAATTAAGTCTGTGCAAAAAAAAGTGCTCTGGATTGGAGACAAAAAGATAACGACACCAGCAGGACTCGAACCTGCGCGGGAAAATCCCAAGAGATTTCTAATCTCTCGCCTTAACCGCTCGGCCATAGTGCCCGAATTTTCGAGTTGAGAAAAGGTGTTCATCACGTAATGGGTTTTACGAGTCACGTGACGCGTATCACGTGACCGCGACCAAAAATTGAAAAATCTGGTAATGAATATGTTCAAACACGCCTGCCCCTTACTAATGGGGCAATAGCTCAGTGGTAGAGCACACGCTTTGCATGCGTGGGGTCTTGGGTTCAATCCCCAATTGCTCCATACTTTTTGCTATTTAATTTTTTGCTTCCTTTGACTACCCTTGGGAGATTTTGGTGTTAGACTGATCCCCGCTTTGTGCAATGAGCCGTCCGATTGTAGTCCACAAACGGCAGGATGGAAACCAAGTTGTTAAGAATATCACTAGGCCTATGGTATGGGATGATACCATCAGAGCTGATTTTGCAACCGGCCACGCCGGCATCTTATTTTTGAGTCTAAAGTATCACAAAGTGGTTCCAGACAACATTTACAATCGTATCAGCGAAATGGGGCAAGACACATTCCCATTACGAATAATTCTCGTCAAGGTCGACATTGAAAACTATAACGACTCTCTAAAAGAGCTTACAAGGGCCTGCTTCATCAAAGGGTTCACGCTCGTGCTCTGCTGGTCCGATAAAGAAGCCGCAGAGTACATAATGCAACTCAAATGCAATGATAAGACCACGGGTGAACTTATCAAAGGCGCCAAGAAGAAGACGTATCAGGAACAGCTTCAAGAGGTGTTGACCACAATCCGCGGTGTAAACAAAGCAGATACCATGGCTCTCTCCGCACAATACGGTTCATTTAGAGATATACTGAGGCAATCAAGGCCCGAAAACTTGGAGTCTATAAGAGGGTTGGGTGCCCGGAAGGTCTACGCAATCTCGGAAACGCTCCATGGGCAATTGGGAACTAAAGATGTTGTAGCAGGTCATAGTGCCAGGGCCAGCGACGGGAAAGAGATATCCTAATATAGCACAGCTAATTATTTAATTTATTAGAGGCAGCTGCATCTAGCATGCTGTGGAACCTTTAAAGCAAATCGAGTGCTTTCTCTTACTCATGCGGTTGGACAATGATGATTTTGAGGACTATGAAGGCGGAAACTACGATGATGATCAGGCATTCGATGAGTTAATGCACCTCGTTCCTCAGGCTAGCGAAGATGATGCTTGGGACGCTCTAGAGAAGTTCGACTTTGATGTCGATGCTGCTGCTGCCCACCTCAAGGCAAGGGCCAAACCCAAAGTACCTAAATCAGTACCTAAATCAGCCCCAAAAGCAGCAAAACAAGAAACACCAGGACAGGATAACTCTAAAGGTAAGTCGAAGCTACAGTCGCTTGCACTAAAGAAGCAGAATGGTACAAAGGGGGATGCGCTAAGCCGCTTGAGGAAGAAGGGTGAAACAGGGGGTGAGCCGAAATCAGCGCTGGCGCGGTTACTGGCCAAGAAAAACAATTCAAACGCATCGATAGAGCCTGATGGTAGTCGACCAGGGACACCCAGCTCGGCCACATCATCTGAAGTCTCCACTCCAGCACCATCAACACCAAACTTGGCATCTTCACAAGACACAATTGAGAGTGCTCCATTAATAGAGATTTCACAAGAAGAAATTCCTCGAATTCCAAGGCCACATCCTTCCTCATTTGGATCATTACTGGGCTCCTCAGTGCACGCAATCCAATCAAGCTCAGTTTCTAACGCAGTAAAAACAAATTCAGACGCATTGAAGAATTTCTCCAAGCCTAGTCCTGATGATAAGGTGAAGAGTGCTCAGGAGAAGGCCTTTGGGGAGCCAAAAAAATGCGATCCTCGCCCTGTTGTCAAGCAGGAAGCACCCGCCAAAACTAAAGCTAAAGATCTCGAGGCTATTGCAAAGCTTTCTTTGAAACCACGCGTTAGTTTCGTAGTGATTGGCCATGTTGATGCTGGTAAATCCACCCTTACTGGTAGACTGCTGCTTGATGCAGGCGCTATTCCTAAATCTACCGTGGATAAGTACCAGCACGAAGCGGAAAAGGCCGGTAAGGGTAGTTTCGCCCTGGCATGGGTTATGGATGCCACAAAAGAGGAGCGTGGGCGTGGTGTTACCGTAGACATCGCAGAGGCTTCTTTTGAGACCAAGTCGACAAAGTTTACTGTCCTCGATGCCCCTGGTCACAAGGACTATGTACCCAACATGATTGCAGGTGTTAGCCAGGCAGATGTTGCAGTGCTTGTTGTTGATGCTGCCACAAACGCGTTTGAATCTGGCTTCTCACCAGACGGTCAGACCAGAGAGCACGCTATTCTCGCTCGCAGCCTGGGTATCGATACTATGGTGATCGCAGTTAACAAACTCGACCTCCAAAACTGGGATGAAGAACGCTTCGACGAAATTAAGATTCAGGTTACAGAGTATTTACGCAAGGTTGTAGGCTACTCTCCTGACCACTTGCATTTCGTTCCTACCTCAGGAGTTACAGGAGATTACATTGTGAAAAACAACAACAGTGCTCCGTGGTATAAAGGCCCAACTTTGTTGGAGACTTTAGAGTCCATCAAGGGCCGCCATGGCGAAGTTGATGCTCCATTTAGAGTGCTATGCTCTGATGTATATACCGAGCCTTTCTCCTCTTCCATTACAGTCACAGGCCGTGCTATCTCAGGTGTCATTGAAAAAGGCGATCCTATTGTTAACTGTACCAACCGTGGTGTTAATGGAGTTGTACAGAAAGTTGCTGGGGATTTTGGATCTGCTGGTCAGACTGTATGTTTTGAAGTGAACACGAATGATGATGAAAAGTGCCGCGCAGGTGATTTAATCACAGCCCCAGAAGGTGTTATTGAGCCGGTTGCAGAGTTTAAAGCTAAGGTGATCTTGTTTGACCTTGATCGACCTGTGCTTCTTGGATCAAAGCTCTCGTTTTACCTTGGTATAATCAACCAGGCTGTGAAGGTGTCAAAGATTGAAGCTTCTCTGGATAAAAAGGGAAATGTGCTGAAGAAGAATCCCCGCCATCTTACTCGCGGTCAAGCAGGTATCATCAGATTCTCGCTCGAGCGCCCCATCCCGCTCACACCCTACAAGCAGTTAACTGAGTTGGGCCGGTTTGTGCTCCGTTTGAACGGTACAACAATTGGTGGTGGTATCATTGAGAGTACTGCTTGAACTTTTGCGAACGTAATAATACTATCTTAGATATTCATATACCTCTTTGTTGAAACAAAGTCCGTGTAGGAATAATTACTTGCTGCACGTTTTAAATATAGTATACACACACTAGGTATCGGAATTCTGTGCTCATGTCCATAACGGAATCCCAAATGCACTGCCGTCAATAGTCCCTTTTCGAGTGTTATCAGCAGCATTTATTTAGCGGAGACTCATTATTCTACATGGTGCTAGATAAACCACCAATTTGTGTTTGTATGCACCATCTGGCAAATGGTATTTCACGGGGTATTTTGGCATGCCGCTGCATAAATTATTGAGCTGGCTAAAGCGCCCAATCATAGAAAAGAAGCAGGCACCCTACGCCCACACTGGTATAAATAATCATTTTAGAGGCCCGCTTATTTCTCTGTTGAGCCTTTTTCAATTGCAAGTTGGCGCCATCCACATCCCCAGAGGTTTTGAACGCCTCGTCCATCATGCGATTGATTTGCTCAGTTTGCGTAGTCAAATGCGAGGAAAGTTCAGATTGGAGCTGTGCAACTTCAGTCATTGACTTTTCAATTGCGTGTGTTTGATTGAGCGCTGCGTTGAGATCTTGAAGTACAGCGTCATTCTCCTGCACGAGGACCTGCTGCTGTTCCTCTGTGAAAACTGGTTCTGGGAAAGATTTTGGTGCTGTATAACTAGCAGGTGTCGGCTCTTGACGGCCCTTTGCTGATACATGGCGTTTAGCAACTTTCCTCGACATGCGTACTTTCTGTATAGATTGGAAATCCTCTGAGCAACTTTTGAGCATGTTGTTTAAACCAATAAACATACCCTGGTGGTGTAGGAACTTAGTTTCACGTTCACCTTCCTTTGATGGATTGCTGAGGAACCAGTTTTTTGGCTTGGAGGCAGCCTCTTGTGATTGGGAGGACTTCTCGAGAGCTTTGATCTTTCTGTTTTCGGTTTGAAGAATAGTATGAACATCGTAGTCGATCTCGTCTTTCTCCTTCTCACTGAGCTTCTGCGGCGCCGTTGTACTTAGATAGGTTGGGCGAATATCCTTGAGGTGCTGAGCAAGGCGCGCCAAGCTTTGAGCAATCTCCGAAGCTTGGACGGTGATAAGATCTTCAGAGACTTTAACAGGTGGTTCAATCGTCTCGTGTGGTTGCGCCAGACGCACGATTTCCCGATAAAGAGTCGTGCGATCCATTTGGTAATATGGTGGAGCTAATGCGGTCCACGACACAGAGATGTGTGGTAGCTTCCTTGAGATTTTTGGATCCAGGTAATCCCTTGGATAGTATTATTGCTGATTGGATAAGTGTCTTTGAATTATCGTGAGTATATATTGCCTCTTGCGCTTTTCGCATTGCGGATTTAGCGGCCTCATCTGGTTCCCAGCAGAGCATTTGTGTATTACCAAAGGGGAGGTGCCTCTGCACCTCAGCTCTCAAATGTGCTAGCATAGATTACAACCAAAAAAATTATAAAACTACTTCGACACTACTCTCTGTATCTCTTTACTTGCTCGATAACTTTTTTATTGTAGAGCTCTCTGTTTGATTTGAAGTCATCGAAAGCTTCTTGCTGTGCGGGACTCTTGATATTCGGAGTGTCAAGGAGCTCTTGAATACCCAACACAATATCTTTGATCGAGTGTGAAGGGCGCCAGTCTTCGCCTTCGTTTAGAATGCTAAGGCAGACTGTACCGGAAGGATAAATATTAGGGTGGTAAAATTTCTCAGGGAACTGGCATTTAGGTGGTTTTGCCGGGTATTCTTGGCTAAATGACATGGTGACCGGGTATGAAGAGCCTTCCCAGATGGTACCCTTTTTCCCCGGGATCTTGAGGGTCCAGTTCAACAGGTCTAACCCACCATCTTTAGCCGCGTTTGGTTTAGCAACGAATCCAAAAGGGTGGTCTTTGCGCCACTGTTTGCGTTCCGCTTGTAGTCTAGTGATGTAGATGGACATTACTAACTTTCCAACGCGTCTTCGATCCACTTTAGCTGGGGTACCGCTGGATATTTCAATTCGAGTATAGCCCAAAATAATCAAATGGTAGTGTAATTTACTCTTTAACGATATGTATAAACTATCTAGAGTCGGTCGTTAGGCCACTTGAGAGATATTCATTTTCCGGACACTCGGTTCAAGTACCCCACAGTTTCCCCAAGAACATGCTGACATGACTGACAAGTACGACGACCTGGACGATATTTTGGACGACTTTGAGGAGCAGGATCGCGTTTTTGGTAACAAAACCTCTGAACTGAAAGCAGAGACACCAGAGGCTACAACAAAGAAAGCGGATGCGTCAGAGCCCACTGCGGCAACGACGGCCCCAACCGATGAACTCGAAGGGCTTGACGAAGAGTTCGCAAAGAAGCTAGCTTTGGGTATGGAAGGCCTGTCAAGTCAGCTCCAGAATGATCCTTCCGCAAAGGCAGAACTTGAAGCTATTATGGCCTCGCTCGGTGTTGAGTCTCAGCACAATGAAGAACCCGCCGCCAACTTCAGTGACACTATTTCTCAGACGGTCAATCGCTTGAATAAGTCTAAAGAGGCTGTAGGAGACAAATTGGATAGCGGTGATGACTTTTTGGAAAAGATGCTAAGCGAGCTCCAGAATGCCGCGGGTGGCGGCGGTGATATGGACTCTTTATTGTCAACTCTTATGGAGGAATTGAGCTCCAAAGATATCCTCTATGAGCCGCTTAAGGAAATGCATGACAAGTATCCCAAGTGGCTTGAAGAAAACAAGAGTAAGATTTCTGAAGAGGAGCTTGCACGCTACAAACTTCAGCAGGGTATCGTTGCTGATATTGTGGGTCGTTACGAAGACCCCAAATATAGTGATGATGATAAGGCTACCCGCGAATTTATTTCCCAAAAAATGGCTGAAATGCAAGAGAGTGGTGCCCCTCCTCAAGAGCTCGTGGGTGATTTAGCTGAAGGTGCGCTTCCCGGTGCTGACCTGTTTGGCTCTGGCGCGGGCGCTGATAGCAACCCTCAATGCCCTGTGCAATAAACCAAGAATTTTCTATAATAAAAAATATACTTCTATTGCATATAATTTTCGAATGTATCTAGATACCCTTGGCACAGATCGTGGTGGGTACTAAGGTGATGATTATCTTATCGAAGTGTCCTTCCTAGACACAGGCTATCTGTATATAACCACATGGATATTGCCTTGAGAAAGACTCTAGCTGATAGGATCTATGATAAGCGCAAGTACGGCGCACTGGAACTTGAGCAGCTGGTTCGTGACTACCTATCACGCAATCAACCCGAGAAAGTTCAGGCTGTCATAGACGAGCTCACAAAAGATTACGCTTACGCAGTAACTCATCCAAATTACAGAAATGGCGGATTAATTGGTCTAGCCGCAGTTGCGGTTGCTCTTGGGCAGCAGGAACTGGCCAAGTATCTCGACTCAGTGGTACCACCCATTCTCGCTTGTTTTGGGGACGCGGACTCTCGTGTAAGATACTACGCGTGCGAATCACTATACAATGTTGCCAAAGTAGCAAAGGGTGAGATTTTACAGTATTTTAACGAAATATTTGATGTCCTCTGCAAGCTCGTCTCGGATCCGGAAGAGGGTGTTCGTACTGCAGCTGACTTGGTTGATAGATTGATAAAGGACATTGTGGCTGAAAAGGCAGCTACGTACACATTCATCATCAACAAAGATGCGCCGGTAGTACCACCAAGCGTACTCGAGTCAGCGGATGGAAATAGCCCTGCTATTCAAGCTGCTCCTCCGCAGGAGCCTAACAGTTTTCGCCTCGCAAACTTTATCCCTGTCTTGGTAGAAAGGCTTTATGTCCTGAGCCCCAATACCCGCATGTTTTTAGTGCAATGGATCGTACTTCTTGACTCCATTCCTGACCTGGAGCTCGTGTCATTCTTACCTGAGTTTCTCAACAGCCTTTTGCTATTTTTGAGCGACCCTACCAAAGAGATCAGGGTTGCGACCAAGGCAGCTCTAGACGGTCTACTTAAGGATCTGCGTATCATCGCACGCACAAAAAAGGGCGAACCCACTGATCCAGACACCAGCCTCGCAGCAGGGCTTTATATCGTGGGTCAAGACACCTTTATCGATTTCACAGAGATCACAAATATCGTAATCACCGCACTGGATTCACCACATGAAGAGATTAATTTTGTTGCATTACAATGGCTCAATGCATTTTTGGAAATTAGTCCTCAGGACATTCGTGCTGCCTTGGCAAGGATTTTATCTGCTTTGCTTCCTACTATTAGTGATTCGAATCAAGAAATACGTGATAGTGGAACAGAAGTTTCAGATCGAATGCTCGAGTTTGTTTCAAATGCATCTCCAGAAGAGCTTGAAACAATGCCGATAACTGCGGCTTGTAATGCATTGACAGTTCAATTCTTGAACCAGGAAGAGGTTACAAGAATTGCTTGTCTTGACTGGCTAATGGTGCTGCACAGGCTCTCGGGCCAAGAGCCTAGCTCGAGCAGCACGACAGCGCTGTTCAAGCTCCTATCAGATCCAAGCGATGCCGTAGTGACAAGAGTGATGCAGCTTATCGGTCAGGTTTTACACAATGCATCTGATGAGCAGTTCACATCCTATACCAAGCGTCTTGTCTATCAATTCAAAGCTGACCGCAAATTACTGGCAGCGAGAGGGAAGTTGGTACTACTGAATCTTTGTCAGTTGATTGATCCAGAGACGATTTATCGTACACTGGCAATTATTCTACGAGAAGAGGATGATCAAGAGTTTGCAGCGCTGATGGTCCAGAATGCTACCAGCAGCCTGATGCTAGGCCCAGAACTCGCTAGCGTGAGACAAACGCTAAGAGCACTGCATACAACATCAGGTGCTTCACTTTTTATCTCGCTATTCAAGACATGGTGCTGTGACGGCATATCTGCATTCACTCTATGCTTATTGGCACAGGCGTATGAACACGCGTTTGCAGTGTTGAATTTAATTTCATCCGTTGATATAACTGTGCCAATGCTTGTACAAATAGACAGACTGGTGCAGCTTATTGAAAGTCCCGTCTTCACCCAGATGAGAATGCAATTGCTGGATCCCCAGCAATACCCGTTTCTGTACAAATGCCTTTATGGCCTTTTAATGGTTCTACCGCAAAGCTCAGCATTCAATTCTTTGAATAATAGACTTCAAAGCATCTCAGCAATTGGAACTTTGCCTGCACAGAGACAAAATCACAAGCCAGGGCCCATACGCTCGTCTAACATAGACTGGGCGGATTTATTGGAATGCTTCCGCAAAGCTTATATTGTTAAGAAGTAAAGGAGTTTGAATGTAAAAAATGCTATAAATTAATGAAGTAAGTTCGTGATGCGTTTGAATGGTGTGCTTTTAGTGTGGTACGGACTTGGCTCAAAGCTGGTTTCCCCAATGACTGCTCTGGTGCGATCCACACCGTGCTTTGATCTCTTGACATACTTGTTGGAGAGTCTCCTCGTCTCTAGCCGGTAGTTAATTTTCTCGATTAATGACATACTGCGATTGGATGGGACGGAATCAGATTTCCATTTACCGATTAAGCGGTTATCCAGGGTTAGGTGTGCCCCAAATGAAAACAGGGGTTCACATTTGTCTACATTCGCGACGCGCCGCCTGCAGCTTTTGTCTAAGATTATTGCTGTTTTGTGGCATGTAACCGTTATAAAAATAATTCAGAGGTTAATACTATGTTTTATACACAAAAGAGCTTCTGATCAGCTGTTTATTATTGCGCCTTGCTAATTAAACGCCCAACAGCACTAATTCCCGTGCATAATCCATGCATGGACCCTCGAATATACTGAAATTCTTTTTCTCGCGGTGATATCAGATTTAGTGTTAGATCATTTTAGCTAGTTTTGTTGCTACTCAGATGAGTATATGCATACTTTGATACCGGTAGGTGTGCTCGCTCAGGAAACCAGTGACTTAGTGCGGCGTAGCTCGATCGGGGTTACGTGAGGCGTGCATCCGACACCCTTAGTGGAGTGACGAGCTGAGACACAGCACAATCTATATACAGAAAACAAACTCAGAATAGGAGATTCACTAAGTAAAACGCGATGAGATTTTCGATGTAAGTCCGAGACATCATACAAACCGAGAATTATAATATTTAGTTATTTACAACTACTGCTTCTCTAGAGGAAGGCATGATTGTCTTGGAGGAGCTGTTCAGTACGCTTAGTATCCAAAAATAAGAGCTTAGCTTCCTCGATCTGAGAAACCTCAATTTCGGTCTTGCCGCTAGCTTCGGCCAGCACAAAGGCAGGTGCCATCAGCTGAAGCGCATAGCGCATAGAAGTTTCGATACCAATCTGCGCGAGAAGATCCAGCGCTTCAGGAGTTGCATTGGAACCCTCTAACTGAGAACGGCGCTCGATAATGGCACGTGTTTCCTCCAAAGTATAAGGAAGAGTACGTACGATCAACAAGCGATCGAGAACATCTGTGGGGATACCATGGGGAGAAACGATATCGGTACCGCGAACTAGTGACATAGGTCTATTGGTGGCAAGAATCACCAAGGGAGAAATGCTGCTCTCAAGCGCACGATTAAGATAGGTAAAGCACTCGATATCGAGCATGTGACACTCATCGATAAAGAGCACACCAGGAATGAGCTCAGCAATTCCTTGATCAATGTAGTTCTGTACAACCTTATTAATTTCGAGGCGAAGTTTTTCAGTGATCTCTGTCTTTTTAGGTTTCATGAGCTGGCCCATCATCGACATAATGTCTTGACCACCCTGAGGTCTGGCATTTGCCGAGTCCAGGTCGTGAAGAGTGACGTTCTGGACGATTTCTTTACGTTTGTGAACATCGCCCTTGGGAAGAGGAACGTACTCGTCAGCCTCAAGATCAAACTCGGTCGCGTACGCGTCACTACGGCCTACGCGCTTGACAGCGCCAGTGTTGGCTTCAATGTAGATAACGTCACCGATCTGAATCTTCTCCTTCTGAATGCTTTCATAGATGCTGGGGTCAAGACGGAGCTGTTTAGTTCCCTTTGCAGTCTTGAGACCAACTACAACGTGGGAGATTGTTTTACCGTAGCCCCCGAGAGGGTTCTCGGTCTCTTCAGGAACCATATCAGTGACTTCACCCTCGTAGACCTCCTTGGTTTCTTTGATACGAATACCAATTGCACGACGAAAGTTTTCCATCAGTACCTCAGTCTTTTTGACCTCAGAACTGTAAACTTCAGAGCCCACGATGGGGCAGAATGGAACTTTTGTGCCAAGTTCCTGGGACACGGCAAGCGCAAGCGCCGTCTTACCGGTACCGGGCTCTCCGGCAAATAACAGCGCTTTACCGCTGAACTTCTTAGCTTTGATCATATCGACAATCAAGCCGCAAGCTTCTCTAGCGGCTTGTTGGCCCACGAAACCACCGTCGATGGCTTTAGCCGTGAGATCGTCCTCGAGACCCAGGCCTTTGATATGAGTATGAGCCGCAGTGCGATCTTTGCTGGCTGGTTTTACAGTGCTAATATCCATTTTTCTCGAATAGATGAGTACCTGAGCGGGTTAGTTAAAGAAACTCTGACTCAGCTTGGATCTCATTAATCCTTGGGTGTGCCTTACTATGGAAAAGGAAGAATTAAAACAAATATGCATTCGGTTGATAGGTCAAAGCCCAGTTAAACTGGTAAACAGAGCTAATTCACTACTAGTTCAATCGAAGCCAGCAGTTACACTTAAACCGTCGCAGAGTCATGCGAGAACATACATATGTTGTGTTTTGGCCATTGAAGAGTTGAAGGAACAATTGGAATTGGACAGGCCCGATACATCAAGGGCGCCCCTTCCTCCTAGGGAATACAGAAAGCTCTATAATGAGTTCAAAAAGAAGCTCATCCCAAAAGAGTTTGGGGATTCACCTTCAGATTTTGAAATTGAGGACTTGGACCTGGAATTCCAAGAACCCAAGAAAAGAAAGAGACAAGAATCTAGCGACGAGACTCGCAAAAACGTTCAAGGTTTTAGAAAAAGAGTCATTGCTGGTGAGCCGGATGAGGTGCACCTGTTTGTGGCTCTACAGTCGACGCTAGACCTTAGTTTGGAGGCCTTTGAAACAATGATCACAACGCACAAACAGTACGTCACTAATGTCACAGATAGATGGGGATTAGCAATGGCGATTGCATTCATAGTGATTGCTAGGTCTAGTCCTGACAAGTCCGTTGGGCTGGAGCGCAAAATCATTTCAAAAGCTGGTGTGAAGACCGCAAAGGACCGCATGAACAAGTGGATGCCATTTGCAGAGAGATTGCTTAATGGACAGCCTCAGATGGCTAAAATCACGGCTGTTCTGGAGCCTGCCGTCGAGTTGCGAGGTGGTGTAACTGGATGGACGTTCAAGCTTGAGGACGATAATTGGTGGGAGAACGAGTAAATATCACATCTGTATGGAATAATGACTATAATTTAATGAAATAATTTTTTGAGCAGAAAGTTCACAGGTTTAAGAGGTGCAAACAGTTTGGGAAATCTTTGGCGTGCAAGTTCTCTCTCCGATGTCAGGTTTTCATTGATAATGCGAAGAGCAGGATTGCTTTCCAGACCAGTATAACCTGACCCAATTAGAGAAAGGCGGTCACGAGCGCGAGACATCCCGACATACATGGTTTTACGGTATCCTGGGTCATATAGCGGTGGACGATAAAACCTACCCACATCACTTGATCCAAGATAGGGAATAATCACTGCTGGCCATTCAAGTCCTTTAGAACTGTGAATGGTGCGCACTTGAACACGCATATCAGCATCAGACTCCGAGAACAGATAAAGTTGGTGGTTCATAAATTGGTAGATTAGCGGTTGGCTAGAGCTGAAATGGCTTGATTGCGCCATGATCGTATCCAGAAGTCGTTTTACATGAATGTCTTTAGAATTGGCCCCTGGAACGACTCGCATAACGTTTTCTACACTTTCCCGTACATCTAAAGGGTCAACGGTGACTTGTAATTTTGGCACCGCAGTCCTCAACTCTTCACCAATTGTTTTGAGGGTTGAAAGACTCTGGATGCGGCGAAGCCTGGGGAGCGCATCTATGATAGACAACGTAAACCCATCTGTCAGAGTTTCAAGTTGACTTCGAGCACTTTTACTGAGAACCTTAGCTTGATCAAAAAATGATATAAGTTGTATCTCCTTTTCCTGGACAACGTATCTAAAGAGAAGATAAACAAGACGTGAGTGATAATGATCAATCATCGCTTTATTGAATCCGGTTTCACATGCAATACCTGCACCCTTTAATAGCTCAACGACGTGCGCAACTGCCTTATTTGTATAGGTTAGAACGGCAACAGCATTATGTTCTTCTTTAGCTCGAAGGACCTCGCGTATTAGTGCGGCATCGGAATACTTTACTGGCTGATTGCTGGGATTTGCATAGTCGGTTCCCTCGAGAGGTAACTCCAGAGTAGGAGTTGTAGAAGGGACTTGCCTTAGGGAGACTTGTGGGGTTGGGATTGGCATTTGGGTATTAGTGAACTCTACCAATTGCTGGGTGGATCTGAAATTCCCACTCAAATAAAAAGTTTCTGGAGAGCATATACGACTGAACTCATCAAAGGGTGAAAATAAAGGATCAATGAAGCCATAGATTGCCTGATTAGGGTCACCTACGACAGTGACGTTCATATCACGATTTCCACTCATCATGCGTTCCAAGATAATGAACTGGTCTCTACTTGTATCTTGAAACTCATCGATATAAATGTGATCGTAATCTGAGGCAACACGCTGTGCAAGTTCCTGTGCAGAGATTAACAGTCCTCTAAAGTCAATCATCTTGTGTTGTTTCAGGCGGTCCAAGTACACACGGAACCCATCCCGTTGTAATAGATCATCATAGTTGAGCGTTCTGATCATTTTAGAAGTGAGTCGAGGCCTCAATCCCTTTAAAAGCGTTTCTGTATCCCAATCATCAGCAACTGTTATACTGGAGTCAGGGCCAGACTCCTGAAGTTCGCGTTCAACCAGTTGTAAAGAGAATGAGTGAAATGTGCAAATATTGATATCATTAGCTAGATCCCCCAGTAATTGATGCAGTTGCCCACGGAGTGCAGCACATGCTTCATTTGTGAAACTGGCCGCCAGTATGCGTTTTGGGTCGATACCTTGATCAATTTTCGCAGCGATGCGATGTCCTAAACAATAGGTTTTACCGGTTCCCGGTCCAGCAATTATTTTGACATACTTTTCAGTAGAGTTTATAGCATTTTGTTGTTCCGACGTTAGAAAGCAGCCATTGACTTCTCCCATCGCTATAGTCAGATGACAGGAGTAAGCGTGCCCATTGAAATATGGGAGATCATCGCGGATAACCTGGAAACAAATGCACTAGTTTACACACGTTTGGGCCAAGTTTCACGAAGTGCCTACGCTGTGTTTTTTTCGCCGAAGTACTGGCTATATCTCAACCCCTATCCAAACTGTAGCACAAACGCAGAGTTTTTGAGCCGAGTTAATTTGCTGCCAAAGGAACATCAAACTATCTTATACAAGAGATGGAGACAAAGTGCTGAGGATAAACTCTACAAACTCAATAAAGACGAGGTCGAGTCACTGCCGGTGACAGCGATAGACGTAATTTTACCTCTGTTTAGCGAGGTGATGTTGGGTCGTTCTGGGCTATGGATGGCTATAGATGGCGAGACGGTTCTTGGTTTACGACAGAAATGGTCCTTTCTGAAGCATAATCCCGATTTTATGCGTTGTGCTCGTAAACTGAGCCATTATTTATAAATTCTAGCGTGCATACTTTATTTAGCTTTACGAATCAATGCTAACATGGCAATAGCAAGTGCAAATAGCTGTTCTTTAAAGAAAAACAGGAAGGCCGACGTCAGAGCGCTCTGAATGGCCTTTGTAGTAAGTCCACTGTAAAGACCCTGAACACCATCTCTGGCAATAATATCCTTAAGACCCTGGATCAAACTGCTAGAGCTTCCATCCTCTTTGTTTCTCACTTGAAGGCGGCTCTTGAGGGTAATGTAAGGATAGGTGACTGCAGTAGCGAAAATCTTACCCAAAGCTCCGATAAAGAAAGCATCCAAAGAGGACATTGGGCGCTTCTTTTCCAGCACTTGGCGAAGCTGCTCAAAGATTGTATACTGGAGGACTGGGTTGATGACCAAAACAAGGGCAGGGCCAATTCCAGCAAAGAAACCTTTGACACCAGCGCGATTGTAAATCTCCTTGACAGTTTCGGCAGTAGTCTTCTTCACACCACCAACTGTCATCCGCGTGTTTACAACCCAGATTGGGTTTGTAGTGATTGATGTCACCGCACCAGCAATTGCGCCAGCCGCCATGCTTTGCGGAGTCGTCATATTTCCAGCTGCGTCCTGAAAAAAGGGTTTGGCACCCTCATAAAAGTAGTAGTACACAAAGTTGGTTAGGGAGATACCGAATAAAGCACTCTCGATACCAGAGTAGAGACCAGAGATACCCTCCTTCTTAATGATTGCCTTAGCTGCCTCAATGCTTCCGATGGTTTTCTTGTCCTTGGCCTCCTCACTGCGGAGACTCATAGTTTGAGCACGAGTTGATAGCGTGATAAGGGGATAGGTCACGGTCATGGCGAGCATTCCGCCACCGGCACCGGATAAAGCATGGGCAACATTGTCGTTTGACATTGGAAAATCGTCGCATAAAGGCGCCATTGGGATATTTATATTGCCTCGTGGCGTGCATGCACGAGGCTCTGAGGGTAAGGGTTCCATGTACCCCAGTTATTTCAACCGGTAACGACTTTTCGGCATTTGCGTCTTCTGCATAATCACATGGAGGCATACTCAGAGACGTATGCGGGGTCAGAGCAGGCCTATTGCGACCCGCCCCCCTTGTCATACAGCGAGATTGTCTATTACATATTGAATGATAAGCCAGTACCAGGCATAAGACAGATTGAAGACAGGGTTCTCGGCTGCGAGGCAGCCTCAATCCCAACACAAGCCCCTCGTAAAAAGCCGTGGGAGGTATAAAAATACAGAAACAACTGCAACGTATAGACCAGAAGTTTTGAATTAGCAGTTTTATTTATCATATAGACCGTGTAGTTTACTGCATTATTGCTCATAGCCGAACCAAACTATCCCCCGCTTGACATGTGATCGGAAAGTTGCCTCGCCCTCTCAAGTACGCATTGCGCTATCAATTGATACCAAGACTGCCTCAGTGTTCAGTCAGTGTGGAACGCCTTTTCTTTAAGCATCTAATTTCTTTGGTTTATTTGTGTCGCCCTTGAGCACTCTCATGGAAAACTCAAATGCCCATAGTGCGCTAGCATTGGCAGGGAAACTGCGGATAATTGAAGGGGCATACCCGCGAAAGAACTCTGGAATACCACCTCGAGCGTAGACTGCCTTTACTGCTTGAGTCCATGTCTTGTATTTCGGATGGTCAATAGAGTCAGTGAGTATCTGCTGTTTTACGACATCACTGGGATAAGCCACGGTCCAGAAAACTGATGCACTAAGGCCTCCAGCCCAAAAGTTGATTGCCGACGTACTCATGTTGGTGTTTCTTTCAAAATATTTGGTAAATAGGTCGTAGGAACCCCACCACGCCCAAAAATTGGTACGAAAGATTAAAGTTGGCCACAATCCGTGATATACACCCCTGAACAATCCCTTCTTGGCATAAATTTGCCGTACACAGTCAATTGGGCCACTGTATAACTTTGTACCTGAATTGTACTGAACCTGAAGTAATGACTTGACGTATTCAATTGGTGCAGCGATAAAACTTACAGTCCAGCCTGCCATAACTCCAGCAACCATCTTCGCCCCTAAGGGTAGTTCTTCCTTGTGTGGATAGAACCTTTCTTTTATGAATCGACGATAATTATGGAGACTGCCAAGCATCACACTATCCATAAACATCCAGCCTACGAGAGGTGGCGAGGCACCTTTATAGAGACCAAGAACACCTTCGTTTTTCAAAGTTTTAGTGAGGCATTCAATTGGACCTTTAAACGAATCATTTGTCTGCATTCTCACTTTAATAGTGTCAAAGGGATGCCCTACAAGCAGCTTGGTTACACCAGAGAACACACCGGCCACAAATCCAATATGTCCAGCACCATCAGTACTCATATTAAGAATTCCAAGAGCAAACTAACTATCTTAAGAGTGTAACTATGACTACTTCGCGATATAAAGAAATATTATTAGTAATTTCAGTGTTGGCCGCTTTTCGGCGTGACTTAATTCATCCATGGATCTTCTATTTCGATTTTTATTCAATTAATTTATTTAAATTCAATCAGAGGCATCCTCAAAGTCGTCATCAGAGTCCTCTTCAATGGATTCCTCCCCAGATTCTTCCTCAGAGACATCTGCAGAGGACTCCTCAGAGGACTCTTCGGATTGTGTTTCTTCAACAGGTGCCTTTTTCTCAATAGACTTTCTTTTCTTGTTTGCATTGTTGATATCATCCCAAAATTCGTCCTCATCAAGGGCACGCTTTTCATCGTCATCTTGTAAGATTTCGGCCCAGGCAAGCTCTTCCCCTACATATACCTTACCATTCGGTTCACGAGTAGTGCCATTGAACACGCGGATGTACCTGTCAAGACCCACAGTACAGATCAGGTCTTTGCGAGAAGTAATGCAGCTTGTGCCACCAACTATGCCTTTGAAATATCCTAGCAATTTCACAGGGTTGGATTGATATAAACCGACTTTTGATTGTGTGTCACCAACTATTAATCTATTATTGTGACATGCAAGAGCCTTCAAGGAGAATTTAGAAATCACTTCCTGGCTGATAGGTTTTTTGGCTTGAGCGGTATCATATGTGCGCACTTTCCCATTTGAAGTAACTGTGGCAAATCTGAAATGCCCATCTTTGTCTGAAGGCATGTAGCAAGCGTTTGTTACAAGATTTTTCTCGGGAATGTCTAGCTTGGCCTTGGGGTTCTTGGCCTGGAAGATCACCTCACCATCAATAGCATGTATCTCTGGGCGGAGCTCGGCACCTGAACAGAGAATTAGCTTTTCTGTGGGATGCTTGACCGCTACACTAAGATCCTCGGGAAGAGTAAAGGTTGTTTTCTTTTCTGTCTCGAAATTATAGATTGTTCCCTCTCCATTCATATCCACGATATAGAGCGAATCCTCCGCAAAATCAAGGCCAACAAGATCGCTACAATTTGAAATATCCTTGACATGCTCATATTCATTGTTATAGAGGCCTATATGGCCCTTTTTGCGGGCAATCACTAGACCATACTTAGTGAGAATAAATTTCACTATAGGGTTGAGCTTCTCTGGCAGAAAAGTCTTTGACTCTGGCTTGGGGCAGTCTGGATTTGTAGTGTCTGTATCTTTGGTGAAAGAGTACTCTTTAAGGGACCCAGATTCAACACAGGATACCAAGACTTTCATATATTACAAATTCTTTTTCTGGGATGGGACTTTAGGTCTTGACGTAGATGATCACCACTCCCGGATTATATTATGAGGGAGGTGTGTGTGTCTGGATCCGTACTCATCTATTAGGTGGTCGTAGAATACAAGTAAAATAACGGTACGGCGGTTGGTGCCAGGCGTCTAGCTACATAAACTGAAAATAAGCTCACTACCTGGTATCGTTGTTCAAATTCATAAGACAATTAGTGGTATACAATCTAATAGTGATCTAATTTTGATCAAAGTTTGGTGTAATTACCTCAATCTTGCGAGTCAATACTCACAATTGACAAGCATTGGAACCGTCCAGCATTAGTAGGCTTCCAGAACCGCACCTTCCTATCGTCCCCTGTTGACGACAATACTGTGCCACTAGCATTCCATGAAATTCTCCATACCTCTCCGTTATGACTATTGTGCTCGTGAACGAGCTCTACGTCAAAATTGGGAGGAGTCACCTTGAATACTCTAAGATAGCCATCCTTACAAGCAGTTGCAATTAATTGGTAGCTGCAACCAACTGACGGTGCCCATGCTACGTCTCTAATGAGACCCTTATGCTGTGGGAGCTCAGCAACTTTACTCAATTTACCACTTGTATCGCGATAGTATATGAATGCGTCTTCAAGTACGCACACCACCATATGATCTTTATAAAAGATACTTTTACACCAGTCAAGGCAGAATGAAGACTGCAACTGCTTGGAAACAGGGTTATTCAAGAGCGAGATCTCCGCAATCTGAATCCATGAAGACATACTATTTGGTTCCAGAGCTTCGTGTATTCTGAGCACACCATCTGAGGAAATGGAGCCAATCTTGAGTCCTGAATGACTGGGGGCAAATTTGAGATCATATAACGGCCCCTTGTAGTCGGAGATCACGCACCTTTTGCGCCATCTTTTGCCAGTCTGTTCAGGCTCATTAGGGTCTTCTTCCCAGATTTTTACCGTAGAATCGTGTGATGCGCTTGCCAATATTTGTGAATGTTCGGGGCCAGCCCATGATGTACGTATCACTGCAGCTTCATGAGCTCTCCAGGAGTCGTTTAGCTTCCATTCGCCATCAATCTTGTCAAACACCTTCACAGTATGGTCTGTCGCGCAAGTTGCCATTCTTGCTCCATAAAAATCAAAGGATATGTGGGTAATTACGTCTGCGTGCCCAGATAAGAACGGCTGCATGGTTCGGAGAGCTGGCTGACTTGGGCAGGGTATAGGTCCCAAAGCACTCTCAAGGGATAAAATATCAGTCTCATCAGGATACCTAAAGTTCCCATTACTGACTTAGTTCTACCACTAAGATGCAAAAATTGAATAAATATCTATGGTACAGAGTGTGAAAAGTTGTAGCATGGCTGCCGTGGACTCGCGCGTCGCACAAAAGCACGTGGAGTGCTAGTCTGCAAAGATCTCGGGTGTTGGAAACATGAAAAGAGGTAGCTTATCAACTTAGCTATCCTCATCAGTATTATCAGTATCATCGTCGTCACTTAGCGGGACTCCTAGCCTGTCGGCAATTGTACACACAATATCGGTCCATTCTCTCATTCCGCCCATACCAATATCGCCGCATACGAGAACCTTTTCAACCGGACGCAGAATCTCAACATAGGGATAGTACTCTCTAATGAGGGCATCGTGACGCTTGGTAACAGGATTGAGGTACATTTGGGTATTCATTGCTGGTGCTAAAAGGATGGGCAAAGCTGGGTTCCATACTCTGAATACAGACGTCAAGAGGTTATCGCACACCCCGTAAGCGAACTTTGCAAGTGTATTGGCACTACACGGTGCCACAACCAGAATATCCGCCCAACGTCGTAACTGCACGTGCAGATTATCTGCCGTGCCGGTGCGACTTCTCCATTCATCCTCGTCGTAGAGTATAGTGACATCCTTTGGAAGTTCACCTGATCTGAGGAAAGTTTCAGAGTGTTTTGTGACAATTACCTTGATCACTGCACGCTTTTGGTATATCTGACGCAGACGTTGCACAATTAACGGCAGCTTAATGGTAGCCACGGAACCAGTGACACCAAGTAATATATGGATTTCTTCTTTTTTGTCCAATTGCCTCTTGGGCTTGGGTGTAATGCACATCTGTGATATATCGGGAGCGTTCGGAGATGGTGCGCGTGCTGCCTGCTGCCTTAACAGGGTAGGGGGATTATGGGCCTCATGCGCTCGAGAATTGTCAACTGTGGTAGTAAAAGAGACATTCTTGGGGACTGCGGTTTGCGAAGCGCCGCTATTTCCCCTCGATCGACCTAAAATTCCAGTCATGGTGGATGGAAAACGGCAAAGGGGGCATCTCGTGATATGAGGGGTCTTAAGACCTTTGTTGGGCGCTCAAAAAGTAAACAATATTCAAGGAGCCATATACTTTAGGAAATCAAAGAATTATCATTAAAGAACTGTGTATATCGTTAGAAGCTAAACCCTCATTCGCTCTCGGGCGAATAGTGATCCTCGCTGAGATGAAGGTCATCAAATTCATCTAAACTGTCAAAATCGCTTTCCTCCTCGTCAGGGTAGTCATTCTGGTAGAAATCTTCGGCATTTGAGTCTTCATCATCAGTATAGGCCTCAGAATCCTCATAGTCGTCGTGCATAAATACCAGGCGGTCCTCTTCATCTAAAACACTTGGTTAGTCGCCGATTCCTTTTAGTTTTCGAAAACTTAATACTTACATATACCCAATAGCTCCAGAGTCCAGCTCTTTAGTGCTCTTTGATCCAAAGTATACATCATACACATAATCCTCAGTTTCAGCATCAATGCCGCTAGAGATGTATTCACTCACCATTTCTCTGATCTGAGGTGGTATTTCAGACTCTGCTTCGGATTGTGTGGCTGCTGTTTCCTCTTTTTTACCCTCTCCTTTTCGACGCTTAAATACCCTACGCTCACTAGTCTCCTGGAGAGTGAAGTTTGTATCATTATCAGGTATGGCCGTCTCGAACGTACCCGCTAATTTGAATACTAGATTATCATTCGACCGTTTATTCTTTATCATTAGCGCTTCTAGTGGGTCCTGCCCACGTTTGCGCTTGATTTGAACTGTGGCCATTATGAATATGAAGTTTGTCAACAGACGACTTTTGTGGGCTAAGAAAGCGGGTCGCGAAAAACATGTGCTCAAGGAAAGTATCTGGCTGCGGTCTTGTGTGCGGTAATTGAAAGCTCGATGGGATAAACAATTTTTTAGATCTATCTGCAGTTTATTGATCGATTTTGTCGCAGGAATTTTGCAAACGCTTCAAATTGGGAAATTTCAGTTTTCGAGCCCAGCGGTAGCTCGAAATTCCTGTGACAAAATTGAAAACTAATATTGATTGCACGTAGTACGCTGGCTGTATTTCATTTCGCCGTATACGCGCACATATTGATAGTTGAAACAGTCTTGGTCGCACAGTCGCCAAATGGCAGCGCTGATCTAGTTCCAATTTGGGAAGAAAATGAGGGTATAAATGGTCATACCCGGCTAGTAGCGTCATCAATAAATGTGGTTGAGAATTTCAGACGTGATTGTAGTAACAGGCGGAGGTAACGGTCTAGGTGCTCAAATAGTAAAACGTTTTGCCATGGATGGCTTCAATGTCGTAGCCCTTGATGTCCAAATACCCGATGAGAGCGAACAATTCCAATCTGTGCTCTATATCCAATGCAATATCACCAATTTGCAATCACTCACAGAGGCCAAGGAGCTTATCGAGGCGACATTCGGGTCTGCCACTGTATTGATCAATAACGCAGGAATTCGCAGAGACATGCAAATGCTAGTTGATACCGAAGTTCAAGATTTCGAGCAAACGATTGATGTAAACTTGACTGGCGCTTTCAGGGCGCTTAAGGTTTTCTTACCGGGCATGCTGCTCAAAGAGCGAGGATTTATTATTAACGTTGCCAGTGCTTTGGGATTTGTGAGTCCAGCAGGGCTATCGAGCTATGGTGCCTCCAAGGCAGGTATTCTTGGCCTGCATGAGTCGTTGGTTCACGAAAACTCCCATCACCAATTCATCCGATTCTTGCTTGTATGTCCTGGACAGATTGATACAAAGATGTTTGATGATGTGGCTACACCCTCTAATATCCTAGCCCCTATTATTTCACAACTAGCATTGGCTGGCAAGATTGTCAACTTGGTTGAGAAGGGCAAAACAGGCAGACTTTATACACCACTATATGTGAGCTTTTTGCCGCTAATGCGTGTATTACCAGAGAAACTTGCTAAAATATTTAGAGACCTCTCAGGTGTTGATAAAGCCACTGAGGTTCAGTGAATAGTAGTTTACCCATACATAGTTGTATTATGTACAGCACTATAGAGCGCAAGTTTGAGTCTGCGGTTAAAAATGGGGACCTGATTTTTACTGAAACCACTGCAGAACCCACTAAATGGAATGATATCGAGGTGGTTTACACATTAGCCCCGGCTCTTGCCAAGAAAACCACCAAGGACGACAATAAAAAGCAGGGCAAGCCCGCTGATCCTTGGAACCCACCAGAGGAAGCATTGCTTATCGAAAAGGGCGAAACTCATTCCATCGTGCTCAACAAATTTGCAATTGCAAAGTACCACTTCTTGGTAGTGACCAATGAATTCCAATCTCAAACGAGTCCTCTCAACGAGCGCGATTGGGCAGCTTCGATGGACGCATTAAGAAAAGCAAACAAAGAATCTGCTAAACGTCATGTGGGGTTCTTCAATAGCGGCGAGAATTCTGGCGCATCAGTTGCGCACAAGCATGTTCAGATCATGACCCTTCCCGAGAACTTTAAGCCATTCCCAGACACCGTTTCCAAACCTAATGCGAGTAAAGCCATCGATGTTGCCGTGACAAATGATCCCAAGGTCCCCTTCAGTCACTTTATCGCCTTCTTGCCTCAAGATGCTGCCGTTGATGATATCATGGTGACCTACTATGAGCTCATGACTCGGGTGTTTACAGTACTCGGACGTCACCAAGCGCAGCGTAGCTTCAATGTCGTCTTTACTGAAGAGTGGATTCTTGTCACCCCGCGTAAACAGGAGAAAACAGAAGGGATTAGCATCAACTCGTTGGGCACCATTGGACTTATCCTCGCTAAAGACGATGATCAGCTTAAAATCATCAAAGAAAAGGGACTTGACCTAATCAAGCAATTAGGATTTGAGAACGAAGGCGCTGCCAACTTTGATCCATCGATTGACACCCATATTCAATACTAGACTAGATACTCATCTATGTAGAGCCCATGCTTGGCAAGGTTATCCAATAAATAGTTGCAAAAATCTTGATACGTAAGATCAACCTTTTCGAGTTGTTTCTCGGTGATCAACCTAGGACATGGCTGGTCTGCCGCTTCCTCAAAGGTAAGGTATGTGATATTACCCAGCCAAGGGTTGTTAGCCAATGCAAGAAACTCATAAGAGCTACCTAATGTTGTTTCTATGGTAGACTCTCCCTGTATAGCCTTTTTGATCTCATTTACACCTTCAGCCCATGCTCGGCACATGAATAAAGTCCCCGGAAACTGGGTGATCAGCTTGAGCAACATATCAGCTGGTGGATTTAGTCCTGTCAATGTATAGAAGAGCAGGATGGATATGCACACGTGTGGGGTTATTGCCGACAACTTTGCGTATAGTGCCAACATGAGGGGTTCACCTCGCCTTCCCAGGCCTTTTACCTCTGGTATCATAGACGCTGGGTTAGCAGTTTTGCATAAAGGGTCAATCAGCAATCTTTTCAACCTTGCTTCCCCTATATCGGGCCAAAACTTGAGGTACTTTAGCAAAATGGTAATGACCGGAGAAGGCGAACCGTCCCATGACTTGAGAAACTTGTAACAGTATTCTTCAATTGGCAGCATTAAGAAATTTCCACTTAAAGCCAAAGGATATAGCTGCGCTAAGGCATTAGCATTCGACGTAGGCGTCCCCTGTTGCAGCAGGGTAGCTACTTTTGTATAAATAGGCAATAGTGTATCGAGATTGTTTTCCTGGAGTTTGACGACTACATTTGAAGGTATTTGAGAGTACTCAGCAGATTCGAGACCGGTTGGTGGGAAGTAAATATCTG
The DNA here is from genome assembly GCA_030564425.1 of Wickerhamiella cacticola. NCBI lineage: Eukaryota > Fungi > Ascomycota > Dipodascomycetes > Dipodascales > Trichomonascaceae > Wickerhamiella > Wickerhamiella cacticola. The sequence continues at coordinate 103,545 of JAJLUX010000019.1, read as the reverse complement.
GTGGTGCGTGCAGTCGCATAGCACGTATCAACGCTCCTATCGCTGAGTGCGGATCTCGATCGTACGCAGCGCATAGTCGATTAACACGGCTTTGTACTACAACGGTAGAGTCTGTGATTGCGATAAGCAGTCTGCTGGTGGCTTTAAGAGGCGAACCACTAAACATCCGCTGAAGAAGGTAACCATAGTACCGTCTGAGTGTTTTTTTTGTTGCAGAGTTTAAATCACCACACAATTCATTGAGGAGCTGTTGCTGATCAGATCTTGAAAGAGTTGAAAGCTTGCCTACCTGCTTTAGTGGGTCAGATCTACCCGCAGCTAGTGCCATTACAAATTGATCGTAGCGGTCGACACCGAGATATCACTGGGGTGTTCCATAGATAGGGAGCTATAAAGTATAAGTATAATATGAATTAAATATGCACTACAAAACTCTAAAGGCAGATTACAAGTCTCCCTTGCAGAGGGGTTGAGCAACTCCTCCTGGGGCAAGTTCCTTGGTGAATTCACTAAACTTGCCACTGCGGTCATAACCACAACGAGCACGGACATAGGGATCCAATTGCCAGTAGTTTTTGGTAATAGCATTCATGATCTCATCACGCTTCTCATTCAAGCTCTTTGAAGCAGCACCATCAGCCTGGATCCACTCAAGTGTGTACTTATCAAAGTCCTCAAAGATAGCGGCACGCTCAGTTTCAATCTTCTTGCGAGTGGCAAGATCCTTGACAGGAGCATTGAGCTCAGCAACAGGCTCAGGCCACTTGTACTCTGTAGTCTTGCTTCCACCAAGATCCACAGGGAGCTCAGCGGCATCAATCTGCTTGAGCAAATCTTTCTCGTCTTTTGTGAATGAGATCTTGGAAGCAACAACAGGATCGAGCCAGCCCTTGATCATAGTCCAAACAGTGGAGAAAACACGAGGAGCACGGTGCAAGTAAAGGGCACCAAGAGACTCGGGGTAGTGGGCCTCAAAGCACTCGATAATAAACTTCACAACTTCGGTATCCATATTGTTGAGACCGAATCCACCAAGATCGAAAATGACAAGGGCAGTTTCAAGGTCACCCTTGAGACACAAACGGGCTTCTTCCATAGTAAAGAGGGTATAACGGCGCATAGCAGCAGAAGTTTGTTTGCGAGGATCGTGCTTACGGGCAGCAATGACAACTACAGGGCGACCCTGCTTATCTTTACCCTCAACAATAGACTTACCATCACGGTACTGGTTGATGAAACCCTCATCGGGCTCCTCATTGATCCAGTAAATATCACCACGCTCAAGCTGTTGCTCAATGTCAACATCGGTACAGCGCCAGGCCATGGTACGGGCAATCATAGCCGCAGCATCTGCAACATTCCACTTGCGGGCACGCAAGAAACGCAAAAGCAAACGGTCGACATTGTCGTGACGGACCTGGTCGCGGTACTTGCGCATAGCGTATTTGAAGTCGATATTCTTGTCGGTGAAGGCCTTTTTGAATCTAACCAGGCCATCTTGATAGTTCTCCTCATTGGAGATAGACTTAGACCCAAAGCCAAAGCGACCCTTCTTCTCAAGGGGAGCGGGAGGCTTGCCTCCTACCTTGATGCCGGTAGGAGCGAGGCCAAAAGTGGTCATGATGATCAAGTACAGCTCTTTGAGCTTGTATTCTTGGTCAGGGGTCAAGTGATTGTAGTGTCCGTCAGTGGCAATTGGAATGGTCATGTTTGGGAAGACAAGTATGAGCTGTGCCTTTTATAATGTGGCGTGTATGCAGGGCTTATGCACATCGGAGGAACATCTAAGCGCAGTATAGACACCAATGTGCATGGAATGCACCGGAGAATGCTTAAAATTAGTGATACTGTAGCCACAAAGCTGGTTTGATTCACCTGATTAGTTGGTTTTTGCTACAAATTCCATCTCGTCGTCCGCTGCCCAATGCAAGCCAAGTGCTACCCCACTTTGGGGTAGGTATCAAGGTGCAGATTAGAGTTTTAGCAGACTCAAATCGTTAATAAATACGGAAGCTATATAACTCACTAGCTCTTGGGCCAAATCTGCTCAACAATTCACAATTTATTTTGTTATTTCCCATCAACGTGTCGCGAATACCCTTACCCATGAGCTGCAAGGTAGATATCTGGAGAACTAAGACGCTTGATAAACGAATTGTTCTTCAGCAAGGACAGCCTATTTCTATAAGTGTTTAGATATTTCGCTGATAGTAAACTGGGTTGCTCCCATAATAACTAGGAGCTATTCACGCCAATTGAGTCCCTTTCAAGTCATAGCTCAAGTGGGTGCTTGGTGGGACACTGTGGTGGGGTAATCCACTTTGTACAATAGTCTTTAATTTTCCAGTGTAGTCAGTCCTGGCAAGTCAATTGTACAACAAGATGCCCATGCACATAAATATTTGGAAACAAAAAATGCGAGAAAAGTATACAATGAGGTGTAGAGAAAAATAATACGAGCAGGGAATAGTTTCGCTCCGATATCCCCGCATTTTAAAATCGCTGCACCGCTTCAAGTGGGGATGATGCACATATTGCAGCTCGGAATCTGAAACGGTAATGCAGCTCAATGCAAGGCAGACTTTCCATTATGGGGGGCATAGAACCTAATTCAGTTTGGATGTTCTGCGTTTGGCTTGGTTCACTTTAGCATTGACGCCATGAACCTGCGAATCAAGTTGATCTAAAAGTGAATTTTGCTTGTTGAGCTCATCATCAATTGCGAGACCCAGTTCCTTCTGTCGAGAGATCGCGAGGCTCAATTGCTCTAGTTGTTTATCTTGGTCCGCAATAGTGCCCTTTTGGTATTCCAAAAGCTCTGTGTTGTTGTACTTACGCGTCTCATCTGTCTCACCGAGAACTCGTCCCGTCTGAGGGGCATTGAACACTTGACGTGTGGAATCTAAACCCGCATCTTTCTGAATAGAATGTAGGACCTGTAGCTCTATCTGGTTGATTGATCTTAGGAACCCCTCCACTAGTGCTGCACGCCTAGTACGCTCACCGGCTCCGATCTCGCTCGAGGTATCCAACTGCTTTTGAAGCTGCGTCACATAACTCTTGGCCTCAAGACACAGCTTTCGCTTTTGATTAGGTGCTTGTGTTGCCTTTGCCTGTGATATCAAGTCCCCAACTTTGGTAGATATGTGTAGCCAGTCCTGGTTGTGCGATGCTTCCTTACGGGGGATTTTTAAAAAAGTCTGGACGGTTAGGGAGCGCATATATTCAGGGTTACGAGTTAATGCGCGCATCATGAGCTCTAGGTCTTGTCTGCGCTGCTCACATGTGGCCGCATCATTTCCGCCAAACCATTTCTTGGGCGGTGGAGGTATAGGCAACGGTTCGTCTAGTTCCTGGGCGAAATCATCTGCTAATTTTAGGAAATCACTAAATCTCTTGTCAACTTCAACAACTCCATTGTCTGTTGTCGCAATAATCTTATAGATTGTGGGCGATCCGAGAATGAAGCTGGGGATAGACAATTGCATAACCAAGCGTAAGGGAGGATGTGTCGGCACACATGATGATGATGTATTGTTAAGGCTAGACACCTCTTTCAAGTGGACAATGTTAAATGTTCATTTGCCTACTATATAATTTGCTGTAATTCTAGTAAAAGTGTGCTGGTCTTGGCAAACATCTCGACACCCCCTACCTCCTTGATTTTATGGCACATTCTCTTTGCTCACCTCAGCATGCGTCCTATTGTCCTTAGCGGTCCTAGTGGTACTGGTAAATCTACGCTTCTTAAAAAGCTTTTTGCTGAGTTTCCCAACAAGTTTGGCTTTTCCATCAGTCACACTACTCGTCAGCCTCGTGCTGGCGAGAAGGACGGCAAGGACTACTGGTTTGTGCCCGTTGAAAAATTCGAGAGCATGATCTCCAACAATGAATTCATTGAGTGGGCCAAGTTTGGTGGTAATTACTACGGCACTTCTATTAAAGCTGTTTCTGATGTTTCTGAAAAGGGTGATCGTAGATGCATTCTTGATATTGACATGCAAGGTGTAAAGAGCGTCAAAAAGACCACTCTCGACGCTTTGTTTATCTTTATTGCCCCTCCCTCTCGTGAGGCGCTTCGTGAGCGTCTTCAGGGTCGTGGTACTGAGACTGCTGAGAGTATGGAGAAGCGTCTCGCCCACTCCCTCGCCGAGCTCGACTATGCTCAAGAGCCTGGTGCCTACGATAAGACCATTGTTAATGATGATCTTGAGCGCGCATACAGCGAGCTCAAGCAATTTGTTACTGAGAACTAGTTAGGTGAACTCAAACTCTGGACGGCAAGATGGCCAGGTGTATTGTAGATTAATAGATTGATAACGCTCCCTGGCAGCTTGACCCTTTTGATAGTAGTAGCCCTGGATCTCGCCATTTACCTGGTTCAGAAGGATATAGTAGAAGCCGGAGAAAGAGGCACCGCTAAGTTCCTTTTGTTGATCAGGGACTAAAAACTTCTCCTTCCATCTCATAAATACATATTCTTGAGCACAAGGGTCGTCTGAAGTGCCCTGATCAAGGTTTGTAAATGGTGCGAACCGTTTCCAATGCTGGACATCGTTTTCTGGAGTTGCTCCCCATTCCTTATGCTTTGTGATGAATCCGTATTCTTTTCCAATAATTTCGCCCTCGAAATATGTTGTCATTAGCGGGATGGTCTCAGTGATTTTTGTGGTCTCAAAGTACCCGCACACAAAGGCATTGTCAAGGTTCACGCTTTTAATCTCGACTCTAACCTCATGAGTTTTACTTTCAGTCATTTGTCTCCCCTTAAACTCGGCACCAGCTCTCAGTATCGAGGTGCTTTTGGCCTGACCGCACGCAGTCGGCATTATCAAGATTGGATAATGGTATATGGTCCCACGGAAAATAAATGGGTTCCCATATCCTGTTATGACCTTGCGAACCTCAAACCCAAAGGGGGCGTATCATATTTGGGTCCTCTAAAGATAAACTATGTCTTCATGGTTGGTTGGATTCAGCGGAGCTGCAGTAGTAGATACAACCCGACCGCCTTTGTCCTCGATGATCGCAGTGGGGCCCAAACTATTATAAACTTTGATTCAGCTCCTGAAGACGAAAGTGAAATGGTGGGCTCATTTATCAAACTATACGGGACCAAAAAACATAATCGTCTAAAAGTCCTCAGATGGTACACGCAAAAGGAGATCCCAATTGATGAGGAGATAGGGCTTTACCAGGAAGCTTTGCAAGTTAAACTAAATTTATTGGACAGACCAAATGATAGCGGCTGGATTGAGGAGTTGTGTGAACCAAGTTTCGAGATTTCTTGCTCGGAACAAGAGTCAGAGCCAAAACCGGAACCTACACCGATAGAATCTGATCATGGAGAGCTGTCCGATGCCGCTGACACTCAAAAAGATTCATTGGAGGATTCTCGACGACTTCCACATTTAGCAAACATCTTATCCCTCAGTAGGGCCGGCTCGATACTGTCTGCTCATCCAGCTTTCAAAGAGATACCCGCTATAAGCTCACCAATACAGCAAATAATGCCAGATTCTTCTCAATGTAACTAATATAGCCTTAATTTCTCGATAAGGACGAGTATATACCTAACAAAACTACACAGCATATCTGAAGTAGGTATGCTAGTATTGAGTGAGCTGAAAAAACTGGGAAGTATCGCTCAGTTTGTAGTATATAAGTCAAAACCCCATATTATGTTTAGTATAAAACGAGGAAATAAGGTCCTAATTATGGATATGCAATCCAGGCATTATGTCTCAAGTCAGGCCCATCCGCTTGCATCAGGTCATCAAAAATGCCTACGGCAACAGACATGTCTATGAGTATGGGGCAGGCCGATTGGAGCGTCAATATGACACAAGAAGACGCTGATTCTTTACAAAACTTGGTGCGTGATACATCCATCATTGATGATTACGGCGAGGCAGTACACCAGGTAGATTTCTCACCAAGCTCTTGTGTCGAGGCTCTTGCCTACAGCTCTCGTCGCAGCTGGGACATTTCAAATGTTTACACTGAGCAGGAAAGCAGAGTCTGGCAGCTACTCCACTTCTTGCACTCAAAGCCTTCAATTCAAGCTGTGTGCCAACACTTTTGGGGCCAGGTGAATATCTCGGAAATCGCCACTGACGATGGAGACTCTGTGTTTTGGAATCTTGCAACAGGTAGAACTCAAGATGCTGCACGTCTCTGTCAAAAACTCGAGCGCTGGGATCTAAAGTCCTTGATTGAAAGTCAGGATGATGCCCTAGTCAGGGCACATTGCAAAAACGTGCTCAGCGCCGATGTAGGCTTTCCCACGTGGGAGCTAGGTATTTATTCACTTTTGTGTGGCCAACTGGAGCACGCTCTTCCACTTTGTACCGACTGGGAACAGGAGCTCTCCGTTCGGCTATCATGTGCTCTGATAAATGGGCTCGAAACATACAGTCAAGTTGGCGATATTATGACTTCTCTATCGAATTCCCAAAACACTGACACTATCAAGGCGGCCGAACAGCCTTACTACAGAATCATCACTGCCATAATGCTCGGAAGAGTCCCTGAATATCTTAAAAACGATGTGTCCAGGGTTCTTAACGAGGAGTCTGGTCTCTCACATTCTTCTAATCAAAGCTTCCTGACCAACGTCCGACTTGATGCCCACCTGGCTATCGTATACGGGTTAACACCTCTAACTGAGCAACTTGTTCAAGCGTACATTGAAATCCTGCTTTTGTCGAGCTCAACGCAACTAATCCCCTCATACGTGAGATTCCTCGACAATGATTTGCAATCTACAGTCTATGGAGCTATTTTGGGTCGCCTGAATCAGAACCTGGAAGAGCAGGGCGTTCAGTTGGCCTTTGCCCAGCGCTTTCACATTGACGTCGAGTCAGCAGTATTGAATCTAGTCGATGCATGCTTTAATAGCTATCAAGCCGCAACCCTCACACAAAAAGATCTCGTGAACCTCGACCCTATCAATGACGATGACCGCAAAATGATTTCTGCATTGTCATGGCTCTCTCTTTTGCAGAAATGGGATCACCTTGCGGCTTCGTGTAAACAGTTGCTTGATATCTGGCTTCCCCGTCTTCAGATTAGAGCAGCACTCGATCTCAACCAGGAAATTTCTCTCGGTAAGGTTATGACCGTTAGCCATCATAGTGATCCCAATTCTCCACTGATGGTTGAATTGGGTGCTCATCACCGTGTGCTCGCATTCTTGAGTGCTCTCTTATCGGAAAAGTATTCTGGTCACGCTCTTCTGGTAAGACTGGATGACATTGATCAGTACCTCACTGTTGATGTGATTAGCCCGGCGATGCGGCAATTTTATGTTTACTACTGCTATGACCAGTACCTGAAGTACTTGGAAGTGCATAAAAACATGGGTCCTTTGCTACTGGAGCTCGCTACTCATATCAGTAGTCGTCCAGCCGTGTTGGCATTGCTAAACAGCAAGAACTTCTTGGGTGACCTCATGAACGGTATCACTGCCGATGTGGCCAAACATCCCCAGCATATAATTAGCTATTAAAGCAAATTTAGATCTTTAAACAGTTTTTAAGTTTGTTTTCTTTATGCAGTTCTACAGAATTCATCATAATTTTAGACCAAGTTCTTTCTACTGCCCTTGAAGAAGTATTGGACGATAGTAACGTTGACGACTGCAAGGCCGACAATAAACAAAAGCTCAAAAACGCAGTACCAGAGAATACGGCTCTCGGTGCTCTTAACAGTGCTCTGGTTACGCGCATTTCTGGTCTTGTAGTATTGCTGGCTACGAATGAGCTCAGTAATACGCGTCTCAAGGCTCTGTACGTAGGTCTCAAGAGCCTTTGTGTCGGGCTCAACGGCAATTTTAGGAAGTTGTGCGCGAATGTGTGCAGTGTCAATGTCAAAATCAAACTCCACCTTTTTATCTGCAAAAGTGGACATCTCATTGTAGAAGCAGAGCTCGTACTCGCCTACCTGGTTAGCAACAAAGGTAAACTCTTCATCGCTTGTCTTTTCAAACTTGCGCACAACGCTTCCGTCGGGGCGCTTGACAATCGCGTCAATGTCAAAACTGCCGCCGGCCATAACGTGGTAGGACACAGCAATATTGGAACCATCAATGTGGCACTGAGCATAATAGCACTGGCGAGCATTGGCGGGCACATTAATGGCCAATGGAATGGCCAAACAAATATTAACGAGCGCTAACCAGAACATCATCGTGACGTGTCGAGAGGATTGGGGGTCTTGTGAGAGGGTCTTGTGGAATTGGGAAATTGTCCCATTACCTGAGCTGCTAGAGAATAATAATAAAAAAACTGAATAAATATATAAAACAAAAATATTAGACGGTGAGTTGTACTGCTCTGTATATCCATGTTGAATCACATTTAAGATGCTGTGCAGCAAAGGCCATTGACTCACAATTTATCTTTACGCATTCGAGAGCGAATGCATAGTCGTTCTTGAGCATAGGCGCGGCGTATTTCAGGGCAGATGCATCATTTTCTACTGCTGTGAGCACTAATTGTCTATCTGAGCGAAGTCCTGGTACAGCGAATTGTAACGCCGCACCTGAATTTTGTACCGCTCTTGATACCACTTCCCGATCGTCATGGAAGTTGATAAAAGCTCCGAGCGCCATACCATCGTTTTCCACAACAGATAATGCAACAGTTTTATACTTCTTGAGCCGATCAGCATGAGATCCCAGTTTTAGTGAAGCACCACCTCTTCTGAGTGCCATCCAAGTCAATTGTATGTCTTTTTGGAGGACTTTGCTGGCATACTTGAAGTTGGTTCCGTCTTGTTGTACGGCTAGTCTCACAACCTCTTTGTCGTCGCAAAACACTTTGGCGTACTTGAGAGCTTTTCCCCATGTGGAAACGGCTGCAAGCACAATATCCCGATCATACATGAAAGACGAGTGTGAGTAACGCAGCGCTCTCCCATTCTCGTTTACTGCGGTCAGTACGACGTCCTTCCGCTCTTTTACGCTAGAATGCGCGTATTTAAGGGCTAATCCATTCTCCTTCACCGCTGCAAGCACAATGTCAAGATCCGCTCGGTATCTATGAGGCACACGCTTCAAATGGCGGCCATTGCTCGAGACTGCATGCATACACAGACTGTGTACTTTTTTCAGATAGCGAGGTAACTTTGTGTAGCCGAAATGGGTATTTTTCACAGCCATCTCTGCAATCTCTGGTACTTCCAACAATGGGCCCTCAAGGTGTTCCAACCATTCATCATAGTCTATGGCATTGAGCGCTACTAGATTCAATTCAACATCGAACTTGAGCTCATCCGATGCATTTTCTATCGCTTTTCCATCAGTCGATACGGCTGCGAGTACTATGTCCCGATCCTGAGTCAACTCAGAGCTCACATATGCCAGATTATTGGGGTTTACCTTGAACAATTCAATCAGCTGACTTTTTTCAAGGCGGAATTCACTATTCATGTTCTCAAGTGTCAGGCCACAGAGCCCTCCTTGTCCAAAATCGAGCATCAATGCCAGGTATCGCAGAGCTTCATATTCCTTGATTGTTGGCTTAGCAATTCGAATAGAATGAGGGTGATGATGTATGAGGCACTCCAAGTAAATTGCATTATCAATAGGATACTCTAACAAACTGTAGGAGTCTTGATGTACTACTCCCATTTTTGTGTATAGGTTCACAGTAGGATCTGAATGGATACTTCGTATTTCTTCAAGTGTGTAACCCCAAGCTCTGAGGCCGTGGATGCATATAGGATGCGTATACGAACTTCCTTTGTCCTCTGTGCTCTGATTGTACGGGGGAGGTGTGAGACAGTATCTTCTACCCCAGCTCCAACTCAGACGCAACAGCCTCTGCTGGGGTAAAGGTAAATTATTTGCCATATCGGCAAATCTTTTGTAGATATTCTTCTCATAGCCGTACGGATTCAAGATCTTCCAGGACTTGTCACTTAAGAATATTTGTCGAGCGGACTTTGACACCATTGAAAGTCTAATCAACATCAATATGTTGACCTCTGCGTTTGGTATCTGCTCTCTTATTAGTTCCCAAATCTCTAGTGGAATCCGACATGGCTGACCCGGTAGCATCCACAATTTGGTCAAACAAGTCCGGAATTACTATGTATGCAGTATCGTGAGGGAAATGTAGACAGGCTTGGCAATATGTAGTGATGGTGCGTCGGAAAGCTATGCCGGTAATGCGGACCGCCCGAAGGATTGTGGCTATTTCTAGTGCAACGTTAGGTGATGTGACCGGAATCTGCTTCTGCAAGTACCTATACTAGAAGCATATTCATTGCCTATGCAATTGCGCAGGGACGTGCATAAAGTGTGCCTTGCGTCCTGTGTTTCAAGCAGTGAGGTACAGAATGTCAAAATTTTCAGGGTTGAAGAACATCACTCAGAAGCCGATTGCCCTTCTTGGCATTTGTGGCCGTTGTATACGTTATTATTTAATTACATCAACCTTGCCCCGATGTCCGAAGATCCTATTATGCGTATTTACAAAGCATTTAATCCCAGCTGTGGCTCCGTTGTCCTAGCGATATGTTTCTAATTTGTAGCTTATGCTTAGTTGAATTCAGGCGCATGCAGACACTGATAAAAACAGCGCATTATTGCAAAGTCGGTTCGATTTTTATTCCTACAGTAAGAACATATTAGTATACCTTACGATATCCAAGTGTGATTATTTGAATGCCTCGTCTTGGAAGACCAGATATGTGAACAACTGTAGCTTGTGGGGCATATGCCTCCACAGAACCTCCTGGGAAGCAGTCCTTCGGGCATGAATCAGCGAGACTCGCCCAGGATTCGTCGAAAATTCTAAAAACAACTACTTCTGCAATTTTAGATGCATAGGTGCGGGATAAATGAGGAATACTATTGAAATAGTACTAACCCGGAATGCGATCGAGATACAGAATTTACCGTCCTAGTTTCCTGAGTTTCTCATACGTATGCTAATCACCTTCAATTCTTCTTATTCTTTTCCCAAAGTATGACACAATCCTGTCAGTAACCAGCCTGCCTATGATTGCGCACATGCACGTGGAGCCATATGTGTGGATACAGCTTGCTGGCGGCTGGTGAATGCTTGGTGTGGGACAAACACGCGTGAAATTGTCTTACATAGAGGGGCAGGATGTCCAACAGAACTTAGCCTAATTATAAAACATGCATAAGAAATCTGGAATTACTGCGTAGATGCGCGTCTTTTGGTAAAATTCTTCGAAAGCCATAGATCAACAACAAACAGCATTAAGATGGTTCCGGATTATAATTAGAGTTAGCTTCTGTATAGTTATGAGTTGATAGTCCCCTTTTAGCTACCTACAAGCGCCTAATGGTTGAAACTCTGTTCCTCAGCTCCTCCTCTCAAAGTTCCCTGTCCCAGCAAACGCTCAGCTGACTACACAACCTTGGGTGTCAACGAGGAATGATCTATGGAGTGCTCATCATCAACAAAAGCGGGCAGCCGCGACTGATTAAATTCTATACGCCATTGGACATGGCGTCACAGCAATCCCTTATACATCAAGTCCACGATGTGCTCTCTCAGCGCACCCCTAACCAATGCAATTTTCTAACACCGCCAGCCATGCTTGCCGTCGAAGATGGTGATGACATTAAAGTCATTTATCGACAATACGCTACTTTGAATTTTGTGTTCATTGTAGACCAGCAGGAAAGCGAGCTAGGTATTCTAGACATAATCCAGGTATTTGTCGAGTCGCTTAACCGATGTTTCGAAGATGTTTGCGAATTAGATTTGGTGTTTGGGTGGGAGGTACTTGAAACAGTACTCGAAGAGATTATCCAAGGCGGAATGATCCTGGAAACTTCAGTAAAGAATATTGTAGCAGCTGTCGATGCTGCAAATAAGACCAATAACCTTACTTCACAAGACGCGTTGGCCAATGCCACCCGGGCGTTGAATAGCGCAACTTCCATGTTCCGTTCATACTTTCCACAAGCTGGTTAGTGTGTACTATAGTGCGCAAAGGCTCACTTGGTACCTCCAGGCTGGCAGGCCTCCCCTGCATATGCACCCCAACCCTTGCATCTTCGCAGTGGCACCACAGGTTTTGATACAGGTACTGATAGTGGTAATATGAAGGTTTGTGTCCTATTTATTTGATAAATGCCAGCTTTCGCTATATTTTAAACTGCACAGAATGTAAATAGAATTAATAATGCTAACGAGTAACTTGATCTATATCTCCTCCTGGGTACTAATTAATATGAAACATGGATGCCTGAAAAATCATATTAAAATCTCATGCATGTTTGAAACACCATATGCAAAGCTAACGTATACCAGCCATACTAGTCTAAAGTAGTTTATCTCCCATACTCGCTTCAAGCTCAATCTTGTCTAGCTCCTTCTGAAAAGTCTTGGTGCACACCTGTCGAGTCCATTCCTCAACCATCTTCTGAAACTATCCCTTGCGTGTTTTGAAATGGCTTCAAGGTATTCTTTAGGAACGCTCTTAGCAATCGTTATACCGATTAGCGCAGTACTGCTCGTGAGCTTGCTGTTATTGCTGATTTTTTGTTGTTGTTGTATCAAACAGAGATCCCACATTCAGCAATTGAACAAGCAAGTGAGCTTTAGTGCTCAGAAAGAGCGTTATAATCTGCGCAAAAAACCTGCCTCTGGTCCTGACAATTCGGACAAGAACATGCTCAAAGTACCTTGGTACAGAAGGCTTTTGTATTGTGGATGCTGCAGTTCGGATGTCGCTCATCATGACAGCTCTCCCTCTGCGCGAGAAAAGGGCCTTCGGTCAAGCGAGGGTACTTCTCGCGGAAACGATATTAGTCGCAACAACTCTCAAAAGGCTTCCGGTACACCCCAGAAGCATGAAGGACGCCATGAAATGAAATTTTTATCTGGACAACTTGATAGTCCATCAAAGGTATCCAATAATGCTACCGTTGCGCCAGCCAACAGCCAATATAAGGGCGATCCCCGACAAAGTACACATGATCGCTCTGCCTCTGGGCATCACTCAAGGCATTCGCATGGTGCGGCCCCTACTAAATTTGTGGATGCACCAGATTCAAAGCACAAGTCAAAGCCCTCGCACGCATCTTTAGGTACTGAGGGGCTCGAGTACGGGACGCCGAAAGAACAGTATTCAACTCCAGCTGCTAAGCACAACCCACCCACTGAATCGCCGCAGGACATTCTTCCCCCCGCACCTCTAAACCTTAATTCTCAGGGCATCATCCTAACAGACGAGGATACCAACCAGAGCATTGATGAGCCGAAATACTTTGAAAAGTATCAGTCAGAAGCTCTCGAACGTGATCAGCGTAATCGTAAATCTGCAAACCCTCACGAGCGTGATATGACCACTAGAGATGTTGTTAACCGTGCTCCCTTAGGACGCAGTGGAATCACTAGCCGAGATTCTGTTCAAAACAGCTCGATATATCCTGATAGCTCTGTTAAATCGCCGTCAAATATCGATGATGGTCGGTTTATTGATGAAAACCAGCAGTCCATCCCCCAAAGTGATTATCATCTTAATAGCCGGGAATCTGGTGGTGAGACCCCTACTCTGTCTTTGGAAGATTCCAATCGTCATTCAACTCAGTACAAATGGCTTGATCCCCCGATTAATCTCGCGAGGGTCCACCGCGGGGAAAACAAGCTCTCAATGGTGGCTTCGTTTGTCGAGCCTTTGACTCCAGTTTCACCAGTTGATAATTCGGCGCATGAGCGTGGAGACAGATTTGGAACTCCCGAAGATAAAGGAACCCCTGCCGTCAACCAGCCTGCTTCGGGAATGCACACCTCTTATCAGGGACCTAATGAAACTGCACCTATTGCCAAGCACTCTAAATCTAGTCCATTGCATTTGGAAGACTCAGCCTCTAGAGGCCAGGTGCAACAAACTGCGAATGATCAAAGCAGCTACAACCGTTACACTCAAGCTGGTTATAATGCAGAGCCGCGTTCCCAGGCCACAGAAGGTAGCATCAGCTCTTCTACTTACCCCGTGAATGAAACTACCACAAAGTCTTCGGTTTCGAGTCAACATGGAGCACAGCAGTACAGTGGACTCGCGCAAAATAAACGCACATCTGGCCCAACTGCTATCACTTCTTCCGCGCAGGCTAATCCTTACGCAAGTGTCCCCAATAAATCGTTTGGTCGCCCAACATCTCAGTCTACTCCACCTTTAGCGCCAGGCTCATCATCTGCACAAACTTCTGGTTATACCTCCAAATATCCGAAGAATCAGAGCAGCCTAATGAGCTTCAGTGTAGACGGTACTTCGCAATCTGGTGAGAATTCTGAATACGCTGCAAGCCCCATTATAATTGATCAGTCCCCACACTGGAAGCCATCGCCAATTGCCGCAAGCTCCGATAAGGATGATTCCTTCGCAATTGCTAGCAGTGATATTTCCCATCATGGTGATCCTCATTATGCCATTCCGCGCCAGTCTAAAGCCCGTGACGAACGGAAGTCCACGACCTTACGAAGTGCTGATGAGCAGGCTGTGCCGCAAGTACCTCATGCAGCTGAGGGGAACACTCGTAAAGCGGGAAGCGATCGGTACCAAGGGGTTGAAAATACCTCCAACAAGAACAGGAGCGACCGATCAGGCCGCAACAAGGATTATTCTCGAGATGAGCCCACAACTAGCTATGGCACACAGTGGCATCGTAATCGTCCTGATACTGAGTCTAGTGTTGAATCTGAGTACACGCATGGTACTTATGCTACAGCTCCCTCAAGAGCTCCTTCTAGAGCGCCGTATGATACTAGCAGGGAGAAGGAGCCAATGATTCCATTGCACAACGGGGAACGTCCTTTGGAGACACCTTGGCGTACTAGAAGAAGTCAAAGCACAAGTAGCCGTGCTTCTTCGCTCCTATTCTCTGTTTCTGATAAAGGCCACATTAGTAGCAGTTCCCATCGCAAAAAGAGCAGTATCAGCTCGAGTACTCGTACGAGGCATAAGGATCCCAGCAAATTGAACAAGCCACTGCCAAAAACACCGCCTGGTGGTGGAAAAGACATTCAGGACTTTGTTGACAATGCTACCTATGATACTAACGATACAAACTCACCTATGGTCGCACAGAGCGGTCATACTGGTCCCGTGTCACTGTCTAAGGCAGCTCCCCCTATTCAGCCCACAAAGAATGAAGACGGAGTTGTTGTCAACATGGGTGGTATGCTCTTCCATGCTGTTTTCCCTTATCAGCCTGCGCTAGAGGATGAGCTACCTCTTGCTCCTCGCGAGGTCGTCAAAGTTTATCAAGTCTTTGACGATGGTTGGTGTTTTGCCCGCAAGGAGAATCCTAAAAGTGGACCTGCTCATGGCATCTGCCCCAAGGTCTGCCTCGCGAACATTTCAGAATAAGAATATGCAGTAATATATAATTTAAACACTCATTAATACACTCTCAATTTGATGGCTACGTCTTCATAAAAAGGATCATAAACTTCATAACTATAACTAAAGGGTTGAGGCGCTTTCTTCGCCGTCTGCATCAGACAGGAGAGCTTGACGCTCACCAACAATATTAGTTGCTCTAGAAAGCAGCTCTCCATTTTCGGGAACAGAAGTCTTGGCCAAATGTTGGCGACGACGCATCAAAGTAAGAGTCAAAATAATTGAGATCCAGTAGAGATTATACGCCGCGACGGATGCATAAGTGGCAGAGTTTTGCCAGCCCAAAAGCGCATTGAAAATCATCCACGGTCCATCAGTCTCGGGGTTGCAACAATTCACGTGCCAAACAGAGTGTGTGATATCATAGGAACCGGGACCAGAACCTTGTTCAGAGATGTCTTGACCAACACGTTTAATAAACTGATTAAGTTCAAAGAACCAAACGCCACGGGAGAACAAGCCAGCAGCTACCAAGTAGAGGAAGCAAGTAGAAGCGACCAAAAAGAACTGAATACTTATGTGTTCACCGTAACGGTACATTGCGATACCAATGCAGGTTCCAACACCAATACCGGCGAGCAATGCCAACGGGAACGAGCTGCTTGGCTGGGATGCACCGAGACCACCCAAGAACATGATTGCCTCGAGGCCTTCACGCAAAGTTGTGACCATAGGTACAAACATCATCATATACTTGAAAGTAAACCGTTGCCAGCGCTGGCGTGCTGTCAGAGTTTCTTCATTGGCGGCAGCTTCAGCGGCCTCATCGCGCTCAACAATGAGCCTTGCAAGTTTAATGCGCCACTTTTTCTTAAGCTTATTGATTTTGAGCATCTTTATACCGAGAAAGCTAATCATAACGCTAGCAATGATGGAGAACACCGCCTCCCAAAGTTTCTCGGTGGAATCCCACAAATTAGTGCCCAGGGCATAAAATACAACAAGAATAACCGCTCCGACTAGGATACAGATGCCCAATCCAAGGGCAGCACCGATCCAAACTTGCCAGTACAAAGACCTGTACATCTTCTGCTGTTTGGCGTCCATGCTACCTGGCTCGCCCATTCCTTGGCGCAAAAACGCCAAAAGCACACTAACAATGACTGCTGTCTCTAGTGTTTCTCGAAACACGAGGAAGAATACCTGTACACTAAAATAGTCGCTGAACATGACCTTTCAGCGAGTGAGGAAAATTACGAGATCCTCGGGAGATGTACCCAATCGTACAAGTAGTAGTCACAAAAGCATCTGGGGGCGGTACTCCAGCACTAGACAAGTGCATGAGTTTTCTAATAAACTAATTGGTCCGTATTCAATATTATTATAGAAAGTGCTGCCGGTTTTTTTTTTGTCTGGTGTCTTTTGCCACCTCTGAGTGTTGTCTTCCCCACACACGCAAACACGTGAAACCAAAGCTTGCCATCGAATTTATAAAGTTATAATTGATGCTATATAATATTAATGCTAAGTTTTTTGCTTTTTGCTACGAAGAGAAGCAACCAGGTCACTAACGGTTTCCTCTTTCTTGCTTGAGGACTTGCGCTTGTTGGACTTCTTACCTGACTCTTGAGTGGGAGCACGGCGACGGCGCTCCTCCAATACTTTATCCATAGCCTTCGTTTTCTTGAATTGAGGGTTTGTGGAGTCAATCGCGTAGTCGGGGTCCTCAAACAAGGCCTGGAAACGGGGATCCGCGGTGTTGAAATCAGCCTCAGCCTCGGCCATAGCTTCTCTCTTTTGACGCGTTTTAGTTTGCTTGTGCTTCTTTTTCTTCTCGTTGACCTTCTTATCCTCTTTGTCGGATCCTGCAGCGTTGTTATCATCCATGAGCATAAGCTCCAATTCAGCCTTCTTTTTCGACTCATCACCTTGTTCCTCGGCCTCTTCTTCGGCAGCCTTGCGAGCCTTAGCTCTTTCAATGCGCTTCTGACGACGTTCCTTCTCCTTAAGACGGTATCTTTCAATGGTACTGAGATTCTCAAGGGGATCCGCTTTCTTTGCGTCAGTCGTTGAAGATGTATCGTCTAATGCAGACTTGAAGGTGATTTCCATGTCAACATCGTCGCCCTTTGCTTTTGGTATATCAGATGATGACTTTATCAAGAGCTCTCTGTACTTGTCTGCCCCCATTTTCTCAGTTTCGCTGTCACTGTCGGACGCCAAGTAAGCCTTAAGATCCATATCATCCTCCTCAGCTCTGGAGAAGACCCTTGCGGCAAAATCCTTGCGCTCTTTGGGGGTCTCATCCCATGTGAGTTTAGCCTTTGAGTGTTGGAGAGCTGTAGTTGTAAACTCCTGTGGAGTATAGTTTAACGGCACACTGGTGCACTGATCGGTTGGCTTATCATCAAAAGTGACATCATCTGGGACATAACGAATATCAAAGATATTAGCGGTGGCCTCGTACTCAGTTCCGTCACAGTTGTTGTAGATAGCAGCTGCCGCTGCGACAGAGTCGCAGTCGACTACCGCGTAAAAATATTGAAGGCGCTGGAGCTGGTACTTGCGCAGAGAATTACTGCTATAATCACGATCTTTGTCGTGTTCAGAGGCTTTATCGCTGGATTTGCCAATAGGACGGTCTTTATTTATAGATCCCTGCAGGTTGGGGCCTTGCAGCTCCTCCTCACTCATACGCTGCTTGCCAAACTCAGAGGGATAAATACAGACGGAGTTGATTTGTGAACCCTTGGGAACAAATGAGTTGAAAGTTACCATAAGGTCTGTAGCGGTAATATTATCCCAATCGAGATTTACTACCGCCAAGCGGTGCGATTCATCACCTGTCGGGACTTGGGACCGTCCTAGATCGTACTCATCAACTTGATTCTCGATATCCAAGCTCTCCTCCTCATCATCTGATTCACTATCACTGGAGCTCGAGCTCTCCTCCTCATCAGACTCAACGTTACCACGCATTCGATCTAAAAGCGATGGCTTTGTGCTGGCTTGCTTCTCCCCCTCATCGTCACTAGCTTCAGAGTCGCCGCTACTCTCACTACCCGCCTCATCTTTCTCTTCATCAAAATTATAGAAACGTTTGAGCTCTTCCTTTGCATTTTTTTCTTTTAATTTACGACCATACTTGTCTGTCTTGACTTTGACCTTAAAATCGTCACTCTTTAGAGCATCTTTGAAACGACTATCAATCTGGGATTTGACTGCTTTCTTTTTAGGAAGATTGAATCGAGGATCACTGGCAATGGCCTCGAAACGCTTGTCGCTACCAGACATGTTAGTAACGAAATTTTTCAGCGGCCTAAATCTTCATGCATATGCCATGCATTTCCGTTTGCATAAAAAATGAAGAAATCTTATCAATGTGCGGCAATGGCATGGTGAACAATACCGATAACCAAGTACGCTTGTAAGTTTTGTTGTCGTACCCAAATCAGACCACCTATCATGCAACAGCTGCATCTATCACTTGAGCATGTGCTCTTGTCCTAGCATCTTGGAAGACCTTTAGACAATAAGTTTATTATTCTATGATATGGAGCTTTACTTGATGCTACAAATAAACGCGTAAAACCCAACCCAGATACGGCCGTACATACTTCGGGTGAAATACGAGATACGTGATTACCTCATTGCATTTCTATAAAAGTAAGAATCTCCCGGCCAGTCGACTTCACGTATACAAACAATGGATTTAGTTCTAGAGACGGCTGATACGTTCGCTTTTGATCGGCTTTATGCCAAGTTATTCCCCAAGGCCATTGTAGACGGTTTCAATGCAACTGAGTCTGCTATCCACCCTGCATGGCTCAACGTTGGTCGCCGCGCAGCCGATCGTTATGGACTCGCTCCGACACACCTTTTCGATACCACAGAATGGACTTACGCGTCTATTCTCGGACGTGAATCTGCCATCCGTCAGTTTATTACCCTTTTTATCGTTACCACCATCTTTGGATGGATTTTGTATTTCTTGACTGCTAGCCTCAGTTACGTGTTTGTTTACGATAAAGCCAACCTCAAGCACCCCAAGTTCTTGAAAAACCAGATTTCTCTTGAAATTCACCAAGCAACTACCGCTATTCCAGTAATGACATTGTTGACAGTGCCTTGGTTTGTCGCTGAGGTCCAGGGTCTTGGAAAGCTCTACTGGGATGTCGAGGAGAAGGGTAAAGCATACCTCTTTTTGCAATTCCCCTTGTTTTTGCTTTTTACTGACTGTCTTATTTACATGATTCATCGCGGTCTTCACCACAAGTTGGTGTACAAGCATTTGCATAAACCTCACCACAAATGGATCGTTCCTACTCCATACGCGTCTCATGCTTTCCACCCTGTGGACGGATACTTCCAAAGTTTGCCTTACCACATTTTCCCCTTTGTATTCCCTCTCCACAAGGTTGCCTACATTGCCCTTTTCACAATCGTGAATGTATGGACCGTCATGATCCACGATGGTGACTATATGGCAAAGGATCCTATTATCAATGGTAGTGCTTGCCACACCATCCACCATCTCTACTTCAACTACAATTATGGCCAGTACACTACCCTTTGGGACCGTATCGGTCGTACTCACCGTAACCCGGAGAAGGAAATGTTTGATAGGGACAGAAAGATGGCCAACAAAACAATTGCTACTCAGGTTCAGAAGATGGAGGAGATCCAAAGAGAGGTTGAGGGTGATGATGTCAGAGTGTATGTCACTGGCTCTAAATCATAAATTTAGACATAACATAACGATTGAATGATTTATTTTTAGTGTTACCTTTTTGTAATAAGACTTCCTAATGCGAATTTAATTACGCGTGGACCCTCCAAATACAATTGATTGTGTGTGTATCTCTGCAACTAAGCATGGACACGTTTGAGTACTGGAGTGACCTTTGCCTCGAAGTCCAGCGGGGAAAGGATCCTACAGAAGCTTGGACTGCTGTACGCAAGAAAACATCAGAGATGCTTGAGAAGGGCAACACGGCTGCCATTCGACGCGCCTACAACAAGCTTATACGCGAGTTGGGCTCTCGTACTGAGACTGTTTCTGCGCAATCAGAGCTCTCTAGTATTTTTATTCAATATCTCGATACACACAAAAAAGCTTGGAATCACCGGGTCGTCGCTGTTTATGGTCTAAAAGCTTTATGCGATATCGAAAATGAAAACATAAGAGGTATCCGAAACAATACGTTTGCAGTACTGGCAGAATGCCTGAAAACTCCAGGGACTAATTTGACCTACAAGCTCTCTTTGCTGGAAGCATTGGCGTCTGCCTATACAACCAGCGCTGAGCAAGCCACAGTGAAGCAGGTGTGGAAAACTGCTCGATCCCTTTTGTTGGATCCCTCCCTAGCAATATCGCATGCATCAATACATCTAATGACTACCATTATACGTCCGGAATTTGTCAAAGCTCCGGCAAAATTCGAGAAACTGGAGAAAATATGTCTTAAAGCGATGGTACACGAGCTTCCCATAGAAAAGCTTCTTTCAAAGGCAACTTTTGTTTATGCAGAAGCTACAGAGTACTCAGCCTACTCAACCATGCTCAAATTGGCAAATGAGTACCCCCTCGTTGGGCTACCTATTGCTAAGGGGATAGTCAACTACTTGGCAGAGTGCTTTAGAGCTCAACCGTCTGGGGACCTTTCTTCAACTATTTCTTTGATCACTATTATTATCCAGAACCCCAAAATGCGTGACGAATATCGCCTAAATGTCGCTTTCCAGCATATTCATTACCTCATTGTCGATGTTATTGCACACTCTCTTGTCGAGGAGAAACAAAGAATGGCACTGGTTCAGACCCTTGTAACAAAGCTTGCTACCACAGATCGTCATCACCAGATCCTAAGCGCGTGTCTACTTCCTTGCTTGGGCTCCGTGCTAGAGCTAACTATCCTGCCAGCTCCGATAGCAGATATCATGTACCAGACTATCATTGCTCTATTTGAGATCAGCTCAGTTTGGAAAATGACATTGAACCTGATCAATTTTGTTACAAAGTTCTTGAATGCCGCGCCCCAATATTTCACTACTATTGGGCAATTTGCGCTGGAAAAGTTGGAAACCACTACAAAGCTCGAGCCTGCACTTCTGCTCGGCGCAGTACTAACGGTAGCAAATCATGGTAATCATATGATTGAGCTTAAGCCAAAAATCGTGGAGAAAGCAATGTCTCTAGTGAAGCAAAAGAGCCAGGAATTTGACTTGGACTCCTATCGTCAAGGCTGGGTTTTACTGCAAGCGTTCTGTAGTACAAATCCCCAGGCTCTGAGGCTATTCATCCCTAGCTATATGTCGTTGTTTACTCACATGTTGACTATTCCGAAGGAAACGCTTGCTGGTAATGAGCTCCGTTATCAAACTGAAATTTGGAAGCCAGCCCTAGACTGCGTTGTTGTTTTCGGCAAAACTTCTTTGGTAACCCCCGATATTTCCCGGAAGCTTGGTGGTATATTGCAAGATATCTGGAACTATTTCGAGAAGCTCCCAGCGTCTGTGTTAATTGAAGAGCCTGTGGTGGGTGAGGATATTGAGATCTGCAGACGGGTTTTGGCATGTTACTCGACCATGAACTTCCATGGTGACACTAAAAACCTCCCAGCAACTTTATTAACTGGGTCTTTCACATACATCAGTCAAAGCCAGGAAATCAGCTCGCACATCTCGGACACCTGTGATGTCAGTTACGTGCGTGACTTCACTCATGACCACAAAAGTGTTTTGAGCGGCGTTCCTGCTGTGCCACCCGCTGTTGACATGTTGGATCAGTCGATTAACGTGGTTGTGTCAATGTTCTCTGTACAACTCGATAGAGTCAAGGAAAGTCTGCTTGATGCCTTAAGAGCCCATATTGAGGTTGCTCTTGCGCCCAAGAAAAAAGTTGCTGTAGACAAAAAAGAACGGGTTGAGAATGTAGCATACTTATTCTCGCGACTTTGTGGCCTAAGCTTAGAAGAGTCCCGCTTGGTGCGTATTGTGGACTCGGTTCTCAAGAGTCTCATCAAGTGTGATGCACCTTTCTCAGAAATATCTGTTGGAAACTTCATCAATGGACATCCCTCCCTCGGAGGCGACCTGGCCAAGTTTCTAGTGGATCAGATTATATCCTGCGTTGACGAACCGCTTGTCAGAGCCAGCTATTGTGAAGCACTGAAATCTCTTATTGAAAGCGGTGGCCTTACTGCTCGTAATCTCAAAGAAGTATACGAAGTGGTTGCTTCGCTCTCTAATGACCCGCACCCTGCTGTACACATGGCAGCTATCGATGCGCTCATTGCGTGCTACTCAAGTTCGGGCCTTCTCGATGATAAATCGGCTATTCAGTTCACACAGCTATTTACGGACTTGTACGTCTCAGAGGCAAATAGCCGCGAGGTGAATGATCTCAACTACTCCAACATGGAAATGTGTGCTAATAACACATACGTGAGGCTGATACGCGGCATTTCCAAGACTGTCTCATTAATAGGTCCCAGCCTTCAAGAAAACGAACGCCTATTCAATATCTTTTACCGCCTTGTCGACCAATTAGATGGATACTCTGAACTCACAACTAAGTACGCTTGGCAATGCTTCCAGGAAGCCTTTTACTACGCTACTGCGCGTATGAACTGGTTATCGATTATCTCTGACTGGTGCAAGTGTATCACTACTGCAAAGAGTCCATTCCCTGCATATTACGACGCTGCCATCCAAGGAATCCTTTTATTTGCCAACCGTGCAGCCTCTAAACTCTTTGAAATCACTGGACCACAGTTTCAGCGTGATCTCTGGCTCGCCTATGACATCTACCCTTCCCCTTACATTAAGCAAATATTCTCCATTTGGGCAGAACAGACAGTGATCATGGAGCCTCAGCATTGGATTGAGAGACTTCAACAGATCATCAGTAAACCCAGAAAGTTCACGGATGCCGAAGAGGAAGTGCATGTTAGTGTTGAGACTGAAGAAGAAGATGAGAGCTTGGGGCCAAAGGCCGAAAAGGCAAACAACGATTTATTCAACCCTAGTACGCGCAAGCTTGCACTCGACATTCTTCTCTCTATCACCGAGTCTCAGTTGCGTGATAAGCCTCTAGCTGCTCGCCAAGCTTCTCTCATCACTAGCAATATTGGCGATATTATAAAAATCGCCTTCAATGCAGCTACTTCAACTGTGCTTGATTTACAAATTTCTGGCCTTTCTCTGCTCAATTTGCTCATCAAGTATCTATATGATCTATCTGATCCAGATTTCCCTGAAGTTTCTCTGTTGGAACAATATCAGGCGCAAATCTCTAGTGCCCTGACACCTGCGTTCAATGCTGATAGTTCTTATGAGCTGGCTAGTGCTGTTATTGATGTCTGTGCTAACTTCGTTGGCTCGGGTATTATCAAGAACGCCGATAAATTCAATAAAATTCTGAAAATCTTGACAGATCCTCTCCTTTCGGACGATCAGAATGTTGGAAAGCTTAAGCTTGAACCTCTACAAAACACTGCTCTCCGGATTAAAATTAGTAGGTTCTGGGCTATCTTGGAGGCCGATAGAAGTCCTATTGCTGAAGAGAAGGAAGATATGCTAGGGACACTCTGGATTCAGGCTCTTACAGACTATACTAAATTGGAATTTAGGCCTGAGGATCAGTCTTATACTTCATTCCTCACAGAGAGTGTTGATAAGTTTGTGCAGTACAATAAGAGACACATTCTTCTTCCTGTCTATCGGGAGTCCTGGATTGAGATGATAAGCGCGCTTGCCGTTTTGGTAGAGCGTCACGGGGCTCAAATAATTACTGAAGATGAAGATTTCATGTTTGGTCTGGTGGGCCTCTGTTTTGCGGAACTACTCAAGAAAAACGGAACAAACTCGCTCAATGTTCTTACATCTCTCAAACACATTCTCCAACCAGGCGTATGCGCTTCTCTCGTGTACAACAACGAGATTTTTTTGGAAGTTGTTGAAGTCCTGGATAGAATTGTGCTTACCGGAAGTCCCGCGGAGAAAGCCCTGGTCATTGAAATCGCACGTAATTTAGCCGATTCGCAAGCCGATAATGACGAGAGCGTTGATGACCTGTTTGAGATCTTCCGCACTTGTGTCTTTCCACTTAAAGAGCTTTTCCCTTTCCTCAATGACCCAAAACTTCCTATTAGCGTCAAGGCTGAAGACCAGATGCCTTTGATTAAGCTCGCATTGGACTCACTTATCGACATTGTACAAGTGTTCAGAGAAGTCATCCAGATTGACCAGTACTGCTGTTTGATGTTTATTTTCGAGCAGATATTTGGCAATGCCGACTGTCAGAAAAAGATTGTTCCACACATATTTGGGTCTTACAAGCGTCTGATTGAGGTCATGACTAGTCAATACCTCAAGAACCCAGACTCCTCACAAGTTGTACAAAAATCCATCTGCAATGTTTTCGTGCACTCTACTAATCTGCTCAAGGGATCCGAAGATCCAACTACTATAACAAACTCTATGCTGAGCTGCATGGTGATCCTATGTACTGCTGGCGATATACTACAGCCTGCATTGGGAAACATTACTGAGCTTGGTGAGGTTCTTGCCTTACATGTGATTTCCGGTCTTAAAGTTGCTGTTCAAAGTGTCCGCACTATATTGCGTACTTGCAAAGGAAGTATACATGATTCTTTTGTATCTACATGCGTGCCTGTTCTAATGGAGCAGCTTACTATGGAAAATGAACACGTTCCTAAAGACGTCTGCAATCTGCTCATCGAGTATGCGAAATCTAGCAACGATAAAAGGACGGCTTTCTCAATTGTTATACCAGCACTATTGTTTGTTCTGCGATCTAAATGGGATACTGAAGAACGACGCAGTATGTATGTGCGCACTTTATTATTTATGCTACTTGAAGCGCATCCTCAGGAGTTTAAGATCTGCATCGGAGAAATTGATGCTAGTGATAAGGACGTTATCCAGCAGCTTCTCATGGAACCAGCGGAGCCAGAGGTTCTTGAGGAAACTAACTCTGAAATTACTTTGACATCGTTCAACTGAGTCTTATATTGAGTAGTATCATAACATTCTCATATGCATTTTTATAGTTTAAATTCGTTTAATAAATACCTCAACATTGTTTGGTGATATTGCGAGCGCGAATGGACTATGAGCTGGTGCTAGTACCATCCTCATTCTGTTGTTGCTGCTTTTTGTCCTTGTCTGAGTCGTTTATTGGCTCATAGTTAAGCTCCTCAACAACCATATCTTCGGGATCCTGGCTAAACACACCGGCATTGAGCATGGGAACCTTGTATTCACTACCTCTAACCTCCTTCTGGGGAGAGCTTGCCTTGGTAGTCTCTAATTCCTTCATCAACTTCGTAGTGTATAGAATCAGTGCAGAAACGAAAAGAATAGCAATAATACCTCTGCGAGTAATCTGCCAACGAAGCTGCTCAATTTCACTCTTAAGCTCCGATGAAAGTTCGACATTGATTTTGTTCTCTGCCTCTTGTAGTCTAAAACTTAATGTGTTTTCTTCATTTCGTGCCATGGTCTTTCGCTCGTTAATATCCATATCCATATCTGCACGCAGATGCACCGTCATCTCGCCGGCCTCGTGTTGTAGGATCTCCACATCTCTTTGTAGTCGAGCAAGCTTACTCTTGTATTGTGTCTCCCGGTTGAATTGATTACTTATTGTTTCGTCCTTTATTTCAGAAGTTGCTGCAGTGAACAAGTACGTTTCATTTTCGGCCAAGGATCTCGGGACGCTTCTCTCCTCAGTCTCCTTGTGTACCTCCTCGACTAAAGCCTTGAGGGTAGAGACGATTGTTTCGGATTGCCTTGCTGTAAAGCCAGCATATTTAAGCTGTGTAAATATCTTTTGGGTATCAAACAAGTGTTGTTTGGGAGCAGCCTCCTCAGTGGGAGCGGGAACAAGTATAGCGTTTTTCTCCTCCTCGGGGGTTAGGTTCTTTTGGAGGTCTTGATAGCCATTGTCCGACAGATTCTCGCTAGAATTCGGGTTTGACGTCGATATTCTGCGTGATATCGGCGTCAATCGGCGTAGCTGGCGGAGCTGCCTCGCAAGCATTATGTCTTGATTGGGGTGCTAACGGCGAACTTGTGGGGGCGGTGGGCCATAGCGAGGGTCCAATCCATATTTCACACAAACTTAATCTGACGTAATTTTTTTTGCCTCGAGACTTGATATTTGCAAATGAGTATAGACTACAAACTCGCTAATATCTTTGGCACTGTCTACTCACAAGGTGATCTCATTTTCAATAAGGATGGTACATGTGTTCTCTCTCCTGTCGGAAATCGTGTTTCCTGCTTTGATATCAAAAATAATTCTTCATTCACCTTCGCATATCAGCACCGTAAGAACGTGGAACGGATTGCTTTAAATTCCAAGTCAACTCTGCTTCTTAGTGTTGACTCTGATGGTCGCGCTATCATTGCTAACTTTCGTTTACGCACAGTTTTGCATCACATGAACTTCAAACAAAAAGTCACTGCCGTCAAATTTTCTCCTGATGGGCACTACATTGCAGTCGCTGCCGGTCGCCATGTTCAAATGTGGAAGACAGTTGACGCTGAAGACGAAATTCAGTTTACTCCATTCGTTAGACATCGGGTCTACACTGGCCACTTTGACGATGTAGTGGACATACAGTGGTCTCACGATTCTCGATTCT
Source organism: Wickerhamiella cacticola (assembly GCA_030564425.1). Lineage (NCBI taxonomy): Eukaryota > Fungi > Ascomycota > Dipodascomycetes > Dipodascales > Trichomonascaceae > Wickerhamiella > Wickerhamiella cacticola. The sequence continues at coordinate 76,534 of JAJLUX010000019.1, read as the reverse complement.
TTTTGACTTCCTCAAAAGATATGTCGGCAAGAATTTACAGTCTGCACAGCGAAGATAGTGATGCTGCTACTGCCCTCAATGGCCACAAGGATCAGCTTACAGGTGCGTTCTTCTCGCAAGACCAAGAGACTATCTACACTGTTAGCAGAGATGGAGCACAGTTCGAATGGAAATTCAGTGATGATGAGGACCGCTGGGTGATTACTGACAAGCACTACTTCAACCAAAAGGGTGCAAAAGTTCGCTGCTGTGACTTTCACCCTTCTACAAATCTACTAGTGGTTGGTTTTAGCTCCGGTGTTTTTGGTTTATATGATCTTCCTTCTTGTAACACCATCCAGACGCTCTCTATCTCTCAAAATAATGTTTCTACTGTCTCAATCAACAACAGTGGTGAGTGGATTCTGTTTGGTGCTGCAGACCTCGGCCAGCTTCTAGTCTGGGAGTGGCAATCTGAGTCTTATGTTCTCAAGCAACAGTCACATTATGATTCGCTAAACTCTATTGCGTACTCACCTGATGGCACAAAGGTGGTCACTGGTGCTGATGATGGTAAAATCAAGGTCTGGGATACCACTTCCGGGTTTGCAATCGTAACTTTCACACAGCATCAAGCTGCTATCACTTCTCTTAAATTTAGCAAGCGTGGAAATGTACTCTTTTCAGCATCCCTTGATGGCTCCATTCGTGCTTGGGATCTTCTCCGCTATCGTAATTTCCGCACATTCGCCGCACCCAATCGTTTACAATTTACCTCTCTAGCTGTAGATCCTAGTGGAGAATTGGTATGTGCGGGATCTTTAAACGACTTTGACATTCATGTTTGGAATGTTCAGACTTCTCAGCTTGTGGATCGTCTAGCCGGTCACGAAGGTCCTGTCTCTGCTCTTGATTTCAGTCCAGATGGCTCTACTCTCGCATCGTGTTCATGGGACCATACAGCACGTTTTTGGAATTTTTTTGGACGATCAGCTTTGAGTGAGCCCATGCAGCTTCAGAGTGAGGGGCTCAGTATTGCCTATAGACCCGACGGTAAGGTCGTTGCAGTCTCTTGCATGGATGGGCAAATCCTCTTTTGGGACACAGTCCTATTTCAGCAGAATGGTCAGATCGATGCTCGTAAAGATATTGTGGGCGGTCGCCATTTGACAGACCGTATGGCTTCGGAAAATGCAGCGCGCGCTAAACACATGACCGCAATCACATACTCACTAGACGGCAAGATACTTCTTGCTGGCGGCAACTCCAAGTATGTTTGTCTTTATGATGTGTCTAATGAGGTCCTACTTCGCCGCATTGAAGTCTCCAAAAACATGGCGCTTGATGGTACCCTGGAAAAGCTCAACTCAAAGAACATGACGGATGGTGGACCTCTTGACTTGATCGACACTCAAGGTGAGGCATCTGACCTCGAAGACCGTATGGATAAGTCTCTACCAGGTGCTCAGCGTGGTGATGCATCTGCACGCAAAGTACGTCCGGCTATCCGAGTCGCTGCTGTTCAGTTCAGCCCGACAACACCTAGCTTTAGCCTGGCATCCACTGAGGGTCTTCTTATTTATTCAGTTGACAGTAAGGTTCAGTTTGATCCTTTTGATTTGGACGTTGATGTCACTGTGGATGAGTGTATCAGTGCTCTAGTTCGCCATGAATATCTTAAATCATTGGTTCTTGCCTTCCGTATCGGTGATACTCCCCTAATTGAACGCGTTTATCTCAATATTCCTCACGATGATATTCAACTTGTTGTCCAGGAGCTGCCTAGTGTTTATGTCGGTCCCCTGTTAAGGTTTATGGGTGAAAATGCTCAACAAGCTCCTCACATGGAATTTGCTCTCATATGGTTGGAGCATCTTATCACCTATCACGGACGTTATCTTAGTACTAACAAACAAAAGCTGGGCCCAGTTATGAGACAAGCTCAAAAGTTTTTGATGCAGACCAAAGAGTACACTCGCGTTGGCCAAGAAAATCTCTATCAGAGTGAAACGCTTTTGCATATTTAATTTTTCTAAACTAACTATTATTAGGATCTTTCTCTTCATTAATTTCTTGTTGCTTTTTCGCGGCTTCCCGTTCTCGTTGCCGTTTTCTGGCTTGCTGCTTCTTCTTGCGAGCTTTATGCCGTTCATACTCTGCAACTATCTGTGCCCTGGATTGTTTACCCAGTGTAAGTTCTTCTACCTTGAGGGCAAGTATTTCTCTGGCTTTTTTGCGATTATCCTCGCGGCTTCTCGAGAATTGAGACTCCACAACTATTCCTGTGGGTAGATGTTTTAACTGCACTTTAGAGTTCGTTTTGTTAATCTTTTGACCTCCTTTGCCTCCACCCTTTATAAATACTTCAGTTATATCCTCTTCTTTGATTTTAGGCCTCGGGGGCAGTTGAGTCCTTTTAATCAGAGCTACCAAGCTCGTGCTAAACCACCTTACCTGACTCATGTTGGTCAAGGCTGCTCGGATCTTCACTGCGATAATATCATGTTTTCTTATCGGGCTACCTATATTGAGTTTTGCGGGTCTAAAACAATTCCTTCTTGAGCATGGAGTCTTTGAAGATGAATGTCGAGCCGGAATCGACAACAATTTGCATGCAGAGAGATTTGGACCTCTAGTCCAGAAATTCGAGACAGAGTCCATTCAAGCAACATATGAAGGCATTAATGGAAATCTTGGTGGAGTTATTGGTGATATGATTCACTCCCTTGGGGGAGGTATCGGTGGGGACATTGAAGGGGGAATTGGTCGCGACCCTTCTTCATATACTCACCCAACCTCTACCCGTACCTTTTCCCTTGATACCAGAATCTCGCTAGATCGCGAATTCATTGAAGAGTCTAAGAAACAGCAACCCCTCGCAGAAGCGTCGCAAGAATCAGAAGGTCGTATGCCCGAGCCTCCCTTTACCGATCCCAAGTATGGAATGATTTGTGTAGACCGTATGCTCAAGTTTGACTCCCTCATATCTTTGGGTCTTCTAGCGTCCGCATGTGCTACATTAATCTCGTATTTTGTTCTAGACTACATTGGGCATGTGTGTGGAAGCATTACTGGGTGCTTGCTTGTCGCTGGCGGTGTATATGTTATGAGTGTTCCTACCATGGAGCAGGTTTTCGATAGTATTGACCGATATTTTTGGGGATTTTTGTTACTGTCGCTAGGTGCACCATTCTGTGTCGTTAGTTCAATGGATGTAGCGAGCGTTGTCCAAGGCAAGCCTATGCTGATGTTTTTCACTCTTTTTGCTATTATTGAATTAAGCAGTGGGTTTTGGACTCTATGGATTCAGGTCTTCGATCCGCAGACTACAGAGCAGCTATTTAATCAATATCTGATGGTACCTTGTGCGCTGATACTTGTTAATTTAGCCATGGCCCCGTTCTCAAGCCAAACCTCTGCTGGAAATGTTGAAAGGCTTCTGCAAAGGGTTTTCGTTATTCCAACAAGAAGAGATAGTGATTGCTTGAGTGATGCTGCTGAGTTCTTGTGGAGACTTTCGGACTACCCCGAACTAGATGTTATACTGGATCAGATGAACACGTTATGGTTCTGGCTTTTTTCATCTTATTATGTCCTCAATATTCTTACATTCAATCTTTATTACTCCTCAGGGATCGAGTACGCGTGGATACTCGATGAGGTGGATGTTGCGTACAATTTTTTGTATATCAGACCAATTCTTGGTGCTCTTACTGCTTTTTGCGTATATTTTATGATTGTACATGTCAAAGTTTCCACTATTCAAGCATTTATTATGGTTAGCATGTTTACCCTCTTCATTCAGGTCTTAGAGCTCACACGGAGCTGGTCTCTGGTAGCTCTGTTCATTGGTCCAGCACGTGTGGCACTGGTGTCGCTAGGCCTCGGATTTACGCTCAAGATTTTTGGTTCTAGCTCGTTCGGCACCCTCTATTCTGTAATAATGATCTTTTCAGGTATCAGTGATCTCTTTCTTCCAGTGATAGTCTCACATATCTGGATTAACCCCACAAACTTTATCTATGTTATGGGCACAGTTTGTTTCTCTACTCTCTTTATGGCGCTCCTAATGATTTGGAGACTTCACACAGAGTATAGGGGGATTCAATGTGAACTGTTAAGGCGTGAAGCATTAGCTGCTGAGCAGTATGCGCGTCAGATTCCTAATCTTGTATAAATTATTTATCCACCCTTTTAGGTTTAACTAGTTGATGGTGGCTTGGACCCCTTTAAAGTGATTTTTCCGTCAACAATATTGGCCTCGAATCCTGCCTGCGCCAAAGCTTCAGGGTCTACCACCTGTTTTGCTTCCAAGCTAGCGACAAAGTTTTGGTTTTCATCATTGTTTTCAAGGAGGTAGCGAATGCATATGACAGCACGCTCCTTGATGTAAGGATTATTTGCATCAATGACGCAAGACTCTAGCACAAGAGCAAGACCGCCCAATTCACGTGCCTGATTTTGTGCTTTGACATTCTGGACTACAACTTGAGACAGGAGGGCAATCGCTGTACTTTTCACCATTGGAAAGTCCTTAGTTTCAAGTTCTGTAGGGGCGCTGCTCAGCTTATTGTATTTTGGTAGAAATTTCTTGCAATTTGCAAGCAGACTCACGATTACTTGCACTATACCCTCCTCTGTCAAGACATGCTTCGCAGAAGTATCATTTTCCAGTATGCTGGTGAGGATCTCCATCTGCAAGATGAAGAGAGGCCAATACGACTCGTCGCGGTCAGTAAACAGTTTCTCTGAGTGATCAACGAGTTTTGAGAAGGCTCTGTATATTGCCACGTAGAACGTTTTAGGAGCATTGCTAGACTTTGAGTGCTGAACTGCATCAATCACCTTGTAGAGGATAATATTGTTATCACTCAGTAGTGGGATGATCTCGCAGTTGTCAATGTATATGCACACCAAATTGTTGAGCAAATCTACAGAAGGGAGCTCTTGCTCGTACCATTCAGTGTATAAGGAAAGTGACCTCTCGATAAGGCCTTCCCATCCAGTGACTCCATGTTTTGCTTCGGCGCATGCGAACTGAAGAATTGGATTGGGAAACTTGTCCAGCTGTTCTATAGCCGCCTTGTGGAGAGTTGGATTGAGATCTACTGCATAGAGCTGGCAACTGTTGGACAAAGCACTCCAGAAAGGTCTAAGAGCGCCAAAATCCAAAGTTTTTGAAACCAATAGCGCAGGCAAATTTACCGCATTGGCGTTTTTGTTGCCTTCAGGGCTGGCAGCAATGTTCGCGATAAGTGGCAGCAAATCGGCACTCAGGTGATGGGTAATGTATTCCCAAAACTCAAGAGAGGAGCCAAGTTTGAGTCTAAATTCAGCACTCGCATTCGATATCTGAATAATTTGCTTCACACCATTATTTTCAATGGTTGTTATAGTCTCCTTCACACTGATCTGGTCTGACATAACTTTTCCATACTCTGATGGGCAAAAAGGATGGAGCTGCGGAAACAAAAAGCGGCTCGCTATCCTCGAACTTGCTTAACATGAAATTTATGAAACGAAGTGATCCAACACCTGAGCCTGAAGAGGAAGCACCTATAGGGCACACTCAGATCTCCTCATCTGAAGGTTGGTCACTACCCAGGGCGCAAAATCTCCTTCCCAAGAAAATCTATAAATCGCCAGTTAATGCTGGATTTGCCGACCTAGAAGAACCTACATATGGGCGTATGATTTGGAAAAATGGTAGCTGCAAGCAGGTTATTGAGGAACACGAAGAGAAACCTGTGGAAGTGCCAGACCCCGAGCCCGTCAAAAGAAAACCCGGTAAAAATTCTTCAAAGAAACCCAAAAAGAAAGCTAAGCGCTAACTTTTGGCACTCGAATAAATGCCTCTATTTTTATCAAAGCTATTTATGAACTTATGAACTTTCCTCGAACGAGGGCATCGCGTGCGCATGCATTGATATGTTTAAACCGAGCAGGTCCCAAGTGTGTGCCTCCAAACCATCTCGATACAACAACAACCACGTTTTGAGAGTCTGTAATGTCAAGTAGATGAAGCATGCGAGACCCAGCAGCAGTTTCACCATCGTCGTCACAGTTTCTTGTAGTCAATTCTCCCTGGATGATTCTCCACGCACTCATGTTGTGAGTTGCGCGAGCTAACCTCTTATCTTGAACCAAATCAGCAATAAGCTCTAGGGCCTCCTGCTCGCTGTCGACTTTTTTGCACCTGGCCACAAAGGTCGACCCTCTATCCTTAATTTCTTCGCTCTTGATCCACTCGTTGATATATTTAGAGCCGGTATGTAGCGTCTCGCTATCTGCTTCTGGTTGTTGAGGAATTGACTCCTTTTCTTCTTCCTCTGCCTGCTCCTCTACTACCTGCTTAGCTTCTGATATAAACGAGAAAAGTGTCTGCTCGCCAGGAATAAATACATCTTGTAGAATACTGCTAAATTTAGACTCCCACTTTCCGGAATCATAAATAATTGGTGGGTTGTCTGGATAGCCATTGAAGCTCATACGGAATACAACCTCAGACTCGGGAATCCGCAGAGTATAGATATTGTCTGCCCATTTCTCGAGGCACCCCTCATATATTGAGTTTACAATTTCGACTTCCTCCTCCATTCACCTCAGATATTACAAGGTTCGCTTTGGGAGAACTCGAAACAATTCGGTGGCTGGTCGGTGGCTTCATTTGAAATTGACGAGATTAAAGTGAGGGCCGGTATGGATTAAATTCTCAAAAATCAAGCAACTGCAGCTAGCAATAGTCGAGCGCAACAATCTCAAAGCTGTCTGGTTCAGGCATCGGTCAAGACACCAAACTATCGCTTGTGAAATCGAGTAAACACGTAGTTTTTAGTTTACATTTATACGATGGAATGCTATATGAGAGAGGTCTCCGATAAATATGATGGTTTTTTAGCAGCAAACGCGTTTGGTTCTGGGCATATCGTCTTCTCTGAACCTCTTTGGCGCTTGTAGGTGCTCGGCTACTCTAGAATACACCTCGGCACCATAACGGTCAATCCACTGCCAGTAGTAGGCTACAGCGTACAAGTCTTGAGGGCATTTGATAGAGTCTGCGTTTGCTGCAATCTTGTCGATGAATACATCGTGGATTACTCTAGATTTTTTGGCGCCTTCATCAAGTCCAGCAGTCTCAAAACTATTTTTCTCAATGACTTCATTTCTCCAATGTAGAAGATTCTCTCTGATAGCTGCTTGTTGTGATGTTAACATTTTGTAATGTTGGTGGGGTCGGTCGGCCTATCGAAGATCGATGGGCTATATACGTCTCGGTGTGGCTGCACCTGTAGGTGGATTTCCAATTTTGGTGCATAAATTATGCATGTCTAAGTGCATCTGTTATTAAGCATCAATATATGCATCTGCAGCTTTTAAGAGGAGAAAAGGGGTAAGGAGGTGAATTAGGTTTAGAAAATACGAAAATTTCAAGTAGGAGCAAAATCTTCGAGCAGCACTCCCAGAACCTTCATGTCTGTTACTTTCTAGCTAATATACAAAGTGGCCCTCTCTGGTTGCTGGGGGGAACTACCGGTCCTCAAACGCCCCAGTGCCACAATATTACTTGGGGCACAAAGCGGCGATAAGGTACATACTAAACATAAAAAAACATACGTAAAAATAAAATATATATCTACAATATCTTAGCGAGTGCGGATAATACCTGCAGCTGCCAACAGATTGATCTTGTAGCGAACCTCGGGGTTCCGCATGTGATCTTGGAGTGCAGCAGGGTTCTGAGCCGCCTGTTGCAAGATAGTATTCATTACAGGGTCCTGGCGGATTTCAGCGACCTCAGGATCGTTGGCACAACGCTCAGTACGCTGGTCCTCAGTCTCACCAGGAAGAGGGGCAAAGCGGGCATTAAGAGCCTTGGAGTAGATTTCATCGATCTCACGGGTGTGTTTTCCTTCAGGATCAATCTTACGTGCAGCATCCATAACATCCATGGCATTGCGGTACTGCTTCATGACAATAAGGGCAGTGGCCTTGCGAGAGTATGCCTTGAAGAAGGTCTCATCGAGCTTGATAGCTTCGTCGCAATCACGAACAACTTCTGGATAGCTCATGAGCTTCAAGAATGCAGCAGCACGGTTACCGTAATTACGAGGATCTTTGGGATTACGCTTGATAGCCTCTGTGTATGCTTTAACTGATTCAGGGAACTTGCCTTCCTTGAAAAGCTGATTACCTTCCTCACGGGCCTCATCAGCTTTGACGGGATCCTGGTAAGCCTGCTCCTCGCGAATTCTGAGCTCACGCTGGGTGTTGCGAAGCTTTGTGAGAATGTCGGGAGAGCGGTGCTCGGTAAGAGACTTTTCGAAGAATGTGATGGCGTCGTTCAAGTTGTCCTCCTTAAGATAGCATGTACCAATACGGCCGTAAGCCTTGGCTACAAGCTTGTAGTCGGCATGGTGTTCTTTACCCTCCTCAATAGCCTGCTCGCAGGTTTTGATCGCATCAGCGAGATCGCCAGCTTCGTACTGAGCAGCGGCCTTGTTGTTAAGGTAAGTGATATCTTTGCAAATCTCCCATGCCTTCTCGTAGTGCTGGATAGCTCCTGGGAAATCACGCTTCTTGTAGAGCTCATTACCCTTGGCCTTCTCAGCATCTGCAGCAGCCTTCTCCTCGCTCACTGGCTCGGGAGCTGGCTCGGGCTTCTTTGGTTCTGGTTTTTTGGGTTCAGACTTGGTGTTGAGGTTAACATCATCAGCCTTTGGCTCCATATCAATTCCCAAAATAACGCCCATGGCAGTCATGATACGAGGATCCTGAGCAGCACCACCGGTGAGCGCAGCCATAGGGTTGGAAGAGAATTCCTTGAGTTTAGCAACAAAAGAGGGATCATTCATGAAATCCTTAGTGCGGGGGTCGGTGTGGAGTTTGTGCAAAGTTTGAGGATCCTGGAACAACTTGCCCATTCCCATGTCAGGAGTCTGTCCATCCTGAGCAGCCTCACGCTGAAGGCTTTGCTGGACGCTTTGAAGACCACTTTTAGCCTGGGCGTTATTGGGGTCAATTTTCAAGCATTGCTCATAAGCGTCAAGAGCTTTGACGAGATCTCCCTCGCCGTGGTAAGCGGCACCAAGACGAGTGTATCCCTTAGCCCACTGGGGGGAAAGTTCCACGCACTTTTGAGCATCAGCAACTGCATTCTTCCAGTCCTTCAATGACGCATAGGCACCACTGCGGTTGGAGTAAAGAACATGATTCGAGGGATCAACAGCAATTGCCTGTGAAAACAAATCAGCAGCTTTTGTGAAATCCTTTGCCTGGAAAGCGGCGTTTCCCTGTGCCTTTAATTCGTCAGAAGACATATGTCATGGAGCAGGGTGAGGTGTGCATAATATATACATGCTGATGAACTTTCTGGAACCCTAGAGCTTAAGCAAACTTCAAGTAGTTTTACGATAATTGTGTTCGATTTCATGATCTTTTGAGTCCAAATAACAAATACTCTGGTCCTTATCTTAGTGCGTTTTAGACCTATGTATCTAGTCGTCAGGGTTGGACTCCCAATGGGCTTTGGCTGTACTAGGCCAAGCTCAAGAAAACGACTACATTGATATTCTTTTGAAGTTTTCATGGTATTTACTTTATAAAGACGTGAGTAGATTCAAAGCTATGTTCTCAACGTATGTTAATACTGGCAAGCTATATCGTCCGTGGCCGACGCGGCTGGTAGGTCAGCATGTTGACGATCCGCCCTGCCACAATTGCAGACCTCCAAGGGATGCAACAGGTGAACTTAACTAATTTACCGGAAAATTATACTATTAAGTTCATTTTTTATCATGGAATTTCGTGGCCACAGGGCTCCTACGTCGCTACAATGACATCTAAGGGACAAGAGAAAATAATTGGCTATGTGCTCGCTAAGATGGAGGATGATAATAATGAAAGGCCCGAGGACGCACCTCCCGCCGCACACATCACATCAGTTTCTGTAATGAGATCTTATCGCCGTCTTGGTATCGCTGCTGCTCTCTTGAAGCAATGTCTTCGCAGCATGAGAGAAAGCTATGGTGCAGAGACTGTTAGTCTGCATGTCCGTAAATCGAACGTTGCTGCCCGTCATTTGTATGAGAATACTCTCAAATTTGAAGTCCTCAAGGTCGACGAAGGTTACTACGCTGATGGTGAGGACGCCTACAGCATGAAAAAGGATCTCGTTGACTGGAAAGACACTCAAAAAGTTGACTACAACCTCCTAAAAGTATAAAAGTATTGTTAATTAAGGAGCAAGCTGCAGTACATACCTACATTTGAATACATATCACTATTACCCATCATGGTGTAGGGAAGAGAACGTGATATCCTGTGTTTAGTCGGCGATAAATAAAATCTTCGCTAACTTCGGAATAGTAAACTATATCTACTTCCCGTAAGTATGTCAGTAACACGAAATTTCTCTGAATCATATGGCCATGTTGGTTACGCAGTCTAATTAACTAGTTTATTGGTAGACACTTACTAGTATGTATAGATGGTTGAAGTGTGTCAAGAAAAAAGATGCACCAAAGTTTGTTTGCTCTATATAAAGAAGGGGCTCAATTTTTGGTAATTCCATAGACAAATACTGCCAACACTAGGCGGAAACCACTGACTAGGATCGCACTGGTAGCGGATTCACAACTTTAGCCTGTTGCTAGACTGGTTTTGCAGTTATATCATTTCATTTGAAGCTCTGTTTGGGAACTATTACGCTGCTAATTGTACTTATGTATATACTAAATGCTCAGCTCAAGGTGAGTACCTACCACCCAAGCAGTAACTACTTCGGCCTGACTAACACGAAATTTCCACTAGACAGACACTCTACATATGGGAAAATCGAGTAAAGACAAACGTGATAAATACTACCGTAAGGCCAAGGAAGAAGGATGGAGAGCACGATCTGCTTATAAACTTTTACAACTCAATGAGGAGTTTCACTTTCTTGAAAACTTTCAGCGTGTGGTAGATCTTTGTGCTGCACCTGGATCTTGGTCTCAAGTGCTAAGCCGGAGTTCCCAGAGTCCTAATAAAATTATTGTGAGTGTTGATCTTCAACCGATGGCGCCTATTCCTGGTGTAACATGCATTCAGGCCGATATCACTCATACTGCAACGGTAGACCGTATTCTATCCGAGTTCTCTGGCGAGAAAGCAGAATTGGTTGTTAGCGATGGTGCTCCTGATGTCACTGGTTTGCACGATCTCGATGAATACGTGCAAGCACAGCTTGTTTATTCTGCTGTACAGTTGGCTACTGCGGTGCTACAACCTGGTGGCACTTTTATTGCTAAAATTTTCAGAGGAAGAGATATCGACCTCATGTATGCGCAGCTAGGCCGCCTTTTCAAGACTGTAACCTGTTCAAAACCCAGATCTTCTAGAGGTTCTTCATTAGAGGCATTTATTGTGTGTCAGGGTTACGCTCCACGCGAGGGCTGGGACCCCTTATCCTTGCTCAAGGGAGAAGGCCAGTTGATTCAAAAAGCTTGTGAAAGTATTGAGGAAAGAATAGTTGCCCCGTTTCTTGCTTGCGGTGATCTCAGCAGTTATGATAGCGATGCCACTTATAACGATGTGGAGGGGCGGTCATTAGACCCCGTACAAAGCCCAACTGCACCGCCATACAAACAGGCTATTGAAATGAAACGCCAGGGTCTAATTCGTAAAACTTAATGAGCTCTCACGTCTCGCGTTTATTTATGTATAAGCTTACTTGCAACCCCTTTGTAGTAAAACACTTTTTGACCTTTGATCCAGTTAATAATTTTAGTAAAGCTGCTTTATATACAATTAGAGCTCAATAGGAGCAGCAGGAAGAGGCTTCTTAATAGCATCAGTGATTTTCACCAAACGACCCTTTGCACCAGGAACAGCTCCTTTGACGAGAACAATCCCAGTTTCGGGGTCTACGCTGACAACTTGCAAGTTCTGTACAGTGCGGTTGTCGTAACCCATGCGTCCAGCCATTTTCTTACCAGGGAACACACGTGCAGGATCGGTGTTCTGACCAGTGGAACCACCAGAACGGTGAACTTTTGTGTGGCCATGTGATGCGGGCATACCACCAAAGCCCCAACGCTTCATTACACCCTGGAAACCTTTACCCTTTGACTTTGATTTGACGTCCACAAACTGACCAGGAATGAGGTGGTCAACACCGACCTGGGTACCAAGAGGGAGAAGACCGTCCTCACCACGAACTTGAAACTCAACTACATGGCGTTTAGGTGCGACCTCAGCCCGCGCGAAATGTCCCAACATGGCACGGGTGACATTTCCGATTTGTTTGGCACCAACACCGAGCTGCACAGCCCAGTATCCATGCTTTTCCTTAGTTTTAACATCTGTTACTTGGAGACGGTCAACTTCTAGGGCTGTGCAAGGCCAGTGTGTACCATCTTTAAGGTAGTAAGAGACCATGCCTCTCTTGTAGGCCAAGAGGCCAACTCTATTTCTGAGACGGCGGCGCGCATGTGCAACTTCTGGAGACTCAAAAAGGGCTGGCGCCTTGCTTTTCACTGTGTTGAGCACAGATTTTGCCGTTAGCTGTGGACCTCTAGGCATGAGAATGAAATTTCCCTTGGTTTGTAATAATTCACCAAGGTTAGAGTAAGCAAAAGAGAACAGGGTGCCTGCTTATCTTTCACCTTGGTCAACTGTATTCAAAAATGAATCGAAGTCCAACAAAAGAAAAGTATACCTACATTAAAAGCATACTAAACTTAAAGCATACATATAATGTCTTTGCTAATGCATTGATCTGCACGTGTGCTGTAGCCCCATAACTACTCTTGCCATGCGTACGCGGCCTTGAAGGGGGCACGGGAAGGTATAATATAAGAGCCACACAGGATTACTAGCGTTGAATTTGTTTTAGAATGAGACTAGTGACCCTTTTGTATTATCAAACCGATTATATTGATGCAGGGACTTAGGTTACTAATTATGTATGATGTGCGTCACTGGGCATAAGGCTATATAAGACCAGACGGCTGTGCCAAAAATCTCCAGAAAATGGTTGATTACGAAAACTGGTTTTCGCAGCTTAACGACGATACAAAGATCGGCACCTTGGCTATTCCTGGTACTCACAACTCTGCTGCCTGCAAGATCGCACTTCCCTCAGTTCAGTGCCAGGGTGCCACTATCACAGAGCAACTCAACCATGGTATTCGTTTCCTTGACCTCCGTGTAGGCAAGTATCCCTTGAAGAGTGGTGACGCTGCCAACGAGCTGACCGTATGCCACGGTAATTTCCCCATCTCCCTTCCCTTCCCCACTAAGCTCGCTGATGTCTTGAAGGAGATTTACGACTGGCAAGATGCTCACCAGAGCGAGTCAGTTATTGTATCTATCAAAGCCGAGGGAACCCCCGCCTTTGATATCGACTCGGACGAGTTCCCCCCTGTTTTCCAAAAGTACCTTGATGAGGCTGACGGTCGCTGGTATCTCGGCAACGATATTCCTCGTCTCGGTGACATTCGTGGAAAGCTTATCTTGTTCCGTCGTTATACTGTTAAAGAGGACAAATACAAGGTTGGTTTCGAGGCAAACTCATGGGCCTACAACACTGAGCAGCAGGATAGAGGCTCCTTTGTTGTCCAGGACTTCTGTGAGGTTGGTGGCCAAGAAGATCTTTCCAAGAAGATCAACTACGTTAAGGAGCTCGCTCAGGCTGCTGAACAGCACAATGCCACCAGTCCTGATGGCAAGCTCTTTGTAAACTTTACCAATGCCTCGAACTTTTTCGCTACTGATTGCTGGCCTCAGAAGATTGCCCAGGCTCTTAGTAAGCAGCATCTTGAAACCGACTTTGGCAAGGGTAGTGGTATCACTGTTCTCGACTATGCTGAGACAGATGATTGGAAGATTGCTCGCAGCATTGTTGACCATAATTTTTAGTCCGTACACGATTCTAGCTTAAACAACTATAGGAAAAGAGCTGCGTCTTTGTTTTGATGGTTTATTTGGGCACTTGTGTGTTGGGTGGGGTGCGTCACTGCGCACAGAATGCGAGAGGCGGCACCGACAGACGTACGGTAGCTGCACACTCCAAGAGAATAGCCGTTGGCGTTTAAAACATATGAGGGCGTTTCGAAAATGAAAATTCGCGTAAACAAATAATTAAGCAAGGCCAAGACAGCTTCTGCATCCGTAGACGTGAAAATCCCACCGACTAGCGCCGGAAAGCACATGCTGCACTGGAATGAATGCATCCAATGTGTTTATAATATTTTTTTGTTGTGATTAAGAATTATTGTCAATTATATACTAGGAAGCATTAAGTAGGGATAGTTTAACCACCACGGCCAACAACGTAGACGGCGTAGATCATACCAGGGAACCAGGCCAAAAGACAGAGAATACAGTCAATGAGGAGTTCGGCACCACAGCCGCTCTTGAGGAAAACTGCGACAGGGGGCAAAAGCAGAGCAAGAATCAACGCAATAATATCCATGGCGTATAAGTTGTCGAAGAAGTTCGAGGGTCCTAAGCGGCTTATATAGTGCTGACCAACCACAGCCATGATCGGTAGCAAGCAACTGAGCGTAACGCACTTTGGTGAGGTTAAGCATCTCGTCTTGTACGTACAAAATAGTGATTTCTAATAATTCTGATCGAATAAATCAGACAATCCTTAAATATACCATTTTATGAGCCGGATGGAAATTCAACCAAGTCACCTAGCGAATTGTGGTCTGATCACCCAAGGCGCGCTCTGGACTTTTCCTTACATGAGCACTACTTCGTCCGAGCTAGACTTTGTGAGCTCCGACAATGAGGATACTAATAAACCTGTTGCCCCTCGAGAGTTCAACGCCTCTCAGTTGCCGAATGTCACAGCAAGCAGTGATTTGGCAGCTTTCGATCACCTGAACCCTCCTCCTGCCACAGACAATTTAACTGATCAACAACTGATAGACAGGATAAACTGGTCAACACAGGTAAACGAGAAGCTAAACCAGACCCTAAAATCACTGCAGTCCACCCTACAAGCTGAATGGGCAGCAAAAGAGCAGCTTCTCGAGAAAATACTCGAGAAGGAAATCGGCGGTGAATGGCGCATGCCATGAAAGCATAATTTATTGAAGAATTATTTAAAGTCAATTGTACTAAGTCTATTGCATTGATTCATAGTTTTTCCCACCAGCTGGAATCAACTGTTTAACTCTGCTACATATTTCACTTCACACTGCAGGAGAATTCCTGATATGCTTAGCTTAATCATCGATTCAGTCGACTAACCCCTAATCGAGCCTGAATGTGAAACACAGCGCGGGCGTGTTAGGTGATATTGGCTGCATTCCAGTGCACTCTGAAGATCTTCAAGGATTATATGAAGCACAAATTCCGATGACAATAGGCACACACATTGCCAAGAGTTGTGGGCACATATTCGCTCGGTTAGCGGTGAGGTAAAGTGCTTTTGATTGCCACAATTAGCGACGCGATAAGCGCATGTCTCAGTTGCAAATTTTTCTATTTTCGAGAAAACTCTCACCTGGAGCCGTTATTCCGACTATAATTACACAGGAGGCTTTATTCCACATTTTTTCCACAAGCCACAAATATACGTTGTCGCTTAACAGAACCTGAAACGTCCCAAGAATGTGCCTGTTCACCCCCTGCATACTGTATGCACTACCCCAGTGTCACTTTTCAATCGATATATAAAGCAAATACCTCGCTTCGATGAACCCCCACTAATATGCAATCCTCTCTTTTTACCTCTTTGGCTCTCTTGGCTCTCGGTGCTGCCAGCACTACCGTCACTGAGATTGTCGCTACTCTCACTATCACATCCTGCCCCCCTGACCAGGCTACTGAGTCCTTCACCCCTTACACTAGTATCACCACTTTGACTGTTACTTCCTGTCCTCCCGAGGAATCCACTCCTGCTCAGACTGGTACTCCTGAGCAGCCTGCTAAGCCAGACCAGCCCGCTCAACCCGCTACTCCTGAGCAGCCTGCCACTCCCGAGGCTCCTGCTAGCCCCGCTCAACCCGCTACCCCCGAGGCTCCTGCCACTCCCGCTCAGCCCGCTACCCCCGAGGCTCCTGCTAGCCCCGCTCAACCCGCTACCCCCGAGGCTCCTGCCACTCCCGCTCAGCCCGCTACCCCCGAGGCTCCTGCTAGCCCCGCTCAGCCTGCTACCCCCGAGGCTCCTGCCACCCCCGCTCAGCCCGCTACCCCCGAGGCTCCTGCCACTCCCGCTCAGCCCGCTACCCCTGAACAGCCCGCTACTCCCGAGCAGCCTGCCACCCCTGAGACTCCTGAACAGCCATCCAACCCTACTACCCCTGAGGCTCCTGAGCAGCCCGCTACTCCTGCTTGCACCGAGGAGGGTGGATGCGCCGAGACTCCCGCTCCCGCTCCTCCTGCTCCTGCCTCTGAGACTCCTGCCTCTCCCGCTTCTCCTGCTTGCACCGAGGAGGGCGGATGCGGTGAGACTCCCGCTCCCGCTCCTCCTGCTCCTGCTTCTGAGACTCCTGCCTCTCCCGCTTCTCCTGCTTGCACCGAGGAGGGCGGATGCGGTGAGGCCACTACTTCTCCTGCTGCTCCTACCAGTGAGACTCCTGCCTCTCCCGCTTCTCCTGCTTGCACCGAGGAGGGCGGATGCGGTGAGGCCACTACTTCTCCTGCTGCTCCTACCAGTGAGACTCCTGCTACTTCTGCTGGATCCTCTGCTGCTTGTACCGAGGAGGGCGGCTGTGCTGAGACCTCTGCCAAGTCTACTGGTGCTAACACTCCTACTTCCCCCGCCAAGAGCTCTGCTGTCTGTACTGAAGAGGGTGGCTGCAACTCTGCTCCTGCTGAGACTCAACCCGCTAACTCCAGTGTCCCTGCCCAGAACGGTGCTGTTGCTCCCGCTGCTGGCGTCGCCGGTTTAATGGTTGCTGCTGCCGCTCTTTTGATCTAATTCTAGTATGATATTACCCCTCTAATGTTTTCTTATCACTTTAATATTAATATAATCAATATTTCTGCCACGATTTTACATATTATACTTGGCTTGGCTTTATCAGGCTGGGCTTCCAAAAATAGGAGCATACAATGCTTCATTACTGCTGTAAAAATTAGGTTTAACAGTGAGTGCCCTTATCAGTGTATTGAAATTTAGGTTTGCAACATTGTCACGCGAGGCGATGTGGTACCGTGACCACCACATGCTTGATATATAACCTTAAACAGCCCATCTCAGGCCTCGTTATTAACATGTCTGGTTATTCGTCTTCAAGTATGTGTGATGACGCCTCTTCTTTCGAGTTTGAAGATTGCAGGGAGCCTGTGTGCGTAGAAGAGGTCCAGGTCCCAGACCAGGACCAGAATACTAAACCGTCTATAACATTGCTTCGATCGTATGGACTTGCTGAACCAGAGCCATGCCCGCCTGCTCAAGCAGCCGAGAAACACACTACCAGTACTGGAAACCTGAGATTTCTCCCTAACCAGGTAAAACGACTTCACGCAAATGAAACTATGCGCTTCAATCTTATTGTTGCTGGAAGAACTGGCCTCGGAAAGTCTACCTTCATCAGGATGCTTCTGCAATCAAAATGCGACGAGCAGACCATGCTAACGAAGAGCAAGGAGTTTCCTCTGAAAACCTCTCAGTTGAACATGATGCGCTACTTTGTTGAAGAGAAAGGAGTCAAAGCAGACTTTTGCGTTATTGACACGGTTGGATTTGGCGACTTTATCGACAACAGAAATGCGTGGGTGCCAGTTTGCAATTTTATTGACAAGCAGTACATGCTATACATGTATCAGGAAGAGCAGCCAGACAGATCAAAGCTCGTCGATACGAGAATCAATGCGTGCATCTACTTTTTGGAGCCTACAGGGAGATCCTTGCCAAGCTTAGATCTTATTGCCATGAGAAAAATCAGTAAAAGGGCCAACCTCATCCCGGTAATTGCCAAGTCCGACTGTGTTACTCAAGAAGAACTGAGAAGATACAAATATATGATAAAGAGGCAGCTCGACGACAACAATATTCATGTTTATCAGAACTGTCTGCCGTTTGCGCTCTCTTGTAGTGACAAGGTAATGGAGATTGACGGCAAACCGCGCTTTGCCAGACACTACACTTATGGAGTTGTGAATTGCGAAGACCCTTATGTGAGTGATTTCATTGCTCTCAGGAATGTCTTGATGTGCCAGAATACACTTGACCTGATTGATACAACGCACAAAGTCTTTTATGGTTGCCAGAGACTTCTATTGATGGAGAACAGACTCAAGAAGGTAATTCCAGAAGTAGACAGCTCCACACTTGCTCCCCTTGATATCCTCAGAGCGATCCAGCAAGTAACTCTCGAGAGTCTTAGCAATGAGATCAATGATCGTGATCCTCTTTTCCTCCAACAGGTGGCTGAAGTCAAGGCTCGGTATAGTCAGGTAGGAACTCACCAGACTCAGCAATTCTCCGAAATGCAAAAAGCTTTACACGCAAAACAGCTAAACGGAGAGAAGGAATTGAAACAGATAAGATACGATATTAACGAGCTGAAAGAAAGAATTACAGCCTCCAGGCTTAAGCTTAGATGATAACAGTCTTTATGTATGTACGTAGTTAAATACTTGCTTTGTAGTTGATCATGGTCTCACTCGCTTGCATTGCAAGGGAGTCGGACGTGAGATCAATAATTGTGGGTCGTTCGGATATTTATAAGCACAGGTTATCTGCATAATTATGCCGCGAGTTGAGTTCTTATACGAAGCCATTCAACTATAACTGCTTATATAGTACGTACATAAATATGAACATCTCCGTAGATGATTTCGTATGCGAGTGAATTCATAGGGAATAAGGTTTCAGGTAGCTAAAGCAACCCATTACAAACCATCTGCAGCACTCAGACGGACAAGTACTGGGTAAGCTCGCCTAAAACAAGTGATGGAGGCAAAGCATCTGTTTTTTCTAGTGCATGGGTAAGTACCTATATTATTGATACTGACTGGATTATACTAACTAAGACTAGGCGGTAATCCGGGCCATATGAAGTCTCTCGCTAGTGAATTGGGGAAGCAGCTCGATAACAGAGTGCTTGTGCACATAGCCAAGAGCAATTCTGGTTTTAAGACAATGGATGGTGCTATCGTGGGTGCAAGTCGGATAGTCAAAGAGCTACTGGAGCTGCTGGCGTCGTTGGCACGTAAAGGAATCAGAGTCACTAAGCTATCTATTGTCGGTTATTCCTTTGGAGGGATCATCTCTAGATATGCTATTGGTATCCTCGAAGATCTAGAGTTTTTTGAAACTGTTGAACCAGCGATATTTGCGACATTTGCGACCCCTCACGTAGGCTCCGTGTTTCCATTTGATGGCTTTCGATTCAAATTCATGAATGCGCTTGGCCCATACATGCTGGGTTTAACTGGAAAGGATCTTTTTGGTACTAACAATCTTTTGGATGACCTTGCCGATCCATCTCTTGCTTATTTCAAGGGTCTTGAGCGGTTCAAGCACCACTTTCTTTTCGCAAACGCTGTGCGGGATCGTACAGTTCCCTTTTGGACATCGTTTTTAACAACTAAAAACCCTTTCAAAGAGCTTAGGCATATGGAACTCAAATTCTATAACCATCTTCATGGGGTTTCTGCCGAAGATGTGAGCAAGGATGGACGAGTTCCATTTTTGATCGATACAAAGCACTCTAAGTATGTAAGAGATGCAAATGAGCCAAGCAATAGGCTCAGTTCTTCTGAAAAGCGACAAAGATTATTGTTTTTGCCTCTAATCCCGCTTTTCGTCCCAATCCTCCTTTTGATTCTCACCACGGGCACAATATGCGCGTATGTAAAGTACGGCATCTTTTACCAAAATACAGAATTCGAACACCCCGAACTTTTCGAGGTCTACAAAAGCACTGTCAATGAGAGTAGAGATGGTCCATCAAGAAATGAACTCAAGAAGCTGGAACGCAAGCTTAATGAGGACTTGGCAGGGTTGACTGAAGATGCGCTGGATGATGTGTTAGCAGCGTCTGGTAGTCAGGGATATGAAAACATAGAGCCCGGTCAAGTAACAAGCGGTCCGCCCATGCCTTCCACTTCTTCAGAGGGACTGATAGACTCTTATCTTTGGGAGCTCAACATCTCTGTAAGGACACGAAGGAACATTGAAAATCTGAATAAAATACCTTGGAAGAAGTACGCGGTCAAACTTTTACACTTCAATGCGCATGGAGAAATAGTAGATAGGCGGCGTACCAAAAACCAAGGAGCACAACTTATGAAGTTCTTTGCCCGCACTGTCCGGCAGCTGCTTATTGATGATGCAAAAAAGGCTTCGTCCGAATCTAACATACATTCTACATATGACAACTACATAATGACATAGCTCACTGAAGTTTTACAAAATCAGGAGGGAATAAGCCTACGCGACCGTTCACTTCGCCACTCCACCAGTCGGCAGAGGGGAACTCAATGTTAAAAATCTTGTCACCTTTTCTAAATGGAAGCTCATCATCCTCGTCAGGCTCATTATCGTGGAGTGCAATAGCACTAACACCAGCGGCCTGACCCACGGTAGAGGCACTCTTTGCACTTCCTTCAGGGGATTCGGAGACATTTTCAACAGGGAAGAGTCCATATTCACCCTTAGAGTTAGTTCCTGCCCACCAGTTTTCGTCCAATTTGTCGACGTTGGTGATCTTCTCACCAGCCTGAAGGGAAATTTCGTCGTCCGCGTCCGGGTCAGCTTCGTAGGGTACGACAACGTAAACAACCCCCTCTTCAACTTCAGCTTTAGGTGCGGGCTCAGACTGCTTACGGGCGGGAGGAGCAGGAGCAGGAGCAGTGTTACGTTGCGGGGGAGGAGGAGGCAGATTACGAGCGGGAGTTGGTGGAGGAGGAGACGCCTTGCGAGAGGGAAGACTAGGAGGAGCCTCTGGAGTGTCCTTGCGAGCGGGGGGAGGGGGAGGACTCTCTTTACGAACAGGAGGAGGGGGCGGACTTTGTTTGCGAGCAGGGGCCGGGGGAGGGGCTGCTGCTGCCGATGTGGACTTCTTGGGAGAACCAGACTTTTCCTTGACATTTTCCTTGGGGAACAAACCACTCTCGCCACGCGAGTTTGTACCGCTCCACCAAAAGTCATCAAGCTTCTCGATATTGGTCACTGTTTCGCCGACTGCAAGAGAAATTTCATCCTCAGGATCCTCAGCTTCATATTCAGTTACTACAGTGGCAGTCACGCTACCGCTAGTCTCATCCTCAGAATTGGTGTCAGGTTCTTGATCCACTGTTTTGGATTCCGGAACAACCACCTTAGAGTCAGACTTTGTCTGAGGCTGTTTCGGCTCTGCAGCTTTGTTAGCAAAACGGCTAGTGAGAGACGCAAAAGAGTTCTCGCTGGGCTCTTTTGATGCTTGTGGTGCAGAGGTGCTCTTAGGGCCAGAATCTTCCTTTCCTGCATTAAGGAACTTTGCTCTCGCATCTTTGACGTTGGTGACTTCTTGCTCCTCTTCAGAATCACTATCGCGAGAAGAAGGGCTGGAAGAAGCAGCAGCATTGGCACTTGCGGGTTTCTTCCATGAAGGTGTAGAGGTGGACTGGGTCTTGCTCTGAGTAGCAGACTTGGTTGACCAAGGACTAGTCTCACTGGCTTTACTGCCGTTGGAGGAACCTGTAGGCTTAGAGCGAGAAACTGAGCGAGTGGTTGTGTCGTATTGTGGCTTAGCCTGCTCAACACCAAGTTTGAATGCCTTCATTCTGTCCTGGAGAGAGCCGAATTGCTCGACTTCCTTACCTTGAGCTTCCGCCTGCTTGCGCTCAGTTTCGTGTATTTCCTTGAGATTAACCTTTCCAACAGGCTTGTAGTGTGGCTCAAGCTTCTCAACTTTTGTAGAGCTAAACTTGTTATCACCTCCAGATTCACGAACTGGTTTGAGGTCGATAGGCTTACTAGTATCCTTGGTAGGCTCCTTAGACATACTAGGCTTGGTCTTCTGAGTGTTAACCTCAATCTTGTGCTTATTGTACGCAGTTGGGACCTTGGAGAGCTCAGGTTTCTCCTTAACCTCAAGAGGCTTGGCATCACCCCAGTCATCCTCGTTAGCTCCAGTTTCAGACTGGAAGTACTTAGGTTTACGGGATTGAGCAGTGTAATTAGCACCTGCACCGGATGCAACCTTCGAAGCAATGATTTGAGGAGTCAATTCATCGCTCTCAGCAGCAAACATTTGAACGTGGTAACCAGGGAAGTATCTTGCTACAGAGGCAAAATGAGCGTTGAAGGCGATACGCTTCTTGCTTGGTGTACCGTCACCAACCCATCCAACAAGAACAATCTTGTTAATACCATTGTGGTCGACCTGTACTACACCGTACTGCGCCTGCGAGTCATCAAATTCCGAGCAAAACTCCTTGAGGGAAGCACCAGTTGCTTGAACATCAAGTGCATCGTTTGAATATCCGAAAATTGCCCATTTGATTTCAGGATCGCTCGAGAGTACTTGGTTATACGCCTTTTTGAGCTCTTGCCCGTTGGTGGCCAGGTCAATGGCAAATGACATAATCGCGCAATGGCCAACGTGACCACTAAATAGCTTAATAGCGTGGGGCCCTAGCGAGGGTCCTATTGCATAGATTAAAAAAGAGCTCTTCCACCTACCAAGAAGCTATCTATAAGAGTATCGATGGAACATATTTAAATCTGAAAGTCTCACACGGTGATGGTATTACGCAAAGCGTATCATATGATATATAATATTTCCGAGGACTGTTTATCGATAAGCTTTGTAAGCCTTACCTCCTAACCCCCATAACGTCTAAACCTATTCTTTGTAATCCCCAAATTGAGTGCCCCACCATCACGTGGATATTTTTTAAGCACAAAAGTGGGGGAAACGAAAATAGATAATCCCTAAATAATAACTCCCTGCACAGGAGCTGCGCATGGTGATACCAAGTTCATGCGAGTGGATGCCACCTTGAAACACGACCCCTATAATTAATCCCATGTAAACTAGCCCGTAATGGGGTTCCTGCAAGGGCAATGCAGGGTCTGCAGAAATTCGAGTAAGGTGACCAGCCACCCTTGATTATAATCTGCATCTGAGACAGGCACAGATTTTAAAAACACTCTCATTAAAAGTTAGCTTTCGCTAATTAAACAAAAGGACGCATAGACTTTCCAGGATCTTGAGCGCAGCAGGTTAATAATTAAGTTTAGAAGTCTTGAACTCATGCTACAGGGCCATGATAGACATCTATTTAGCAGTATTTGTTGTGCTATAACCAAAATAGTATTCGAAAGGTACGAGAATCACCGGAAAATCACCGAGACTCAGACTTCGTTCGCGTTTCAAACCCCCTTAAATTTGACAATGTTGATTACATGCAGGTGCATCTGCATCATATGTAGCCTGTAAAGCTGGTGCAGCATCTCCGATGAAAGTCAAATTAAAGACCATATACGATCGTATAGTGTAATGCAACAATCAAAAGGTATTAATTGAATCCAATAACAATTCTTTGATCTGCAGGAAAAATCTAAAACAGGAGAGCTTCGCGGTTGTTTTGTGCGATTGTTTGTCAGCGACTTTTTCACCTTCCTGCCTACCACTTGAGGTCACACACTCATTCATATTCGCTATAATGGATCCGGAATTTTCGTTTCCAAACAACATTTCCATTCATTTGGCACCTCCAACAACAGGACAACGTAAATCTAGGGCTAAATCGATGTGCGATGATACTCCGACACCTCGAAAGCCCTTTCACGCCCACAGGCGCTCTGCCGCAGTCTCCGAAGACTTGGGCAAAATGCCGTTCGCTATAAATCCTTTTATGAAATCAACTTCACCAGATTGTGTATCTGCTGTACAGGATGACCGCAAGGTAGTATTCGTTGAACCTCCTTGCTCTATACCGCAACTGTCTCCTACCAGCGCCAACAGTACAATTTCGCCGAGGAGTCCGCGTAGGTCTTCTCCGCGCCGTCGTACTATGAGTAGCTTCCTCACCGTAGAGGAGACGCCGTGTATTGATCTTGACGAGGCTATGTACTCTAAAACACTTCATCGTCGGACAGAGTCATTGCCGAGCGGGTTAAGGTCTCCTTTCATGCCTCCGCCGCGTATAATTGAGCCGCTGAAGGAAGAAGATGAACATCGCGAGCAAGAAGATGGACGGCATTCAAGAAGTAGCTCTCCCTCTAAACCGCGTCATTCCACCGAGAGCGCAGTTAGCTCGGAGAGTAGCACCAGTGCAGAGCTCAGCAAAGAGAGAAAAAAGCGCTTTTCTTTTTTCCGTCCTTCTTCTCCTCGTCGCTCTTCACCTTCCCCTCGCTCTCACTCCCCTCACAAGTTACGGGATCCTCCCAGCGTTTCGAGCTTGGGCATCCCCATCCCTGACTCTGTTCAGCGTGATCTTGCCTACCCGGTGAGTAGACCAGCAAGTGTCTGTGCTTCGAGCGATAACTTCACACTTGGCGAGCCAGGGCCAGTTCATCCTCCTAGTCCAGAGAGACGTAATCGTAAGAACCTCATCCCGTCTTGGGTATACCGCCGAAAGGAAGTTAAATATTTATAGGAAATGCATTATTCTAATTAAATCACGAACTTGGTCGTCCAAGTATAGATGAGATAAATTCATTTGCTGGACGAAATGCTCACCTACTATTGCTATTGGCAAGCGGTGAAGCTAATAAAAAAGTGTCTTTAGGAAAATTAGATATAATATAACTTCACTTTAACAGTATTGGGCTGAATGCTAGCATTAGTTGCCACTAGGTCAAAATGCCTCCTCTATCATAGAGGCTGACAACCTCGGCCCGACAGGTAGCGATCTCCCATTCTCATCACCAACACGAATACGATGCACTTGGTGATTTTAGTACATGGTATGTGGGGAAATATCTCACACTTTGATTATGTTGTTGAGCAGCTAGAGAAGGCGGGTGCTGTGAGCCACGATTCTGGACCCGTACCTGATTTACAGGGAGTCAAGACGGTGGTATACCGTACAAGCTCGAATGAGGGATACTTCACATATGACGGAGTCGATGTTTGCGGTCTACGTGTAGCAGATGAAATCAAAGATGAGATCACTGCAGTTGGCAACACAGGCAACCCTGTAACCGAGATCTCAATTCTCGGCTACTCAATGGGCGGTATTATTGCGAAATATGCCATTGGTATCCTTGAGAGAGATGGCGCTTTCAATGGAATCAAGAGAAGAGTATTTACTACCATGTTCAGCCCCCACCTTGGTGTCCGTGTTTTGAACAGCGGCATTGGTGCTGCTACGTTCAACTTCATCGGTAGCTGGAGTATGGCGCGTACCTCTAGACAAGTTTTCTTGCAGGATAGACATCACAATTGGGGCGTGCCGCTTTTCCTCCACATGACCAGCAGATCCTCACCTTACATGAAATCACTCGAAAAGTTTGAAACTAGGGCACTCTATGCCAATATTATCAACGACCGACGATGCGAGTTCTATACAGCTGCGGCCGAAGTTAGTGATCCTTATGCCGGCAAGCAATCGCTCCTTAAAGGCCCCTTCGTAGAGGGTTATGCACCAACGGTGTTGTCGTCTGAGGAGCCTATATTTGAGGATCAAGTACAGGCCAAGAAGAGAAGCTCCTTTTTCACAAGAGTGATAAGAGCAGTGCCTACACTATTTAAGGTCACGGTAGCAGTGCCATTGTGGTTCTGTGCCTTCTTGATTAACGCTGCCTACCAAACAGTATTGTCATCCTTTAGATCGTCCCCTGTCCTGAACTCTGGACGACTTATGGTTATTGATACCGACGAGTCAACTAGCTTCGATAACCGTCTGGAAGCTGAGGCGAACCAAATTGTTGAAGACTTGTACTCAGTCGTGGATAAGCCTTCGAAACTTGATGTGACCCCAGAAATTAGCTTGATACAAAAGCAATTTAGCGAGATCGAGTGGAAGAAGTTTTATGTTCACATCACTGCTGATCAAAATGCACACTCTGCCGCAATTCATCGGTGGAACGCCCCCACCTTTTACGAGGGTAAAGCTGTTATCAAGCACTGGATTGAAGAAGTATTGAAGCCATAGAGGCGATATCTAAGTAGTTATGGTATAGATGCTATTTGGGTAGCACCTGTATCGTCTAGAGTGCACTAAGAGCCAAACTATTGCTTAAACTAATTACAATTATGTTTCAGTGACAGAGAAATCATACATCACCAGTTAGACATGAAATAATATTAAGATACTAAATGCCTCGATACATTAGCATCTTTCAATTACCTGGCACATACTTGAATCCAGCTGCGCGGCAATTGTCCATTGCCCGAGCATTCAGTTCTATTCTTAGTTTTTGTGCATGCAAGATTCCTTTGCATATACATTGAACATGCGTTGATATGCATGCATACGACCAGTATGGCGCCGTTCTGAAGCGTGGACAAATAGTTACTGAGAACTGATTATCAGACATCGAACACACACGACTGATTTATGTCCAAGAAGTTAATAAGAGCTCTAGTCTTGGCATAGTCTTCCATTTATGCTCTTTGAATGCTAATTTAGTCTTATCAGCGTATACATACCTATATTTAAACTCGTTTTAGGATGCTGCGCATTATATGCGAGAGCTCAGAGATCTTCTTGTTTCCTCATTATTGGGACATCATCCAGGTTCAAGAACAATCAGATGATACTACTATGAGAATATTGAATCTAGGCCACTCAGCTGAGAGTAAAACAAATGGTAATAGGTGGCAACTAGCACAGGTACAGATCAAGTGAAACACGAGCAAGGCACAAGCCCCTGCATATAATGTATGTTTCAAACGCGAGCAGGCCTATTACCGTTGTTCGTTGCGGACTGAAATTGGAATGCTTAATAAAATAATTTGAGGACTACCAGGTACTCCATTTGAGCCTCTGCATGCATAAGGCTTCATGCCTAGTTTAAGTGGGCAACCTCGCTCAACCTCGCTCTATAACGCACCTACCTGCTCACTCGAGATTGGTCGCAGTTAAGGTGATAAGCTCTGTATTATATGGTGCGTTTGTACCAAAAACAACGACAAAATGCTCACACCCATTCACCTTCTAATAAAATCGCCCCGTCCTCTATCCATAGGGAAAACAGGGCGCCAACACTCAATTGCAGCTTGCCATACGATGGCAATGATTGAATTGATCTAAATTGTGAATATGAATCAGTACTTAGTATTTCAAGTTATGGCTATTTGACTAAAACTCATATTATGCCTGTATTCGGTTATTACTCATTGAAATCAACATTCTAACACGGCTACGTTACAAGCAGGCCCTATGATAGGTTACAATGGTGGTTCAACGACACAATAGACTGCTACCTAAAACTCGATACCTTCGCTGAGTTCCGATTAGCTACATTACATTATGTATGACTAATGGAAAATTGAGTCACGTGGATCGAGTTACCTAACGCTCGTCCCACCCATTCATTGGTCCTCATGCTTTCTACATTGAATCGCGCCAGCGTGCGCCGCATGGCTCCTGTTGCGCCTGCTCTCGTTCGCGCGTACTCTGCGCAGCCTCCTGAGGCTAAGGCTAAGAGCATCATCGACTCCCTTCCTGGCAACAGCGCTTTGTCCAAGAGTGGTATCATCGCTACTGGTGCGGCTGCTAGCATCTTCGCCGTCTCCAACTCTTTGTACGTCTTGAATGCTGAGACTTGCTTGCTTGGTGTTTTCAGCGCTTTTGTTGTTTTGTGCTCCAAGACTGCCGCTCCTGCCTACGGTGAATGGGCTCGCAGCTACATTAACAACGTAAAGAACACCCTTAACGAGGCTCGTAAGGGTCACGTTGTCGCTGTTCAGGACCGCATTGACGACGTCAACAAGTTGAGTGACGTTGTTTCCACAACCAAGGCTCTCTTTGCTGCTTCTAAGGAGACCGTCCAGGCTGAGGCTGAGGCTTTTGTCCTCAAGCAGAAGGTCGACCTCGCTACTGAGGCCAAGGAGGTTCTTGACAGCTGGGTCCGCTACGAGAGCCAGGTCCGTGCCAATGAGCAGGCTGAGCTTTTCAAGCAGGTCAGCGAGAAGATTGACAAGCTTGTCACCTCCAAGTCCTTCCAGGACGAGGCTCTCAAGCAGGCTGTCGAAGATGTTGAGAAGATCTTCAAGAAATAGATATGTAGTGACGTTTGATGCTATCTAGGTTTTTAACATATAAAAATTTCTCATGGTAAACTATTTGGAAAGCATACCTTTATGAACCTTGGGGTGCTCATTTCTAGCGCTTTAGTTGTGGTGTCATCATGGGCAAGAAGTCAGCAAAGAAGGCAGAAAGTGCGGCCAAACAGAACAAACAGGCCGAACAAAACGTGAATAAAGAGCCTCGTAGCGAGATTGTACACGAGGAAATTATCCAGGATGATGATTCCACACTCGATAAGAACACTGTCCCTCCAACAGAACCTTCACAGCCCGAACCGCCCTCAAAATTCCCAGAGAATACCGCTGACGCTTCCTTAAATCAAGAAATTGGTAAATTGCGTGCTCAGTTGGAGGCTGTCGAGAATGAGCGTGACGATATTCAAGATCAGTATGAGGAGCTATTGGACAAGGTCGCTCATATTAAAACCACGCTTGGGCAGCGTTTAAAGAGCGATGCAGCGGAGCTTGCAAGGGTACGCGAGGAACTAGAGACTCTGAAAGCTGAGAAAACTGCTAATGCATCACTAATTAAAACACTTGAGACCGAGAAAGCTGAGCTTGAGGCCAAGTCGTCCGAGACTCATAAACGACTAAACTATACTGAACTACAATTAAGCGAGGAACAGCAAAAAGTTACACACTTGGAATCCAAAGTAAAGCAGCTCACCGAAGATGTTGAGCAGCAAAGCAGTTATGCAGAGCATTATCGCAAATCTCACCATGATGCCACTGTAGTTGCCCAAAAAACCGAATCTGAACTAACTACAAAGCTAGAAGATGTTGAAAAGCAGCTCTCTGAATTAAAATCTCTTGCAGAGGCTTCTAAAAAAGAGAATAGCGAGCTAGAGCAGCAGATCGAAACCCTGAAGTCAGAACTGGAGGTTCACTCTGCGAAAGCCGATGGCGTTGACGAGTTGAACGAGACCGTACGAGAGAAAAATATTCTCATTGGTAAACTCAGACATGAAGCGGTCATCCTAAATGAGCACCTTACCAACGCTCTTCGTATTGTCAAGAAAGATTCCGAAGGTCAAACTGTTGATAAGGAGCTAATTTCTAACCTTATAGTTCAGTTTGTTACCATTCCAAGGGGAGATACGAAGAAGTTTGAGGTTCTGCAACTTATTGCCAGCTTCTTGAATTGGGACGAGGAGCGCCGAGTCGAAGCTGGTATCGCAAGATCGGGGCAAGTAAATGAGAGGTCTCTTGGCGGCTTCCTGGGAAAATTTGCCGAATTCATGGAACGTGAAAGCCGCAAATCTTAATGCATACACACATATACCTAATACCCTATAGCTCTTTGCTAATCCGTCATATAGTAACTCTATAAACTTCCTATTTACCAATGCAAAAAGTACCGAAAACCACATCAAGCACTTCATTAATACCAATTTCCTGACCAGTAATCTTTGAGATACCATCCGCTGCAAGACTCAGTTCCGCACTAGCGAGAATAACGTCTTTAGCCTCAAGCATGTCTGAAGCTCTAGCGAGACCTGGAAGCACTTGCTGATCAAGAAGATCCCTGGTGCGGCGAGACGCACCAACCATTTCACTAGACTCTGTAGTTCCAGAGACATCAGCGCACTTTTTCGCGATCAATTTTATGAGGTTTTCAAAGCCCTCGCCAGTCTTTGATGAGACATTTACATCGGACTCAACAGACCAGGGATTGTCGAGGTCTGACTTATTGCCCACAGTAATTACCGGAATATTATTTTGTTTGGCAAGGTCAATCTCTTGTTTGATGAGCGCACTAATAGGTCGGTCCATGGGTAGAACAACGAGTAAAACATGGGATTCAGAGATTGTTTGACGAGCACGCTCAATACCAATTTTTTCAAGCTTATCGTGTGCGAATAGTGAATCAGAAATATCCCTGATTCCAGCAGTATCACCTATGATAACCTTGTAGCCATTTATATCTAAATTGACCTGTATCACGTCTCTAGTTGTGCCTGGCACATCGCTGACGATTGATGCCGTTCGATTAACGAGCCTATTAACAAGACTACTCTTTCCAGCATTAGGCTCACCAATTACAGCCATCTTCATACCATCGGATATAAGCTCAGTTTGGTGGATGCGGTTAGTGTGGGCGTGGACTTCACGATGGAGCTGTCGCACATTTTCATGCACGCTCGAGATTAGCGTGTTTGGGGTTGTTTCGATTTCATTATCGTCAGCAAAATCAATCAATGCAGTGAGCATAGCGGTATCTTGCAAAATCTGTGATCGCCACGTTTCATATATTTTCGCCAAGGAGCCGGATGCTCCTGAAACAGCTAGCTGTCGCTGTAATTCAGTTTCTGCATTAAGGAGATCTCGAATGCCTTCAACCTCAGTTAAATCCAAACGCCCATTATGAAAGGCTCGTTTAGTAAATTCACCTGGCTCAGCGTGCCTGCAGCCTGCATCGCTTAGCGCCTGCATGACCGCGGCCAACACCGGCCTACTACCGTGGCAGTGTAATTCAACAAGTTCTTCACCAGTATATGATTTTTTGTCTGCAAAATATATCATCAAAGCTTGATCCAACAATCCCGTACTAGAGTATAGATTTGTGACCTTCGCCTTGTGGGATTGCCGTGGGCCCTCTCGACGAGTCAGAGTTGAAACGGCACCAAGAGCGTTTGGACCGGAAACTCTAATAATTCCAATAGCGGCTTTACCCGCTGCAGTGCTCTGAGCATAAATTGTACGGGCAGCGCCACCGTGCATGAAAAACTAATGTGGCGCAGTGCGGAGGTGTTTTCTAGAGCAAACGCGCGCGGGGCCTCAGGTCCCACCTTGACCGCGGGCGAGAAAAAATGGAAACGCGGAGAAAAAGCAACAGAGATTTTCGTCATCTCATTAAGTCATTACTATGTAGCAAGGTATTTTATAAATGCAAATTTTGTGGTTTTTTCTTTCTTTTTTTAAACTTTCCGCGCGATTAGTGTGTCGTTAAGAGCCATTTGCGGTATGATGTGCTGGTTTGGTTTAAAAAATTGTCACTCTTCTCTTCCTCAGTCGCGATAAGTAACGGGGACAGCGGTGGTGTTGTGATAGCTGCTTGTGTAGGCTTCAATAATGGACTATCGTAGAGGAACCGTGACCCTCGGCGCTCTACTGAATGGGAATTGTCACGAACTGCTAGTTTATCGTGGCACTCTGCTGAGCGGCATTTCTCTGAGCAATAGATTTCGTTTTGGTTGCATTGCTTGTCGCAGTTTGCACAATAGTCCTGGACCCACATTTCTTTGATGAAAAGATATGGGATATGTCCCTATCTTTATACTTGGCTCGATGACTGTAGTGACACTTTATGCGGCATGCATGCATGCGCAACACGCGGAGAAAGAAGAATGAGGTTAATAACGACAAAATGTTATTTCGAGTGAAAAATTCACAGTTTCCTAGTTTATTTAATAATATTTAAATGAATAGGTTATAAAACTCACGCTATGTCGGAGATACACACCTCACCCCATTTTTATTGTTGATAAGCTTTTGGAGCAAGGCGAAAAAAATCTATTACCAACATCACGTGCCATGTTAACATCAACACCAAAATAGGCTCAGACAAGCATATGAAGAAATAATTTCGTTTATTTAAAGTTATACAACCTGCATAATCATATATTTCACGCCCAAGATCCGCTAAAGGCTGAGCTTATACCAAAAACCTCCAAAATAATATCAGCCGCAGATCTTGTAAGTGAGGCTCGGTAACTAGGGGACCACACTGTGTTGCTGAGTCTAATTTTATCATTATAGAACTTCTAGTGGAATATTGCTGGGATCCTGGCACTAATCGTAGTCTACAGAATCACATCGAGGTATCAAAACCATGTTTCACCCATAGTTTCATCTGCGCACCCTCACACAACGGTTGTAGCTAGTAGCTTTTTTTAGAAATTTGCGGTAATATGTACCAGCCATAGGTACTATAACAGTTACAATATCTCAATTTATGATAAAACACTTTAAAATGTGACATAGTCAGGACAACCCCAGCCTTCACTGCGCTTCCCCAGACGCGCCCACGTGCATTACACGTGCAATCGCCTTGAGGGCGTAAAGACCAGTTTACGAGGCAGGCCTGTTGTAGTATTTTGGATCAATTCTAATGAACACAAGAGAAACGATGATCAACGGATCTGCCGTTGTCATGGCCGCATATATTTCAGTTGTAAAAGGAACAAGGGCTAAAAGCGGGGGACTGCATTTTTTCGCGAAAAATTCATTTTCACCTGCAGAACATTTCTGAGACTAATGAATTTTGAGTTTTTGATTCAATTACACAAAACAGCTGAATTGACTACATATTTAAGCTAGTGGGGTGTGATTCAAATATATGTGTCATGCAAGGTTGTCTTGGATACCCATCCAGGCGAATGCAACTCCCTAAGCGACGATTGAGGTGGAGATAGGAGGGTCCCATCTACGGTTGTCACGGTCGTTGAATGGGAAACAATAGATTGCCGCCAGAAAATTTTTAATTTATCACCCAGGAGAGAAAACTTTTTCTTTTTGAGAGATCGCCGTGTGTTTGGAATAGTTCATTGAAAAAAAAAATCCTTGTCTCAAGTTTAATTTTTTAGCTCAGGAAATATCGGCCCCGCATAGGTCAACAGATGCTGACTCTAGTGATCAGGCCATATGACCATGACGACAAGCCTAGTTGTACTGTAAGCTGAGCTGTGGGAGCATGACATTGTTCCTACTTTGATGTATGTTCTAGACAAAGCATCAGACTAGGCATGCAAGCTACAGCAAAATGCATGCACTATGCATGGGTCTATTCACTTTGATTTCTCATAAACGGTATCGGAAACTCAGACCTATTAATGTTTCTTAATATATATTCACAAAATTACCGAGGATACCCGATTTTATGGTCTCCGTCGTCAAGTTCTGACACACTTATGCCTTCGATGAACATGGCTCTGCCTCATAAGGACAGATCGCCAGAAAACCCTCTAGACATGAGCGCTGCGCCTATTTCCGGGCCGCAGCGTTGGGGAACAAGCTTTATATCTATGCCTGTACTGTTTGAAAGCAAGCGAAGCTGTTGACGCAATCGGTCGTTAACCACAGGTTCAAATATTACTCCGCCGGTAAACCCAACAGTTGCACTTTTTTTTGCAAGGCTGTAGGCAACGGCTTGCACTGCTGAGGCGACATAGCGACATGCCCTGTCAACGATAGCATCCGCGATGCTGTCAGTACCAACAAGACTCCAGAGTTCTTCGGTTGGAGTGTCTGTTTCAGTTGCCAGCGAGTACAGTCTACCAAGATACGCTCCTCCAGTGATATATTCAAAGGGCATATCGCCAGTAACTTCTTGCAGGAGCTTTTCATCCCATGACTCTCTAGAGATATCCGGGCCATACGGGGCACACCCAACCATACCAATTTCACTATTAATCACAACATCCCCCCTTTTAAAGGCAATGTTAACACCAGTTCCCCAGGTTAGCGCTATTTCACAATGTGGGTCCGCAGCATACTCGGCAACTAATGACGCTATTGCATCATGAACAGCCACCACACATTGGCTGGAATCCAGCCGGGCATTTAGTTCCTCTATTAGTGGTTTATTCAGATTTTCGTTGCCTAAATTCCAGCCTTTCCCCATGGGACATAGTCTTCCATTATTGAGCGGAAATGCCCAGCATAGAGCAAATTTTGGCAGATTATATTCACGAATAACGCCGGCAAGCCACCCTAAAGGATCTCGACGAGCATCATCTCCTATTAACTGTGTGTGAATATACTCGACTTGAAAGTTGTTTACATTTGCTATTCTGAGCGTAGAGCCACCGAGGTCCACTACACATGCTGGCTCATTAACAGGATCAGTCCATTTACTAGATAGTAAGTATCTAGTTGACGTATTTTGCAACTCTACTAGAGATTGGGCCAATGCTTGTACCCACTCTATCATCCTCACCTGAATTCATTAGTCATCTTACGGGGTAGTATAGGGGTGTTATAGTTTACCCGGCCTTTGAGTCGCTCCAATATCGTAAGCGGCTCCCATTGGCGGACTTCATCATGTTCTCTCAGGGTGCAAAGATGATGCGCGGGTACGCCACCTTGCGCGAGATTGAAACTCGTCTCAAGAGTATCAAGAACATTGAGAAAATTACCAACACCATGATGGTTGTCGCCTCTACCCGTGTCGGTAAGGCCCAGCGTGCCATGAACAATGCTCGCGTTTACGACGAGAGTGCCAACAAGGTCGCTGAGAACTCTGAGTACAAGGCTCTCGAGGACCCCAAGAAGAAGCTTCTTGTTGTTATGACTAGTGACAAGGGTCTCTGTGGCTCTATCCACTCACAGGCTGCCCGTGCCGCCCGCAAGTACCTTGACGCTAACCCCGGCGCCAAGTTGGTCATTGTCGGTGACAAGTCCAAGGCTCAGCTCAGCCGTACCAACCCTGAGAGCATCGCTCTCTCTTTTAGCGGTATTGGTAAGGAGGCCCCCACTTTTGCTGAGGCTGCTTTGATCGCTGACCAGATTGAAGGTCTTGGTGAGTTTGACAGCATTGACTTGCTTTACAACAAGTACATTTCCAGTGTCTCCTTTGAGCCCGCCACTGTTCCCGTTGTTCAGGCCGAGGCTCTTGAGAACTCCCCCAAGTTCGGTCTTTACGAGCTCGAGGCTGAGGATGCCACCAAAAACTACTCTGAGTTCTCTCTTGCCAACCAGATTCTTGCTGGTCTTGCGGAGGGTCACGCTGCCGAGATTTCCGCTCGTCGTAACGCCATGGACAATGCCTCCAAGAACGCTAACGAAATGATTGGCAAGTTCACCATCTTGTACAACCGTACTCGCCAGGCCGTCATTACCAATGAGCTTGTCGATATTATTACCGGTGCCTCCTCTTTGGAGTAAGCGGCTTACGCTCGACGTAGCCTATATCCATAGATTCGATATAGTCATGTGTGATGTTATGCTCTATTTAAACCACGACTTCAGTCTGTTGAAGCCGGTGCAGACTATGTCTAGACAAGTATTCGCACGAGTTAGTTGGAAGTTGTATGAGTGCGTGTGGTGTTGAGCACCACCTTCTTACACTCCAGAAATGCTTTACCCAAGTTATAATCTCCAAATTGGTTTACTTTGTTGATTAATTCTATATGTGTATGTTGTTGATGTGTGTGGGGTGGTGTGGGGGCATACATACACCCTACCCAACCTCGCAGCTGATAACGATTGCTATCGGGATGGCATACAAAACGCTGCAATTTAACTCATATAAATAACTATTTGTTAATAAATTAACTACTCATTGGACCCAAAGGTGTTCTCCCCGGAATAAGTGATGTAAAGAAAGCCGTCCTTATCTTTGTGTTCCTCATAGATAGTGCTCATGAGGGCGGATGTGGGCGGAAGCACATCATTCACAAAAATGAAGATTGCCTTCTCACTATCGAGCTTGATACGCTTGCGGATCACATAGACAAATTGTCCTACAGATAAATCCTGAGGCACGAGGTACTTACGCTTGTCAATAGGCGCGATATCAGATTTGTCCACTTTCTCGCAAATGACGGGAATTCTGCCTGAATACTTTTGGCGGATGCGGTCGGCCTCTGCCTTACGCGACTCGAATGGGTAATCGTCCTTGAATTGGCTACGCATCTATTTCAGGAGAGAGGGAGGAGGGATTGGGACCCGGAAGTTACTTTATCATAGACAGCTGACTCATCCAATTACGCACTACCACGTTGCGGCGGCACACTGTAATAATACAAAGTTTGCCACATTTACGCCACAAACATCGGACATTCACAAGCCATGTAATATAAACTATAGAGCAATCAAACTATTACAATCGGATTGGATTGTTTTCTTTGACGGGAAATATAGACTTTGTTTCTGAAATGTTAAATCAATACTTGAACGCAGCACTATTCATAACCTTATTCCTTTCTGGATCTCTAGCGATTTGGTCTACGCAATCGGCAGGACGGTTTCTAAAGTATATTGCACCTCCGGTATACTCAAAGCTAACAAGCCGCCAAAAGCGTAAGTTTGCAATTTTGTTAATTGCCGTTTGCCAAATATTTACCCGCACCCGCGTGCAATTCTTCTTGCCGCCTAGTGTTGAAGTCAAAACTCAGCCTAATGGCAACCCAAAGTTCTTTTGGAAACGCCGTGCTGTGGTAATTGCCAACCATCAACTCTATAACGATTGGATTTATGAATGGTGGCTCACGTATACCGCAAATATCCATGAGGCCCCAATTATTATGCTCAAGGAGTCCATCAAGCGCGTACCAATCTTTGGTTGGGCCGCTGCTGCGTGGAATTTTCTGTACATGGCGCGTAAATGGGAAATTGATGCACCAAGGATTAAGCAGACGATGAAAATGATTGCATCACACCCTGAACGGCCATACTGGCTCTTGATGTTCCCAGAGGGTACTGTCACTAGCGCCAGGACTGTACAAAAATCAAAAGATTACGCTCAAGAACTAGGTATCGCCCCCATGAGGAACGTGTTGGTGCCTCGAGTTAGAGGACTTCAGGCTTGTCTTCAAGGGTTGGATGGAGCTATCGAAACGCTGTATGACCTGACAGTTTACTATGACGGTATTCCGGAGGGCCAGTTTGGTGAAGATTTCTATAGCCTGGGTCGTATGTATTTCAAGCATCTGTATCCGAAAACCGTCAAGATCCACGTTCGCGAGTTCAAAGTGAAAGATATCCCCCTAGATGATGAAGGGTTCACCCAATGGGTATATAATGTCTGGCACGAAAAAGACGCAATCTTTGAGCAACTCAAGACAGACAACAAGTATACAGCTGAATTCCCTGTCAAGCTCAATACATGGTGGGACTTATTTTCAGTGTACTCAGTGCCTTTAGCGGTGGGCGTTTCAGTCGTTGCTATTAAGATGGCATTAAACAAATAGATGATAAAATCAAGCTTTAGATATCCAAGAAAACTACCTAATTTAAAAGTTGGCAACATATTTAGCGCGTCAATTGAGATTTTTGTAGAGTGGGATGAGCCATGCAGTAAAATATGCATGGCATTTAATAATTCCACGTACAAGGAAAAAAAAATTCGAGGCTTCTTTGTAGAAGCTGAGCCAGATTTTAGATAAAGTCATATTGTATCGCTTCTATAGTAACGAAAGGGCTGAGTTTTCTAGGTATCGTGGCCAGTAACGATTAATGGTCGGATAATTTTACCTGAGGCTCCACAGGTGCCGGTACTGCGGCGGAGGAAGTGAAACCTTGGTCCGCTTCGGCAGCGGGTGCATCACGTACGTCTTGTGTGATGTCGGGGGCGCAGTCCGCTGTTAGATCCTCCTCAGTAAGGAGGTTAGAGCCAAGTCCCTTCTCGACCTGCGCAAGTCGCTCATACATTCGCTTAACGTCGGCTAACCGTTTTGCCTGTTCTTCCTCTAGATGGCTCACTTTTTCAGCTATTTTGTGCACGTCATTTTTTAAATCATTCAAAATTGCCTCTAGGGCGTGAGGTGTAGCAGCACGAATACCCTGGGGATTGTGGGTTTTTGCCCTGGATCCAGGCCCCCGCTGCCTATCTGCGTCAGAATTATACATATCTTCAGGTAACTCGCCGGTTCTGGCCATAGTAATATCGAGATCAGTGTCTTTGATCATAGTGATGTTAAAGAAAGACTGCAGGTTAGGACAGTAATTCTATGCCCAATATGGCCCCACTTTGTTAAACAAGGGTATGGGCGGCGGGGGCATGCTAAGCTGTAAAATAAATATATCTGATTATTTAGGTGGCGCCACTCCATTCATAGCAAATGGGGGAACCATGAATGGTGGGAAAATGTGCATATTGCTTTGACTTGTCGGTGCTGCGGCGGCGTCCGTCGCTGCAGCACCTGCAGTTTCGGCAGACGCAGGAGGTGCCTCTCCAACACTGTAAACACTATCTGGAGAC
This sequence comes from Wickerhamiella cacticola, assembly GCA_030564425.1. Taxonomy (NCBI): domain Eukaryota; kingdom Fungi; phylum Ascomycota; class Dipodascomycetes; order Dipodascales; family Trichomonascaceae; genus Wickerhamiella; species Wickerhamiella cacticola. Next base: position 38,497 of record JAJLUX010000019.1, on the reverse strand, counting down.
CCAACAGAATTACCAGGAGAATATTCGACTGAGGGTGTGGGGCTCGACGAGCGGCTGCTAACGCTTTCAGAGTATGTGCTGGTACTATCGCGACGTAAGTTCTCACGATACAGATTCTTATCTCTCGGATCAAAATCCTCCCCAATCTCAACTTTATCCGTCTCGTCTTGTTCCTTTTGTTTCCCGTTATACTCTTCTAACTCTTTTTCCATATCTTTATCAGGTATTAACTGATCAATGTAGACATCTTTTGTGTGACAGTTGGGGCACTCAAACTCACTATTGATTAGTGCATCTTGAATAGAGGCGTCACTGTATGTCTTTGAACAGCACGGCGTTTTCTTTGGGTCAACAAATAGATCGCCTGTGATCGGATCTTGAAGGTTTTCAGGTACAGCACGTTTGGTCCTTTGTTGAACTAGCTTTTGACGCTTTTGGAAATCTTGCCAAGACTTTTCATCAGCAACAGCAACGACATATTCACCATCTGCGTTCATCAAATACGTACCGCTATCGTCGTCTGCTGGCTTCTCAACTGTTCTCAGCATGCTTTTCGGAATACCTGTAGTTTTGCGAACTCGTTTAACATCGTCAATGCTCGGGCACTGGGTGATCCAATGGCCCTTTTGGCCACATCTGTAACAGATATAACTGGGAGGAGGGGGTTTATTGGCATTAGGATCGCTATTATAGTATACAGGCGCCTTTTCTGCCATCTCCTCTTGAGTGCGCTTCCATTGTTCACCCTGAGCAGCAAAGACAGCTTGCATCATTTCATCCTCAGGGCCACCAACACCAGATGGCATTGCCATAGTAGCTGTGGGCTCTGTTCCCACTGCTGGGCGCTTGAAAATTTCCCGGCGAGCAGCATTCTTTGCAGACACCACCAGGTGGCCACTGACATACTTTGCTGCTGTGTTACGATCACCCTGACGAATACTAGGAATACGACGGGCTTCCACACTCGTTGCTCTCGGAATTACCTCGGAATCATCATCGTAAACTTCACCAGTGTCGGGGTTTGTGAGTCTAAGGTCGAAACTTCCTGCAGTAGCCTCGAGTTTGTTTGCAAGAATAATTTCACGTTTTAAATCAAAAATTGAAATACCGGTACCATCGAAATTGATTCGGTGCGGTGACTTTTGCGACTTGAACTTATAATAGACAGCTGAGGACATGGGTCAGCAGAGGTCCAAACGCCCAGCGGTTGAAGACAAACTTATTCATAGAGGGATCTGGATTTCATGAAATAGATAAAATAAAAATGCTTCTATACTTATTTATAGATGTGAGTTTTAAGCAAAAGATTGCATAGTTTCGCGAACCTCCTGGCGAGTCAATGGAACTAGATTTTCAACCTCATTTTGTTTGGCCAAAGCAAGAACTTTGGCAAATTTCGACTCAAACTCTGCAGAAATCGCTGCCCACACTTTACCCACAAGAACATTGTCGGCAGATTCATCACCAAAGTGCTTTTGTACACGCTTGCGGAGCACATCCACATTTTTCTTCAACTCTTTGCTATCGTAGCTTGAGAGAACCTTCTTGAATGTTGTGACCTTGAATTTGGGCGGTTGGCCGTTAGACTTTGGTAGGAATTCAAGGATACGGCCCAGAGGACGCTGCTCGACATCAGCAATATATGCTTCAAGCTCCTTACGGTACCTAGTTCTAGCTTCAGTCAACACTGAGTCAATCACTTCTGGATTGTCTCCCTGCATGAGTCCCTGTGTAATCACGTATAAGTTCTCAATCATAGTGACATGGTAATTAAGCGCCTCTTTGTCTTCTGAAGGATTTGAGAGGGAAACTGATGACTGGTTATGGATGGGCTGGCTCGAACGTGAGAATACCTGTGTAATGGAACGGAAGATTTGACCATGAGACTCGTTCACGAGCTTGCGTGTCTTTGGAGCACGGTCTCCCAAAGGTCTTAGAGATGCCTCTACACAGTTCACATAAGTAACAAATAGCTCGGCTACTGGCATAATACCCACACGCTTTGAGATGTTAATATGAGTATCAAGAATAAAACGAGATTGATTCTCAATAAACTTGCGCCAGTGTGGCACCAACATTTCGCGCAGCCTTAGCCACAATTGTTTTGTGTAATCCTGGTCAGTCGTTGCCAAGGCTTCGAGTTTCATCTCAAGCTTGCCAATCAAGTAGACGCATTGTAGCATACAAGTGTTTGATACCAAATCAACAACCAAACGAATCTGATCCTCGGCAGATGCAAACATTTTGGCCATTAGCTTGTGTAAAGTTTGCGCAATTTTACGCGAGCTATCAGCCTCGAGCACCTGTGGTGGGCCCCCAAATCTCGCAGCAGCTTCTTTACGGACTCTCAAGGGCACTTGGTGGATATATATATCAAACTTGCGGCCGGCATTACTTGAGAGATGGAATAGATTTACCATAACCTGCTGCTGAGCTGCGATTTGCTCAGAATAGGTATCAACAAACTCGTCAAAGCAGCCATTGATGGTGGCCAGGACATTAGCATCGAGTCCTTTGGTAGGCAGCGCCCTGTGCTGATACTTGTTGCTATCACTCTTAAGTCCCATAGAATGTGATCCAACCTTTACAGACATACCACGCTTCAGAGTAGTACCTGAGGTCTCATCAGAAGCTTTTAGTTTACCCTGAGGCTTGAATGAAAACTTCGGCCCATTACCGACAGCAGATTCAAGCTTACGCTTCCAGGTAATGGTATACGGAGGAAGTTTTTCATTGAGATAACTTTTAACTTCATCTTCATAGAATGTCAACAGTTTCTTATAAGCGCCCTGGTTTGTCTCCTTTGTGAAAAGAACCACCGAAGTATAGGGGTATAATTGACGTAGAACTTCAACATCAAGACGCTCCATGCCACCGCCTCCAACGCCAATGTCAGAGTGCATTATGCTACGCAGGGTTTGCTTCATAAACGCGACAAAGTTGAGATTGAAAGTCTCTGCAGTGCTTGAAATACGATCAGCAAGATCCTGGGCAATTACGACAGAATTCGCTGTGGAGTTGAGAATTTGGAATGGTCTGTACAACTTCAGAAGGTTGGTATCCAAGTTAGCAAGTTCATTTGATGAAAAGTCGGTACGAACCAAAAAGACCTCTGCTTCTTTGGGGAATTGTATTCCTTCGAGTAGACGCTCGATCTCTGAGACAAGCATCCGCTTGTTCATGTCTAAGACCTGAGAGCCCTCTGACTTATTCTCAATGCTTGATATCTGGGGTCCAATCGTGGCGAGGTTCACAGCTACAGAGCCGAGTGTGTCTGTAAGTGATTTACATTCATCAATGCTTTCTGCCAGTAAAGTATCAAGTTGGTCGAGCTTGTCATCGAGCGCCGCAACAGCAGCGACTTGTGTATCACTGGCCTGCACGATACGTCCACTTATCTTCTTCTCCAAGTCTTCAAAAGCTTCATCACCTGTGAATTGAAGCTGGGTTAGAACACTCTTGAGATCGCTATAAGCTTCATCCTCACCGGTATGGGAGCGAATTGAAGAAACAGATACATTGCTCGGATGCCGTGCATGAGTAGTAGTAGGAGTAGGGGTAAACTGCTTGCTTCTCCTTGGACTAGTCAATCCATACTTCGCGGGTGATAGCCGGTGAATTTTTTTGAGCTGTGGCGTGGCCCTTGGAGAGAGTGTCTGTGATTCACGAAGTGGTGTTTGATTCTCCCTTACAGTCGGTAACTCATCAAATGACTGAACGCTCTGGCGAGTTGGCGCAGGTGTAACTTCCTTAAAGGGCTGTTCAAGAGGAGATGGCTGGGTCAAACTAATATTTTGGTGCATGGATCCGTCCCGCATATGCTGAGAAGTCATTTCATGAATGGGCATATCATCACGAGCAGACATAAACGAAGCATCTGAAGCATCGCTTTGTTGCTGTCTCCTATGTGAGCGTTGTGAACGGGCAGGAGACTGCATAGGAAGCTCAAATGGTCCAGAATTATCTTGCGGCTGCGATCTCACAGGAGATACGATTTCCGAGCCATTGGGTGCTGATGCGGACACCGATGCTTCGCGAGAGTGTGGTTTTCCCGGTTGTGTATCTGCTGGGCCAGCCATCGCAGCATTGCCACTCGTTCCATCAGTACTGCGACGAGGATAGTTTATGTCTGAGGCTGGAGGGTTCGGCTGTGATTGTGGTGGTGGGTGGTAACCTGAAGCGCTGGATCTGTTCACAGAGCCCTCGTGAGCCACGCCACTGGAATTTGATTGGCTTGAAGGTCGCTCTACAGGAGGTGCCCTAGGCTGGGGTTGCTGCTGCTGCTCACCATGTCTGGAGGGAGTCTGACTGTGACCGGGCGGCGGCAGTGGAGGCTGCTTTGATAGATTCAGGGGAAGTGTGGAGGCTGATCCCATTCTTGACCTTGCTTGATGGTTATCTCCACCCTGACTACCTCTTTTGTTACGCTCAAAATCCTCGCTTTCACGTCTCAGTGGCTGCGGAAGACTATCATGGCTAGGGTTAGATGACCTGTGGTTGTGTTCAACGGTACCACGGCTGCCACGGTGTGATACACTCGGAGACGGTGTAGAGACTTTATGCTGCCGTTGTTGATCCTGCTCTAGGCCCTTGGGTAAAGACTGCTGAGAGTTCTTGAAACTGTCCACCAGGGGTGATATTGGGTAGGGGGGCGCAGATTTACCACTCTGTGAACTTGAAGGTCTTTGTTGCGGGGGTATTTGTGCATGCATTGGTTGTTGGAACTGGTGATGCTGGCGAGTGCGCAATGAAGTCTGGGAAGAACTCGCATCAAGAGGTTTCTGCGGCTGCGGTGCCTGCGGTGCCTGCGGTTGATGCTGTTGAAGTGGCCTGTAGCGCTGCTTTGGGGCAACTTCGGGGATTTGAGGAGGAATTTCGGGGCTCGGGATCACAGGGCTCGCTGGTGAGTTAGGTCCTCGTGATGGGCGCCGCGTGAGATCGGCATGAGAGACTCTTCCAGGCCCATATCTCGAATCGTGGCCCATATCATTGGACCAATTATCCATTACTGGTGATCCCCTTTGCTTTGGTATCCGTATTTGCTGAGGAGGTTGCCTGCTGCTAGTTTGTTTCTTATCCCAGATCCCTCTCCAAGTTGCATGCTCCCATCCAACACGTCTGGGGATATCCGCGCCATTAACTTTGAAAAAGCACGCATTTATGGCATTGCAGAACGCTTTCTTTTCACTCGCAGCGCGAAATCGCCAATAATACTCCTTGCCAATTGTCGCAACAACGCCGTTCTCGCCCAAGCTTTCTAGTGAGCTGAGCTCATTCAAGTTCCAAGCTCGACCAACTTGATAGATTCCATTAGAATCCTTACGTCCCTTTTTCAAGAGGACAGCACCATTGCTGGCTGCCACAATTGCAAGGAATCGCTCCTTGTCAGAAAGCATAGGCCTCCGTAAAGACTCACGGCTGCTTTCTTCGTGCATAAAAACCGATTGAACCAACGACTCGAGAATATTATTATGCTCATCTCGTTTGCTCACGGCCGTGGCGATGTCCATGCTTATGTGAGGGGGCTAGCTCACGCTTCAAGTGACTACCACTGGAATTAGTAGTGTGAATACTATCTGTATGAGTTATAAGGCTATTTTACCTAAAGAATAAGAATAAATTTTACTGATTATTATCACCGGTCGTTTAATATGAAGGGGTGGGAGGCACACAGTGGTGCAATAAATAATGCTAATGTCTAGAGCTCGATGCCGTAAAGAAACTTGGTTGGGGATGGATACTCGGGGTTCCACACATACTCTTGTGCAACAATATGGCGGGTCCGAGGAAGCACAGATATAAGGCAGTGCACTAATCCTAGTAGTGAATGAACAAACTTAAATGCAATGCTCTCCCGTACAACCCTTGTTTCGTCATCTATATCATCGATATCATCAACAATGGGCTGTTGTGGACGGATCCGAACCGTCTGGACATAGTGTAATCCATGAATACCAAGGTTTGGTTGATGTCTACGAGTTATGATACGAGGTCGTCCACATATCGTAGCTATTGGTGCCTGTGACGGGTCCATCATAGCATTCAGTCGTTCGCGGAATATCAATAAATCTGTCTTGGCATCACGCAATGCGTGCTCAGCTTCGAGAACTCTCCGTTCCTTTTGAGCCAGCTGGCTCAAAATATTCTGCAATGAGTCGAGACCCTGCGCAGGCTCGAGAATATCACTTGTGCGAGCATCCGCAGCGGTGAAAATACACATTTGATCCACTTTTGGAGAGTTTAGTGGTGTGTGGTCGGGTGTAGATTTGGCTAACATAGGAACTTCACCAATGGCAGCAATTCGGCTTAGTGCTCTTCGATGGCGACTTGAGGGGCGGTCAGCATCTGAGTCAAAGCTATCACGTTTGATGGGGGACCGCCCCAGATACTCTTGCTCAGGCTGAGAGAAAAAGTTGCTGGGCAAATTTATGGAACCCGGCGGTTGTTCCCTCACGTTTTGATTTTGAGGTGGTTGTGAGCGGGGGCGGATACTTTCGGAGGCAGGTTCGCTAAGACTGAGACCTGCATGTGTAGGCTCATGCTCAGGAGCACTCTCGCATCTCCCCTGCATAGTCGCGTGAGCTTGATTCTGCCCCTTTCTCTGTTCGCATTCATCGTATTGAGATAGCTCTGGCTCGTGGCTATGGTCGAATTGCTCATAGTCATGCCCTGAGTCGCTGGAGAACTCGTCCAACTCCTCGCTTTCTGAGTCACTATCAAGTACCTGTGACGCAGGTAGGTCGTTTACTTGGAATCTGTCATCTTCCGAATGTAGTGAAATATCTGAAATATCCTCCAGTGGAGTAATAAATGAATCTTTTTCTCTGAGTATATCGCTGGACCCTAGATCCTGCCTCAGCGCCATAGAGCGACAGGTTCGTAGTTTGCGGGGACTCTGTCTTAAGGGCTGTGAATGGTCAGGTGGAAACTTTGTTCTGAAGCTCTCTAAATCAAGAGATTTAACTGCGCGAAGCTTAGCGCCGTCTTGGGCCGCTGCCGTTCTAGTCGTATTGCGATCAAGAGGAGAAAGCGGCGCTCTAGTATTTGTGCGAGCCAATGGCCTCGGTGAGTGCTGTAGCACAAGCCGCGTGCCCCATTCCGACTCGCTGTTCATGTTAAATTTGACTAGAACCTGGGGACAAACGAATGTTTTTATGTTTGGTAAGCGCCGGACAGTGCCCCTTTCAGCTAATCACGTGAGTTCACTTTCCGAGTCGGGATAGGGCAGAGTGACGTGCAGCATCTGTGTGGCACGCATCACGGCAGGGGGCAATCAGTTCACCAGCCGCCTCAATTCTATGCTTTGAGTGGTTCGACCGTTGCCATGGTGGCAAATATTCAGCATTTCCGTAAATTAGGTGTGTAAATCCTCTGCACCTATATGGTGATCCCATGTGGAGATGTCTCTATAGTCGACGTAAATCATAAAACTAGTCTATCTGAATTTAAGGCAACTTGAAGCCAACCTTCTCAGCGAGCTTCTCGGTAGAGAAACTCTTGGGGCGCTCGATAGCGGCACCGAGAGCACGGTCAATGATGAGCTGAGGAAGGACACCAAGAGCACGAGAGACGGCGAAGAGAACAGTGTAGTAGCTCTGCTCCTTCATACCGTAGTACTGGAGAAGGACACCGGAGTGGGCATCGACATTGGGCCAGGGGTTCTTGATCTTCTGGTTAGCACCGAGAACCTTGGGGGCGACCTGGTAGATCTGGGAGACAAGCTTGAAGAGCTCGTAGTCGGGCATGTGCTTAAGACCGAACTCACGCTGGGCGGTGTAACGGGGGTCAGTCTTACGGAGAACGGCGTGACCGTAACCAGGAACGACACGGCCGCTCTTGAGAGTGTCCCAAAGGAACTGCTCAATCTGCTCGTTGGTGACGTCACCACCGATCTTGGAGCGCATGTCCAAGATCCACTCGAGAACCTCCTGGTTGGCACGGCCGTGGAGGGGACCAGCGAGACCGTTGAAACCAGCAGCAACGGAGAGGTAAGGAGAGGAGAGGGCAGAGCCGACAAGGTGGGTAGTGTGGGCACTGACGTTACCACCCTCGTGGTCAGAGTGAATGGTCAAGTAGAGACGCATCAACTCAGTGAACTCAGCGTTGTCGAAACCAAGCTGCTTAACAAAGTTAGCAGAGTAGTCGAGGTTGGGGTCAGTCTCAGCGACCTTACCGTCGTGGAAGACGTTGCGGTAGATGCGAGCAGCAATGCTGGGCAACTTAGCAATGAGGTCCAAAGAGTCCTCGAAAGCGTAGTTCCAGTACTCCTTCTTGCTGACACCCTTAGCGTAAGCCTTGGCGAACTCGGATTCAGACTCGAGAGCGTTGACAGCAATGCTGAGCTGGGCCATGGGGTGCAAGTCCTTGGGGCAGTGGTCAATGAGGTCCTTAACGTGAGAAGGCAAGTCGCTGCGAGCGTGGAGCTCCTTGGAAAGGGCGTGGACCTGAGCCTCGGTGGGGATCTCACCGGTCAAAAGGAGCCAGAAGAGACCCTCAGGAAGGGGCTCCTCACCACCCTTGGCCTTGGGGAGCTTCTCAGCGCACTCAGGGATGGTAAGACCACGGAAGCGGATACCCTCATCGGCGTCAAGGACGGAACCCTCCCAGACAAGAGCGGGAATACCACGCATACCACCGTAGACCTGGTCAAGCTTGACCTCACCGAGGACAGCGTCACCCTTGGCCTGACGAAGGGCCTTGATCTGCTCGAGGCTCTTGGGGATGGTGGCGGCGAAGGCCTCCTTAAGAGTGGGCTCTTTGGTGCTGTAGCTGCGAACAGCGCGGAAAGCGGCGGATCTGAACATTGGGAAAGTCTGGGGAAATTACATGTGCTTATATACTTTATGCTGGAGCTGCGTCGACCAATGAGGGGCCCCGTTCGCATGATTGCTCGAGCCGGTCTATGAAATATGGAAAAGGCGACGTAAAAATTTTGAAACCATAGTCGTATTTCGCGTGTTATCTATATTCCATGTAGTATATAGCGCCCTGCGCCACCATAAACGTACAAAGCAGGCAGTGCCCTTCTGCACACCCTTACCCTGACCTCCGAGTTTGATTAGTTTATGGATTGCTACGCGCTATAGTAACATTCAAAGACTTGGTTTATGGTGTTTTGTGTCGAAAATTCAGCGTGATCTCAGCTCTATGGAATACTTTGGCCCCTTGGATTCATACTTGACGTCAGCGGATGCATAATAAGCTGCATATTCCGGGGTACCTGTATGCACCCAATTTCAAAGCCCTATCGACCTCAACTTTGGCGAGTCCCTTGTGGAGTTAAGGACTAAAGTCAGTTAAATTCAGCTAGTGCCTGGTGAAACTCTTGACACTTGCTTAATATCAACTATATGTTACACCTCTGCCTGACAACTTGCCACGATGTCAACTAATCAGACGATTCAGTGTTAATGCAGCTATCCAGTAAACTTCCGTGAGAACTTTATTTATTCAAGTAAATAGTCAGCTACGTTTCCTGCCTTTCATATCATCATCTTTAGGGTATATTACTTGGTGATCACAATTACACTCTATCCCCTTACTTGGGAGCAAGTCTAATCTTCAGCGGCATATTTAAACGTGAGCGCTTCCCATCCCAAATAATTAAATGCCGTCATGACAGTTTCTCGCTATTCTATGATATGTTAAACGCCGGCGGTCTTCATCAGTATATAATGCGAATCTCCACCATATGCCATGATTGTTAACAACAAAGGGGCTCAGATAATTTCTAGCTTTTTTAAATAATTTACCACACTGGTGACTCCTGTCAGAAGCCTTACTTCAAGTTGAAATTTGCGTTTCGCAACTTCAGGTACTCCTGATCTACACCTGGCCTTAAAGACTCAACAATCTCGTATACTTCGAGATTATGATAACGCATTCCTCCCTTCGTAGTGTAAGGTGCCTCCAGTCCAGTTATATCGCAATAACGCTTTTGAGGGATCAGCGAAGGACCAGCACTGATGCTAAAGTAGGTGGGCTGTGTGGGGTCAGCATCAGCAACATACTTTTGCTCTTCCTGTAAAATTACTTTAGGGTTACGAGCACGTTTATTGAACTTTCGAGACGTGCGAAACGGATAGGCAGTAGACATATGTGCGTGAATTTGTGGCTAGTGTGTGGCAAACTAATTCACATGCGTGTACGTGTAGTTACACCATAAATTGGCGCGAATGATGGCCAAGTCCCTCCTTTATAGATTCTCTAGTATAGAGATATATTATCGAAGACAGATAGAGTTGAAAAATAGGTGTCAAATACCAGTGTTGTGAAAGAAACTGAGCAACGGTCAAGTATGCTGTGCGTGCAAACTAACCCGCACACACTCTATTGAAATTTATCGTTTCTCACTTGTATATTGGTTTAAGTACTAGCATTGAAAGAGTTCACTAGTCAGGACCGCATTGAGGGATTTTCATCGCTACTTGCAGCGATTTTCTATATATATTACGCCTTGAATGACCCATTATGGCGAGTTTTGGTTTACGAGACTACTCTTGTGGGAACATGAGGGGTGCTATGTAGATTAGATTAGTTAAGAACCTACCAGACACTACAGTCTAATAGATTAAGAGTCATATTTTTTTCAGCCTGAGCTGGTGTGAATTTGATTTCTTTCTCTGTTGTTCTGTCTTCTGGAAGGCGTTTTTCTATCAGTCGCCTCCGTTCTAATAACTCTGGATACACCGTGACAGTTTCGTAACAGTCTCATGCATCAAATGTGTCTCAGATAGCGAGGATCACTAGTTGAGAATGTACTGTGGTTAGCCGACACCAAATTTTGTGTCGCTGATATTCCTCCGATATTCTTTTACATTAGGCTTTAGTGAGAAGTCGCAATGGGTTCTGGGGTCTGTGGAAGGCACAAACATGATACTTCCCACTCATATCAATGATGCACTTGTCCTGCACACGCTATCGTCGCCGACGTGTGAAGCATGCTGGATTTTAACTGCTTTGTGAGTTCTATTACTCTTGGATAGAGTAAAGGGCATACTACATATGAGCCTTTTTACCCACCCTACGCATCTAAACGAGTATCATGTATAGATATCGCTCATAGTAATGGAAGTTGGTTAAAAATTAACAGTTATGATGATTATAATGATTTCTTTAAATGATAAAATCTATGCTTTTTGGGTCTTTTAAATAAATATAACTGATTCATGCAGAAAGAACACCGCCAGTGGTGAGAGGAGAAGTGGCAAGAGCTGCAACAGAGGCAACACGCTTGATGTCGTCTGGCAAAATAGCGTTGATAGTCTTTACGACACCACCGTCGTTGTGATGAGGAGCGCGGTGGTTGGCAACCTTTGCAACCTCAGGGTGAGCGTTAGCCATAGCGAAAGACAAACCGCATGACTCAAGCATCTCAAGGTCATTAAGGTAGTCACCGAAGGCAGCGGTCTCCTCTTTGGAGACACCAATGGCCTTCTGCATGGCGCGAACAGCGACACCCTTGTTGACAGAGGGGTCCATGATGTCGATCCAGTAAGCGGAGGAGACAACGACGGCAAGCTCAGGCTCAAAGTGGGCAAAGTGAGGGCGAGCAGCCTCAGCATCGTTAAAGTCAAAGACAGCGAGTTTGAGAATTTTGTCAGGAATGTTGTTCATATCCTCAACAACGGCAGTTTCACAATAGTATTGACGAACCTTGTCGAGGAAACGAGCATCAGTGCGCTCGGTGTAGGCAGACTTGTGTCCGCAGACAACAAGTCCAATGTCACGGCCAGCGGCAGCGGCTTTGAGAACGTACTCCTCAACCTTGCTAATGTAGGCAGGGTCCAAAACAGTGGCAGAAACAACTTCGTTGTTGTGGACGACCATGTTACCGTTCTCAGCGACGAAGCTCATGTTCTTGGCAGCAGGACCAAATGACTTGCGAAGAGTGGCAAGCTGACGACCAGAGGCAGGCATAAAGGGGATACCACGAGCTTGCAAGTCCTGGTACATCTCCCAGAATCCCTCAGGTAAAGTACCATCTTCCTTCAAAAGAGTACCGTCCATATCAGAAAAGATAAGGCGGGGGTTAGCATTAACAGGCAATTGAGTTTGAGTAGAAGGCATAGTGAGTGAAATTGATGTTGTAGGAAGAATTCCACCTCATATATATACCTACACGTGGTTAGCATAGATCCATGTAGTATGATGTCATGTATGTGTTTTCCCGAAACATACGTCACCATGCATATATTTCTCGAATGCCACATGTCAAAGCTTCGCTCAATTACAAGTTAGTTTAAGCAAACATTCACGAACTTTAGGCCTCAAAAATCAGACAATAAATTAGAATGAATCCTGATCTTTGATATATGTAGATTATTTTGCTCTTTTCATCAATATTACGAGCGAGAACCTCAAATTTCTAAGCGAGCCTCATAGTCTAAATTTCATGAATGTATTTGGGTCACTCGTTGAACGCTAAATTGTATTGAAATCAATGTTTATTGCGAGAAAAAATATTCGAAGGCGCCATATCGGGTTTATTTTCTCTCCTGCATAGTGTATACCCTGCAGCCGCTCTTGAAATGCATGCTACTTCGAGAGGTATTGAGTAAGGCTACACGTATATGTACACAAGTGAAAAATAATTTAGAGCGACCGTATATAGCAGTCAGTTCTCCACTACCATACTACTACACTTTCATATACGATCTTAGTTTTAAATCAGCCGAAAGTCAATCTTTCATCATCACGATAGGGATTACAAGCCTAAGGTATCGTCAATAGAAAAGCGCGAAACGTATTGAAATACTTCTGGGGTTCATTAACAGTGTATTGCTATTTGAACCTACCAATATAGGGCAATTTCAGGAATAATCTAATTAGGTTCATGCGTCCCTTATGACGTCATAGATCAAAGATGACAAATATATTACTCTTCACATGCCGTCTAGAGCCTAGGCGCCACTGCGTATCAAGGTCTTCCCGGCGCACGCATTATCAACGGGTAAGCCATTGGTCCGAGAGGCATTCGGCCGGTTTTATTAAAGTTTGACTACAAAAAATCGTTAATAACCGTCAATGAATTATAAGTCAAAGATATATATTTTTTTGGAGCTATACCTACACTCAAAGCATCAGAAACCGCGGGTAGAAGCCTCATGTATGCGGATAAACTAACTCTCCTCTTTGAACGAGGGAAAGGGTGTTACGATTTCTAATACCCTAACCCAATTCGTAATACCAATTGAGCGTTCCCCTAAAAATATATGAAACTCTAGCACTTCAACCGCAAAAATATCTACATCGAAATCTCCTATATATTCTGGATATCTGTTGAGATGGAAAATGTGACTTTTGTAACAGTATGTTTGTACTCGCATATGCAAGTGTAACCTACCTCAACGGTCGGAGAAATTTCCTGGGCGGGTCGGCCATGACTCGCTGTACTGTGCACATTGCTGGCCGCAAATAAATTTAGATAATAGGGTTCAAGCACGTGTAATCGCCGATATATCTGCTTGACTCAATTGGTACAAATGCAGAGTGATAGGCGGGTCTGAGCTGTCGATCATGGTTGCAAAAATATCCAAAAAATTTTCAGTTTTTGCTAAATATCTGTATTTCAATATTAGTCTAATTCAATCCGATCTCCTAAAGAACGAGTTTAACTGTTTACGTCGCTATCACTAAAACACGTCTATCAGCGAAATTCCTGAGGTCATGCAGGGTGATTTACCAGGGGACCCAAGGATAATATGAAACGAGTTTCAAAAAACTTGTAAACATAGAATATGCACCAATATCTTGTCGTGCCAAGCACTTGATTGAGATCTCGCCGCCCCGATGTCGCTCTGGATAAAGTTTTGATGCACACCTCAACAATGACGTATTCGCTTCGTACATTGATACAAACCGCCTGAAATATCGACCAATATCACACTACAAAGAACTAATTAAGATGCATTGATTATCTATTTACACTCAATAGATTAGGGCCTACGAGCTAATTGTGATGAGTCCCACAATGGATATGTAGCGATACAGCAAGATAGAGAGCTCGTAAATTGTATAACGAAACAAATTGGAGATTGGAAATAACTAATTACTTGCTTGAGACATCAAAAATTTTTTGATCCATTCACTCTGATTGACGGCAGAGAGGCCCGCCGATCTGAGCTGTACAATTGGCCAGTAGTCAGTGGAGTATAGCTTGTGCAATTTGTCTACCACACCAAGCTTCACATGATTAGGTGCATAGGCCGATTTCCAGTATGGTTCGAGGGCCAAAGATGTACCAATATCGAGACCACGCTGGACAGCACTATCTAAAGCACCAACAAGGTATTCGACATCACGCTGTCCCATGTTGAGGCCTTGACCAGCCAATGGATGAGTTGTGTGAGCTGCATCACCTACTAGTGCAACTCTGTCGGTGATATATGTGTCTGAGTGACGCATCTTGAGCGGGAACGCGGCTACACTCTTATCAACCACTCCAGTGACTGGTACTGGAAGAGTGTTTTCCTCATCTTCAATGGGGGTTTGACTGATACGCCACTCAATTTGGTCAATGATCTCTGCAGAGTTGTTGGGATCAAGTGTGTGGAGGTAGTCAAGATCGACCGTCTCGAGGCGGAGACCTGCATTGACCATTGCACAAAAGGCATCACCATTGAGTTGCTTGAGGAACTGCGCACGCTCGGGAGTGGTCGACCACACCAATGTAGCACATCCGTCAGGCATGGGGAGGAGAGCAATGGGCCCAGTAGGCAAGAAGCGCTGATAAGCGACGTTACGGAAGTTATCGTACTCCAGCTGGAGAGAAGCAACAACACCGAAACGATTATAATCCCAGCCGCGAGACTGAATCTGTGCATATGTGCGGACTAGAGAGTTTTGTCCGTCGGCTCCAACCAAAAGGCGGGCATCAAACGACTTGTCGCCAGTTTTAAGAATCGGGTGATATTTTCCCGACTCGATGGCAATTTTACTTTGGACAACGCTTTTCTCTCCTCCAAGCTCAAAAAACCGCTGCAGGAGAGCCTGTTGTAAATTGGAGTTCTCAATCATGTAGGCGATATCAGAATCCTCGCCAAGAGTAAACGGATCAAAGTCAATATGAGCACCCGACACACCATCCCATACTCTCATTTCATCGTACGCTTGAACACGATCATGCAAAATGTGATTCCATGCTCCAATGCTTTGCAAAAACCGAACAGAGCGAGGGGTCAAACTACTCACGCGATTTTCAAAAGCACTGGGGGCATTTGAGCGCCACTTGACGAGTCTATCGAGAGGTGCTGCTTCAAAAAGACCAACGCTGAGTCCACGCAGAATTGAGGAATTCTTTACAGCACAAGCCAAAGAGATTCCTGCTGGACCGGCACCAACAATGGCAATATCAAGCATATACTAGAGTGATAGGGGTGATAACCTTATAAGACCCTTGGATCTATGCTCTTAGCGACGACAGGCGAAAGTTGCCGCTCAAGTGTGAGAGTGATTACTCATCCTTATAGGGCTTAACCTCTTTGAAATTTACCACTCAAACATCCCCCCCAGCAAGCCAAACACAATCTCAAATGCCGACTCGTCTTTCTAAAACCCGCAAGTCCCGCGGTCACGTCTCTGCCGGTTACGGTCGTATCGGAAAGCACCGCAAGTCTTCTGGTGGTCGTGGTATGGCCGGTGGTCAGCACCACCACCGTACTAACCTTGATAAGTACCACCCTGGTTACTTTGGTAAGGTCGGTTTCCGTCAGTTCCACCTTTTGAAGAACCGTGACTGGTGCCCTACTCTTAACATTGACTCTATCTGGAGCCTTGTCCCCAAGGAGGAGCGTGATGACCTTCTTGCCAAATCTTCTGCCAGCTCTGCCCCTGTCATTGACACTCTTGCTGCTGGTTACGGTAAGGTTCTCGGTAAGGGCCGTATCCCCAATGTCCCCATTATTGTTAAGGCTCGCTACGTTAGCGCTTTGGCTGAGAAGAAGATCAAGGCCGCTGGTGGTGCTGTTGAGTTGATCGCCTAAAATAAATATTAATATAGTTGAGCATGCAACGTAGATACGGCTGGTTTCATCTATCTGCCCATAACTTCATATATTCCCCACAATCTGCCGTAGATGTTTTTGAGAAATTCTTCTATCGGCTCCTATCTAATTTTGATCTTACTGTGAAAGTGATTTAAACAAGAAAGTGGTATAATAATTTGCAACTAATTGTTATATAGTGAAATGCTAGTTAAGTTTCATCTTATGCACAAACGTGGAGAACACTCGAGCCAAGCAAAATTTCGCGGAATGGTGGCGATGAAACCACCTTCGCAATTTCAATTAGCAAGGGTATTTAGCTCCTATGATAAATAAAGCGTGTTAATTGCAACTATGAAAAATTTTTCCCCTCTTATGACCCTGGTAGGACGCAGACTAAACACGCCAGCCCGGCTATCAGCACATTAAAGAAAAAAAATACAAAGAGAGACCAGGGGGGACCCGCAAATACTGCGTGCGCGAGCTTTTTGAAATTTTCACATTCCATTGTTGCAATAATCTAATAAAATAGCTAGGACCCTTAGAAACCGTGGACCTTGATGTCCTTCTTTTTAATCTCCAAGTCCTTGGTCAAGAAGTCCATCATTTTGGTACGCTGGTCACCCTGGAATTGAAGAATCTCACCCAACTCGGGGTCGTTGTTAATATGGCCATTGCAGGCAAAGTCTTTCTTCAAGGTCTTGAGAATGCGCTTGAGGTCGTACTCCTTGGGAATACCTTCGACGGTAGTGATGGTCTTACGTCCGTTGCGCTGCTGGCAACGGATGTGGATGTGGTTGGTTACAGTAGGTTCGTTATCTGCGGTATCGGCAAAGGGATCAAAAGATTTGAGGTTGTCAATAGACGCCATGAATTGAAGGGGAGAAGAGATTGCTGCGTATTTATAATGGTTAGATGTGGCGCATGTGGCGTAACTGAAACTATCAATAGCCGCCTATTGCATGCGGGGATGAGAAATTTGTTCCGAATAGCACAAATTTCGAAATATTCAAAACGAATTTTAGGTTTACGCGACTGCACTGTTTTTACTGGGGCTTCGCCCCCCGATATATGCATGCGTCCTGCGTCAACGGTCTCTAGACACCTAGTTGGCACCGATCAGCCCCCCCACCCGATAGCGAGCTGACATGAGCAAGTTGTTTCGTGGAAATATTGAAATCTCGACAGCAGTTCGAAAGGCTACTTCACCAGAAGAATCTGCCCCAAAGCGAAAGCACGTTCGCGCATGTGGTGTCTATACTTGGGACCACAAGAGCTCTAGAGAATTCTGGGATGCGGTTCGCCTGCTCCCGATCCAAAACGATCAAGTGCAATGCTTCAAAATGCTAATTCTTGTCCATAAGGTGATTCAAGAAGGGCACAAATCCGTTCTCAAGGAGGCGCCACAGCATGCAAACTGGCTGCGGTCAGTCGGCAAAACATTCAACAATTACAGTGTTCAGGGCTATGCGCGCCTTATCTCTGAGTATGTACGCCTCCTGCTACACAAATTGGAGTTTCACCGTACTCACCCTGCTTTCAATGGTACTTTTGAATACGAGGAATATGTGAGTCTTCGTAGTACCGATGATCCAAACGAAGGCTTTGAGGTAATCCTCGACCTCATGAACCTTCAGGATGCAATTGACGATTTCCAACGGCTTGTGTTCTCCACTTTAAATGGCAGATATGGCAACGAATGCAAGATCAGTAGCTTGACAGCGATGGTTGCCGAGAGTTATGGTATCTATCGCTTTGTGACTAGTATGCTTAGAGCTATGCATGCGTCAAGTGATACTGAGGCACTCGAGCCTTTGCGTGGTCGCTATGCATCCCAGCACAAACGTCTCAGAGCTTTCTATTTTGACTGTACCACTCTCAAGTACTTGACCTCCCTCATCAACATTCCCGAGCTACCAGAAGAGCCTCCCAACTTATTTGTGGTTGACGAGAGCGCCCCTGCCCTTCCTAGGCGACCCATTGAGCGCAATGATACTGCTGCCACAACAGCCCCTGCATTGAGCGTTCAGCCCACAGGTGATTGGTGGCAGGCCCAGCAGCAGGAAGAGCTTGAGCGTCAACGTCAAGCCGAGCTTTTTGCAATGCAACAGCAACAGCAGGCAGAGGAGTTGGCGCGCCAGCAGGAGCTTCAACGTCAAGCTGAAGAGGATTTCCGTCGTCAACAGCAAATGCTTCTACAACAGCAGCAGCAGGCTGAGCAGGAATTTTTGGCATCTCAGCAACAACATCACGCCCAAGGACAAGTTGCACAGCTTGAACAACAGCTTTTCGCACTACAAAACGCCAAGGATGCCGCTGAACAGCTTTTATCCCAATATGATCAGCGTGTTCAGGGTCTCGAGCAGGAGCTTGAGCAGCTCCAAAACATGAATGCTCTCGCCCGTGAGCAATTTGAAGCACGTGAACAGCAGCTGCAACAACTAGAAGAGGACGTCACCAACTGGCGTAAAAAGTACGAAGCCTTGGCCAAACTCTACTCTCAGCTGCGCCAAGAGCACTTGGATTTACTCTCACGTTCAAAGAAATGGGAGGCCAAGGCTAAGAGTGCTCAAGAGGCTATCGAAAAGCGTGAAAGACTGGAGCGCGATCTTAAGGCGAAAAACCTTGAGTTGGCAGATCTCATTCGTGAGCGTGATCGGGCTCGGTATGAGCTTGATAAAGTCCGTGGACAGCATAAGGACGAGACAGACAAACTCGATCGCGAAATTTCGCTTTTGAATGACAGACTCAATGATCCTTCCAAGAGTACTGATGTTTCCGCTTTGATGGCTAGCCACAATAATGAAATCGCGCTCCTGGAAGAAAAGTTGCGCCAGTTGGAGCTAAATGGTGGTCCTGATGTTCTCAAGGCCAAAGATGATGAAATTGACATTCTAAAGGAAACTATTAGAACTATGGAGGAAGCGCTCCATGACTTGAGCTCAGATCAACAGAACATTGGAGACGACAAACTCAATGCTATACTTGATGCAATTCTAGTTTCTGCCTCTCAACAAGTTCAGGACTCACTGTTTGAATTTGACAACCCAATGGAGGCTGGTAATAAGAATGCTACACCAGCTTACGCTCTAAGCATAGTTGAAAAAGCCAGTTCTCATGTTGACGAGTTTAGTTCTGCTTTCACTGATCTTCTCGCTGAAGGAATTCAGGGCTCGCAAGCCGATGTTATTCGTACGGCTATGCTTCTTGCCTCTGCTACATCTGATACTTTGGCCAACATCAAAGGTTTGTGCTCAATGTCCAACGATGAGAATGTTATTGAGGCTATGACCTACCCTACACAGACAGCTGCTGCGGCAACTGCCACATTTTACGACTCTCTTCACTCTGATCTACTCAGCGGTCTTGAAATTGATGATAAGATTGAGTTGGTGATCACCAACCAAGTAGAGATTCAACAAGCTTACCAGGAGCTTATCCAAACCGCTGAGAAACTCCTTCCCACTACCAACCTCCAGAACGGCGACATTGGTGAAATGGTCGACGACGAGATGGGACGTGTCGCCCGTGCAGTTCAGGATGCCAATGACAAGCTTACTGCTCTGTTGGCTCAGCCCCGCAAGTTTAGCCACTTTGACCGTCACCTCAATGAGGCAATCATTTCAGCAGCTGTGGCCATCACGTCTGCTATTGCTGCACTCATCAAGGCCGCTACTGATTGTCAGAATGAGATTGTAGCCGCAGGACGTGGAACTGACTCCAAACACCAGTACTATAAAAAGAATCACCGCTGGACTCAGGGTTTGATCTCTGCCGCGCGTGCTATCGCTGGTTCTACAAACATTCTTATTGAGACTGCAGACAACACATTGAGTGGTAAGAGCGAGCCAGAAGAGCTTATTGTTGCTTCCAAGGAAGTTGCTGCTTCAACAGCCCAGCTTGTCGCCGCTTCTCGCAGCAGGACTGGATACGCATCAAAGACACAAGAACGACTCGAAAACGCCAGTAAGAGTGTTAACAGCGCTTGCAATCAGCTTGTGTCCAAGGTGCAAGATATGATCAGCCGTCACACCAAGGCCGTGGAGAATATTGACTATTCCACATTTAGCTCTCACCAATTCAAGACTGCCGCTATGGAGCAGCAGGTTGAAGTGCTCAAACTGGAGCAACAGCTTGTTGCGTCACGCAATCGTCTGTTTGCAATCCGCAAAGAAGAGTATGCCCGTCGTGAAGAAGAGGAGGATGAATAGAATTTTCATGTTTTGTATAAGTTATCTAGTCCACTGTGGTTGCTAAAACTAATATGAGTTTGAACATTCAAAAGCTGGTTCGCACCTTAACATTTCATCCGTATTTAGATACAACACCTGGCATCTGGAATTGAATACACATTGCCCCGGTAGGCGGAAAGGTAGCCTCATATGCATGCATATGCATCCTCACTGACAGACCCGAGTGTTTTGTATCAGAATAAACGAAAAACAAACTACAGGTCTAGATTATGGAATATAGGTGATATTTAGTTGGTTTCCTTAACTTCGAGGTAGTAGTCTATGGTTTTGCTTTGAGAAAAAGCTTTAGTGATTTGCAAAAGCACCAAGGGTGTGAATGAGCATTTTCACTTGAGTTCTTTATTTTCCATCGATAATCTCAGTTTAGCATGTGATGAAGTATTGTCCAGGATAAAAACCACACGGTATTTTAGTCATCGCTTAAGTGGGACGCATCTTTAAGAACATCGCTATCAGTCTTCTCTTATCAGTGTAACATCCATATAAATGTTCGATAAAATACAGCCTCTGGATGTAGAGTCTCTTTTAGAAGAGTGTACCAACTTTCAAGATGGTTGCTCACGATCGCAGCTGGTAATTGACCGATTGGAAATGGCCAAGAGGATTGAGCACAAATTCACCATTGACCTAGGAGTTCACAAAACCGAACGCGGGGGTCTTCCTAACCTAGTCTCTCGAAGCAAAGACTTTGAATTACTCGAGCCGGTGGAAGTGGGTCCGAACTCGATATGGGCTCTGAACAAAAATCTCTACAACTCAGGCTCGCTGGATGATGTTGAAGTACCGTATATGGATGAATATAGTGGAACAAAGAGAATCTTGAGAGAGTGGGAGGAACTTAATGTTGCGACATCTCTATTGGAGTTTGGTTTCCCTAATGAGCCCCTAGGTGCCGAACTAGTGCCTTTCAAAACCCACGCTAGAACAACAGAAAACGTCTTGTGTTTCTCGGTACAGACACCAGCTAGCTCACGTACCAAGAGACCAGTCAACACATTCATTCTTGCCCGCCAATCTATCCATCCACTTCTTCAAGAGCTTGACTTTCAGCTCATCTCTCCACTTATATCTATGCTTTGGGCTGATAGGCAATTTTGTGAGCTTAACTCATATTACCATTTTCTTGGTTGGTGTGAGCATCAGCAAAGCTCCTCATCTTCCAAGTACAGTCTTTCTGACACGAGAGAGCGCTCTGCCCGCCTCAACAAGAGTATACCACCTGGCGCAGGAATGTGCGTGCTGCACGCGCTAATTTTGCAAGCCTCAGATAAACCCCGTGATGAAGCTCTTGATAATGCTCTTCAGGCCATTGCTAATGCTCTAGACCCCAAGGCTGACTCGGACGCAGCCAAAGTAGCGCTCTTGAAATATTTAGGGGTCGAGAGAGAGGCTCCCCCATCTTTATAATAACTTGTAAGCTACTGATACATTAATTATCTTTTAAATCTTCTTCTTCATCCTCTTCTTCCTCTTCCTCCTGCTCCAGAGGATTGGAGGCAGCACTCTCGCCCTTGAGTTTTGCCTCAACTGCAATCTCCTGTAGCTTAGGCACTGTCAAGCGTTCTCTATTATCGAAAACGACCTCAAGCTCAGATTTCAGAACTCTTCTAATCGCAGCCATATCACCACTGTCGAACCAACCATCTGCTTCATTCACTGAATCTTTAAGTTTGCATTGCGAGATGTAGTCTTTCAAGAATGGCTCCGTTATATCGCACAACTGTAACATCCGTGTTGTTGGAGCTTTTTCACCATCAAAAGTCCAGACCGTGTTGTCAGGCTTGGCTTCCTCGTCCATATTTGTGAATCGGTAGTGCTCGACCTGGTAAGGAGCCATAGATTTGTCTTTGTTGGGATCGATCCCATATCTTATATATGCTGCTCTCCAAGGGCCACTTTTGTAGAAAAACGCGACATATGGTAACGCGTATCGAACAGATCTACGAGACTCCTCAGACAAAAGCGTGTTGAGGGCACGTCGAGTGTAACTCGGCCTCTGTGCGAAAATGACCTTGAGGTCAGCAATGCAGTCCTTGATTGACTGACGAGGATCCGGGTCTAGATCATCCCGGGGCTTTGTGGGTACCGGATCTTCCCATTTGATAACATGCGACTTGAGGGTGGCACTCTTGGTTTTGTTGACGAGCCTGATCTCACCGTCACTGCTTTTTATAAGCGCGACACTTGATGGTTGTTTATAGTTGTAGAATAACGGTTGTGTTTGCTGAGAGAACCGCGGTGGTGGTAAAAGCTCAGTGGGTGTCTCGCGAGAAATTTTATACTTCATAATATTCTCGAGATTCCCTGACATTATGCTGGACTTGAGATTCGTTACCAAAGGATTTTCTCCAGTATAATACTGAAAGTCGGCCATCTCTCTAAACTTGAAATTGGACGCGGCAAAGAGAACTGGTCTCGCGGAATAACCGCCCTTAGCCAACTGTAAAGCTTTCTGTACATTGCCATTTGCCTTTTCAAGTGCCCATGTTGGTACTTTTATTTCCAAAACCACGTTTGTAGCTTCTGATCTGTATGAATTGATTGGGTGGTGAAAGGGATCGTTTCTGAGCCTGAGCTCAAGCTTCTTGTCTGGCTGGTTGACGGCATCAGCAATCGCTTGAGGACCGCCGACAGCCTCTATGGCCTTTTCGTGTGACTTGACGTTTAAAGGGAACTCTATTGAAACCGACTGCGGAAGAGCTTCAATGGACGACATGAGGCAAACGCCACAAAAGTCAGAGCTCTCGTGTATCGCCGTGAAACAAGCATAAACGAGTTTATCTTTGGGGTGTTTAGATTATTCGCCAGAAAATCACGTCACTTGGACAACCTTAACCAAAATGAAACAACTGCGTTTGAGGTTTGACGAGGCACGCGTAAACCAAGCGAGTGCCCCTCTCACCTCCTGTCGTTCAGCCGGTATCCTCCAACCCTCGGGCAAACTGTCCCATATCTAGTCATATAGTATTTTTCCGTCCCTCAATTCACTTTTGTTAAATTTAGAATAAATCATAGCAGCCTATCTTTTGCCTAGCTAATTTACAAGCCCGGCTACTTTCCATCTACTTGCATGCGTAATTAGACTACTTTCAGGACGCGTTGTATGGGACTTCTACCTGCATGGAATGCAGGAATCTAGGGGTCACTTAGAGAAACTGTAGAAGTCTTTACGGTGAGTTTGAGGCTCAACTAAATCGATTTTCTAATAATTTACTCACTATTTTAATTGATCAATAAAGAAAAGTGGTGTTATCGACGAGGTCGGAACTACGCCATACCTACCTCCTGGTAGCTAGAGGCCATTTGAAGTACTTATAGCCGAATTGCATGCAACACCACGTATATACCATTCTCTTGTTCAGAGGGAATTTATTTTTAACCATTTCATGGTGAGTATTCGCGCGTGTTAATGCACGACGCGAAAAGGAAGTTGGGTTAGGGGTACCCCTTTTCTGGTATAGTACATGCATATATACGCGATGGCATTCCCAATCTCCCCCACAAGTAACAACATTATCAGGATGACCGATTTCAGCGTTCATGGTAAAAGGTTCTACCCTGAGCCCTGTGTCTCCTTCCCTAGGCTCGAGAAGCCTCCTAGTCCTGTTCACTTCAGTTTGCCCGCGTTGAACTCGTCACTGGCGTCTTCGCGTGCCACCCCACCACCAGTGCGCCCTATGACCGCTCCTCCCAATCTATCTAAACCTCGCATGCCTGGATCCAGTGTACCGCTTCCTGGTATTCCTCATCTGGCCAACTACATGCTCAACAATCGCGTTCCCCTTGATGAGATTGATGGCAGCATTACCACAGATTTGTGCCTCCCTAAGTGCCGCTCATCAAAAGATCTCATTGAAGCTGCAAAACAATTCTCTGGAGAGCTTAGTGTCAATCAGATCTCGCGTATTTGCGATCTCAGAGATAGGATCTTTGAAAAGGGTGGTGCATACGTGTTTACTCCAGAGCAATTTGTACAATTCTATGGCTTTTATAACATGTTCTTGACTGAGGAGCGGTCTTGGGAACCTCGCTTATCCGAGAAGTTCTACAATTCGTCGCGTACTCGCCTTCGGTGCTCATGCAGATGGTCCCCTCGCCTCAATAAGCGTGCCCGCACTGAAGAGAATAAAGTCAAACACAAGTGCTCTGCTGTATATGATATGAGCTTCTGGCCCATGCATAAACTAGTCATCTGGGAGTGCATTGAGGCTCCAATTCATGATATGAGTATCAATGCCTCAATCTCAAATTGTCAGTATATGGAGAACCTAGTCCAGAAGATGAAAACATTCAGCCCCCAGGATATTGAGATTATGATCAAAGCACAACTCGCTCCTCTCGCACACAGACTATTTTTGAACTACTTTGATAGCGATAAGGTTCGCACCATGCTTCGCAGCAAGGAGGAGTCTATCAAAACCAAAGATCCAGAGCTTTCGGTCGATCTTCTCATGGCTGCCAAACTAACGAGCCAGTGCTCTTCCCCAGACATTTACTCCACCCTCGTGACACTGAAGTACTCACGTGCATTGATTGTGCTTCACAAGGATGTTTTCCGCTCCATGTTTTATTCAGATAGCCTCACAATCAGCACAAGCTACAAAGTGAGTCTCCATTTTGATAAAGTCTCCATGATCACCCTCACAAACTCTGACAGTCGTCACGGCGCTTCGATATTTTTGCCCTTCGATGAGACTAGTACCCAATTTGAGGAACAGCTTCATATGTGCTTGAAACAGATTGAGCAAATCGGAATGGAACTGTACGGCTCCAGCTCTCCAGGATTTGTAGGCTTTGCGAATGTTCGTAAAATCATGGTTTCTTTGAACTCACAGCGTAAGGTTGAACGCCTAAATCGCCAGATTTCGACCATTGAGAAAACTTGGGCTCGTGCCCTTGAAAATTTTCAGTGTGATCTTATGGATATCAGCCGGTTTGACAAAATTCGCGATGTGGAAATTGCAAACATGCTTCGAGCAGCATACTCTAGTCCAACTGTCAAAGAAGGTGAGGATATTATTCTTGAAGCAATAAAAATCTGTGAGAACCGTAATGACACAGAACTCGAAAGCTTCTTGCGCACTCAGTTTCAGCATTACCCAAAGTGGAACGCTCACAGAAGCCGCTGGTCGGTCGAAGTTGGTGATTTCCCTACGTGTTTTGATCAACTTGTTGACCTTCCCTTTAATGTCAAGCACTCATTAGTGGCTACCGCTCTTCAATTCACATCATGGCTGTCACAAGCGAGCACCATTCGTCCAAAGCCGGTTGTACGCTGTAGAATCGCCCTTAGTAGCGTTTTGTGCTCCCCGCCTCCATCGGACGACTATTGATTAACTATTTATACCTAATACCCCGTTTCTAAATTATTTTCCCCATATCATGCAGATTTATAATTACCACGCAATCTAGGTTAAAACTTGACTGTAGTAGCTGAAGAGAATACTGTATTATTTGCAATATTCAGAAAATGGTAATTCCTGAATAAGCTTGTCTGGAGAGCTAGATGTTAGCGATGAGGCTGATGTTATGAGCTAACCGGAGCGAAAAACGCTATCAGGGTAACATTGTTGTGGATCAAATATATATTTCATACGTTTCAGGTAAATATACTTTGTAGCTTCGTTTTCATTGTATCCGCATGTCCTCTCTAGTTAATGATCACTAACTACCAAGTATAGCTTCTTAATTTCCAGGTCCAAGTTCCGATAAACTTAAGCTGTCAATATAAACTATCGTGTATAGAGTACTAAATAGATATAGAAACCTCTATTGTATCTACCTGTGCTATTAGAAGCTTTCATCACCTCTAATTTTAGCTCAACGAAGACACTACAATTGGCAACCGTCATGAAAATAACATCCTGATGCTTGTACTGGTTTTGCCTGTGCTTAGCCCTCATGGCTGCCACCGCTTCAATTTAGGCTCTTTACGCAGTATCATCGTTAATGAGGCGCGTTTCATTCCTAATGCCGTTGTCGTAAGAATTGAAGATGCGATACCAGGTGCCAAAACTTAAACGTTATTAGATATCAAAGCTCTTGAAGGCACAGGCAAGAGTTGGCTTAGCTCATTGAGGTACGTTGACAGTTAATTTGTGTGCTTTTACTATAGCTACTCGTGCCTATTGGTTAGTTGCAAGAGACCTAACTACTCACACAGTGATGGGTACCGCAAAACCATGAGGGACCGCCGAGTTGCTTTTGATGTTCGTTTAGAAGACTTTGAGTCCCTCTCATATTCTGGCGTTAATCGAAAGTATTCATTCATGATGTCAAGTATCATGTATCAACATCAATTGACAATTGTATATATTGTAGCTCAACACTGGCTAGCATGAGGCTCACTGGCTAGACCTACTAGTAACGTCACGACCGTAAATATCAAGTCCCTAACTACCATTTTTGCTTTCGAGTATTCAATGAACTAGAAATGCTCATGCATCATAAATGAGAAAAACTGCACAGTGGGACTTCCACAATGTGCTCGTGAGGCTGCTGGTGCCACGTAAAGGTGCACGAGCTAACTGCTTGGCAAGAGGTCTTGCAGAGAATAGTATATACCCATGAGCATATGATCTAATCCTTATATATATTTTCAGTGGGGTCCAAATTCACTATAACTGGATATATACGAAATATCATGTCACTTACACTGCGCTGCTACTCAACACTTTTGTTGATATAAAATAATGTGCTAATTGAGGGAAAGAGTGTATACAAAACCAACTGGGCTACATGTGGTATACCATGTATTGGGGCCTATCGATAAATCGATCCAGATATTGATACAAACACTTGTGCTCAAACTATCTGAGACACGCTTCTACGTACTCACAGCATCTCGAGTACGGACCATATAATGGGTCAGCAATACTCTAAAGCATTGAGATTTAGCCTGAGTTTGGCCATGCTGCACTAGCTGCACACTCTACGTTGAAGGTGCATATTGATCGAGTAGTATTTACTCAGTCTTCTCATGGGTCAAATATTGGTGTCATTGATCGATAGGAGTTAAATAAGAAATCCCTCCTCACTGTCAACACTCTCACTATCGCTATTTTCGAGACGATTGAGACTCAAGAGTTTGTGCTCGGATTTGAGTGGTTCAGATAGCTTTTGCTCTTTTGGTAGCGTAATTAGATTCATACGATTTTTCAAAAGCGAGAGCTCCTTTTCATAAAGCCAGGCAGCTTGCTGAAGCACATAAATTACGGGGACGTTAAATTTATCCGCAACTGAAACCCAATCAATATCTTTCTCAGCTTGTAATAATTTCCATAGCCTCTCTTCACGCTGTTGATCCCAATATATAGGGGCAGGATCCACAGAGTTGCCACGTTTCCCTGGTTGACGGATATACACTACACACCGCATGACAGAGATGGGGTGGGCAAAAAGTGATTAGGCCAAGATTAGTGCGTGCCTAGCATAATTATTTTTATGCGTTCTCACAAATAGTTTTATACAGTGCTATTAACATCTTCAGCTCTTTAACTTATGACGCAAAAAATAAACGCTTGATTTCATCAACTGTCTGATGAAACGCTTTGAGGTAGCACGCATCTAAACTAGAGTTTTAAGATTATTAGTTATAGGTTCCAATCCGGATCACAATATAATATTTTTTTATTAAGCGTTGTGATATCATGTTTGTCACCGCAGTGAGGGCGATTCTTTCCCAGCTGACAGGATGAGACTACAATTGGTAAAGCTTCTGTTAGTTGGCTCGGCAGTCGCAGAGGGCATTAATGCCTTCAAGATGAGCCCCCAGGATAAAGCCTATGGAGATATTTCCAAAATTGACTCTACTGAGAAGTTCAGCGCCCCTCAAAAGGCGCCTGTTGCCGACGATAGCGATGACGTTGAGCACAAAGATGCAGTTGATGGAGATGATTCGCCTAAAATCTTGGATGATTACCATCCTAACCGTCTAGGGAAGAGTGCCCAAGAAGACACAACCAAAGCAGAGCAGCCTAAGGAGTCAAAGGTAATTACCGACGAACAAATCAGGGCGTCTGCAGTTGCAGAGGATCCCAAGGCGGGCCTTTCAACCGGTAAAGGTGATGGAAGTGGTGGTGTTGGTGCAAAAGCAGACGGGCATGCCGGTATCGAGGCCGAGGCAGCCAAAGAGCGTGAAAATGTGTTGCCTGGTGAAGCAGAAACTCCTGAACACGAGGACAGCCGTGCTGAACATGTGGGCCGTTTCCTTGCTGCGTTTGGAATGATCATCTTTTCAGAACTAGGCGATAAGACTTTTTTTATTGCCGTTCTCTTTGCTATGCGTTGCCCGCACTGGTTTGTTTTTACTGCTTCATTCGGTGCTCTGGCAATCATGACTATTCTCAGTGCTGTACTTGGCCGTATATTACCGTCTCTACTCTCTCCTAAACTTACCACCCTTGCAGCGGCTGGACTCTTCTTCGTATTTGGTGCGAAAATGATCGTGGAAGGTATGTCTATGAGTGCAAACGAGGACGCTACGGAGGAAATGCATGAAGTTGAGCATGAAATTGAA
Source organism: Wickerhamiella cacticola (assembly GCA_030564425.1). Classification (NCBI taxonomy): domain Eukaryota; kingdom Fungi; phylum Ascomycota; class Dipodascomycetes; order Dipodascales; family Trichomonascaceae; genus Wickerhamiella; species Wickerhamiella cacticola. The sequence goes on along the minus strand of JAJLUX010000019.1, from coordinate 9,743 downwards.
AGCAAAGACAGTCAGGGTGATCTTCTTGAGAAAGGTCTCAAGGACCAGAAATCTGTCAAGTCCGGCCTGGGTAACTTGTTTTCATTCTTGATCTCTCCGTTGTGGGTCCAGATCTTCCTCATGACATTCTTGGGCGAATGGGGTGATCGTTCACAGCTTGCCACTATTGCAATGGGAGCTGGGTCGCACTACTGGCAAGTAGTTACCGGAAGCATCATTGGTCACGGTGTATGCACTCTTATCGCTATTACCGGAGGCAAGCTCATGGCATCAAAGCTGTCACTTAGAACTATTACGTTCGGTGGTGCTGCTTGCTTCTTACTATTTGGCTTTATTTATACATTTGACTACTTTCACTCCTAAATGTGTATCTACTGGTGATGAGGAGCTGAACATGCAGGCTGCCTGCGTGCCAATATGCATTCTGAACATTCACGAAACTTATCTATAGCTATCGCAGACAAATAATATAAAATGCTTGGGTATATTTGATTCAATCTTGATACATTTCAATAGAGAAATGGGGGAAGGTGGAGAGATAAATTGTGGTTGCTATTAGTGCATTGTATTGGCTCATCCTCTGAAATGCCGAGCTAAGCAAGTGTTATTAGTGTCTGACTATTTATCCTATTTCTGTAAATAAGGAAAAAAAAAATAAAAAGGTGTTCTACCGCTGAAATTTAATTTAACACACTAGATGTGTCGGCTTTCGACGGAATTCGCTCAATTAGTTGAGTAGATGCTGTGTCAATGCATGCGCACGCCACTCTTTATTAATTTTCTAGAAATAAAAGTGGGCACTGCCTACATAAGTCTGAGCATGTAAAGCACACATGGGGAATCTGATTTTCTGGAAATTCACGGGTTTCCGAGATGTTCGCTCATTTCTGACCCATTTCTGTATTCATTGCTCCTATCACCCTACATATATATGCATAATGACGGTATAGTGCAGTAGTCTTGCTCCCCCAAGATCTCATAGGCACTGAAAAAGCGTAAAGTCTTATAAATATGGTATTCAGACATCTCAATATATTCTAACAGTGTGCCCCTATTGACACGACCAAGGTGAGCTTCCAAAAGCTAGTTTCATGTCACATGCATGGAATTCCAATGCATAGCAGTATTCCGAGCATAACCTGCAGGCAAGCTGGAACCCTATAGCGAGGGCTGAAGATTGAAAATCTGAAAAGATCAAGATTAAAGTCATCATTAAGGAGAATTTTGTACTCGTTTCGCCGTTTTTGTCACTACCTGCCATGAAATGCATCGGCTACTAATGCAGCTTACCTAGGGTGAGGGCATATGTGTGACCGTTATGACATAACCATACAATGGCATATAAACGGAGCACCATACCCAGCTTATCGATATTCTAAATGGAAGAGTCTAGGCCACCTATTCAGCTAACAACTGTATCATCTACAACCAAGAATGACATTCCGGTATCAAATCTGGCCCAGCAAAGCTACCTCCAGTATCTAAATCAAGATCGTAGACAACTGCAGTCTACCTAATCACTGTCCCTCCCCCTGTATTATCAAAAGCTGCTGGTAATACCATACTACTTCAAACCCAGTGGAAGTTCTGATTTAGGGAGAGCGTTGCAGGCTTTTTATTATATCTGGCAAGGTTTTTCTAATTTTGATATATAAACAGGACAACTAGCTTACAAAAACACTTCACCATATCAAAACAACAGTTGCTGAGCTAGTCATTCTATACTGTCACACTTTGTCCAACAGTTTTAGACAAGACTTACACCAAGCGCCAGTTACGCACATGCTCACACCACAATTACCCCTGCAAGCCTTCGTAACTTCTAAATATAGTTGAGCTTGAAAGCTGATGGATTCGACTCAGTCATGGCCCCTTGATTCATAAGACTCTTGCATAGGTCAATAGTTGATTTGCGCACGCAGTTTGGAGTTAGGAGGGATATCTTGATAAATACTCTAGACTTAGTTCAGACTTATTAGGGGGCTAGTATAAGAGGGTCTCTGACTACTCTGATGTATACGCATAAATTGAGTAGGACTTGCCGTTAAAAATGGGGGCAGACATGAGGGTAAAATCACCTCGTGATATCGAGATAGGCTTGTAGGAGCACGCTGGAGCCTGACACGTATCGCGTGCGTGTTACTGAGTCGTGCTTGACGTGACTACGTGCCTTATACAAATTAGTTATATGACTGTGTAATGCGGGTACTTGGCGGGCTAGATATACACATTACACACATTATCGATATTGAAGGTTGAAAAGGTCTGAACGTTTGGACTTACTAGAAAGTAAAAACATACAAGAGATCTAAAAGTTAATTCGACATAGTGGAACCAATAAACAATGGGTCGTATGGCAACAATAACCAGTACTACGCGAAGGCTCTAACAACCCTATAATGTATGCACATGCGACTCTCATGCATCCTATGAGAGGTGTGCTAAACCAGCCCAGTTTCTTATCTGAAGATGACCAATGCAAAGTATATGTAATATGTACCTACAGTATCGGGTTATTATAGGATCCTACCGGTGCTTTTGGCGAATCCTTGGCCGTGAGTGCTTCGGTGATGGGTTAGGGTAAACGTCAGTGAATGCATTGAACAGGATATAAAGTCTTTTTTGCTGTGGTTCACATTAAAAGACAACACGGATAGAGAATTGATGAGACTTATTGAATTATTATTAGCAATAAATGCCCATAACGGCATGAATACAGCATTGCGTGAAATTAATCAATGCGCAACCCTTACCCATACACTCGGCTTTTCACTTGAAGGCATTTAACCTATTTAGGAGGCTGTAAACGATGAAAATACTTGTCTATAAGGTACTAAAAGACTATAAAAAGGTATATACGTGAAAATAGTCTTTATTTACGCCCTGGTAGCGGGGATTTGTGTATTTAACACTCAATTTATCGGCGGAAACCCTAACATCCTGGGCACTGTGATATGTAGCCCTAGCCCAAGTGTACAATATGAAAAATGGTTTAACGAGTATAATAGAGGCTCCAAGCGGCGAATAAAAAATTTATGATACTATAAAGATACATTTTACCACTTGAGTAGAGTTATATGTACACAAAAACTGGTTGAGCGCAAAGTAATGATATCATGCATAACAGCGCATGCGTGCTTAATGCATACGCTTGGAATATATAACGACCCTCATATCCCACCGCTCTATACTCGTAATGCAACAGCAGTGTCCCCAATCACCATACAAGATAGCTGATTCTAGCAGGAGTCTGGAGGCTGCTAAAGATAGCGAAGACACCATCTCAACTTATGGCGCTGAGTTGTCTCGCCACATTACAACTAAGGAAGATGAAATTGTTGCCAGAATTCTTTCTGGAAACGAGACGTGGTCTACGCCTATTCCAGCAATGGGATCAGGCCGTCCATACCCACCAGCGCTACCTGAGCGCGAGAGTTATCGTGTTGAGTTCGACGATGGTGACGAACGTAACCCTCACAATTGGTCTCTCACAAAGCAGTGTGTTCAAGCCACCATATCTGCATTTGTCACTGCACTTGCAACTTTTGGCTCTGCATCATTTTCACCCTCAATACCTGGGTTTTGCAAGCGCTTCAATGTTGGCCATGAGGTTGGCGCACTTGGTGTCTCGCTATATGTGGTGGGTTTCGCTACTGGCCCAATTATTTGGGGCCCTCTATCAGAGCAACTTGGTCGTAAACCTCCCGTGGCAATTGGGCTTTTTATGTTTACGTGTTTTTTATTTGCATGTGGCAGTGCCAAAGATGTTCAGACAGTGATGCTGTGTCGATTCTTTGCTGGTGTTTCCGGTGCCTCACCTTTGGCTATTGTACCCGCAGTTATGGGGGATATATTCCCTGTGTCTCGCCGTGGTGTCGCAATTTCTGTATTCGCATTGGCCGTATTCGGTGGCCCTATGCTTGGACCTGTAGTTGGTGGCTACATTGCAAACTCATATCTTGGCTGGCGATGGACGTCTTACATTACTGGTATTGGTGCAGCTGCTGGCGGGCTAATATATATATTTTTCGCAGAAGAAAGCTACCATGCTGTTTTGCTTGCAAAAAAAGCACGTGAAATCAGAAAGCGTACTGGTAACTGGGGAATCCACGCTGAGCACGATACAGTTGAGCTTGATGCCAAACAAATGGTTACCGTGTCTTGCGTACGTCCCATGAAAATGCTGGCCGTTGAACCCATCTTACTATTACTATCTCTCTATTCTGGTTATATCTATGGTCTTCTCTATGCCCTGCTCTCTGCTGTACCTATTATATTTGAAGGCTATGGCTGGAAAGGTGGTAACGTTATGCTCCCATATCTTGCTCTACTATTGGGATGTGCCATTTCTACTGTTACATCTGTAGTCTATTTTGAGCCGAAGTTCAAGAAAGATATTGCCAAGTGTGGCTTGCCTGTGTGCCCAGAGGCTCGCCTCCCTCCAATGATGAGTGGTGCTGTCGCATTCACAATTGGTATATTCTGGATGTGCTGGACTGGCGCATACCCCAAAACCGAAGAACACCCACATGGTTGCCATTGGATTTTACCATGCATAGGTGGTGTCTTCCTTGGTTATGGTTTGATATCTATTTTCATGCCCATCGTTGCGTATCTTATTGATGCGTATATTTTACTCGCCGCATCAGCAATGTCTGCGAAGACTTTCCTTCGCTCGATAATGGGGGCGGTATTTCCTCTATTTGCGTCACAGATGTTCAGAAACTTGGGTATTCAATGGGCAGGCCTTCTAATAGGTTGTCTAAGTCTTTTGATGGCTCCAGTTCCGTATATTTTTAGTGCATTTGGAAGCAAGATTCGTTCGAAGTCCAAATACGCCATCAACATAGAAGATTGGACGGAAGAAGAGATTAAGAATTTCAGGCCTGGCGGGCATTAGAGCTATTGTTGTTACTCAAATATAATTTAATCCTAAAGATTTATTCACATGCGTATGCTATTGACCTAGAACAGGTTGGGTCTCGATAAAAAGCGTGCGTCTATTGATGTTTGTCAAAAATCTTTCATGCATCTTGCTCATTCCGCATCTCTCGGAGTCATCTCCACGCCAAAGACAGTTATTATCGACTCTTATAATATGAATTAGGATCAATCGTGACTGTCGACGCGAACTATGTGTTGAAGTGCTATTATCGATAAGCGGCTGGTTGGGGGGCCCTACAAGTTTTCCGAGCTTAGTGCTCCAGGGAAGTAGTTACAACAAGGCCAGATATTTGAATCTCGTGCAACATAAAAGGGGGGCTTTCCAACGTATGTATTGCATAATAAACTAAAAACCTTGGTACTGGTGGAAATCTTGTGGACTGCCTGCCACTGCACTAGAAGGCCTGTAGTCACCATGAGCACAAGCGTGCCAACAGCGCCAGACTTAATCTAAATTATTTCTCTACATCATAACAATCAGATACCCTATGCCACACCCCTAGCGCTCTCCGACCTTCAATAGCTGGTGGGCCAGTGGGGTTACGCCGGGTATAACCCGTGTCGCCACCACACATGTTTTTTGTATCTTTCTAGACCCACAAAATACCAGCTTTCCATCCAACTGACAAAGGTGCCCATGGGCATGCGGATCTTGAATTGTCCTTCCCGCCTTTGTACAGTTGTCGCTGGCCGAAGGGTATGTAAATTCGGGCACGACGATTCGTCGGCTGAACTTCTCGCAGATGATGAACCAAGAGGTCACAAAATTTGCCCAAAGACACCAGCAAATTGGTCTGGAACGAATAAGATGGTCTGCACTGGGATGTGCATCAGGTGGATATGATGCTGGGCAAGTATCGGGATGGTACTAAGCCACACTGGCTGCAACGCGAGGCTCCAGGCTATTGCACCTACGCGGACTAAGAGTCCAAGCTCCCTGTTTTTGCCAAGGCATCGGATCAGAGGAGAACACTGAACTGCAGCCTAGAGCTGCCTAAATCAAACTAGATTTAGATATGTAGAAGCGCGATTAGGTGCGCCTAGGTCCAAAGACCTGTATTTAAATAAAGGATACAAAAACTAAGCCACGGGCTAATGCGGAAGCCACTAATAGTCTGATGCACACTATTTTCTCCGCAACAGACTTGGGCGAGGGTAATGGATACAATTTCGAGATGCACAAGGTGCTCGACCAGGCTCTATGATGAAATTAAACAGGAGACGGCAGAGACCGGACCATCACACCGACCGTTCCTGGTAATTTACAGCAAACATAACCTAAGCTAATGAATCATACGGCCAATAATTTGCACTCTTTACTGTGCCACCAGCAAGCTGCTCAAAGTTAGTGAACGTGAGTTCAGGCAATGCCAGTGTGAACCGGAGAGAACCGTTTACAAACACTTTGCGCCAGTTAATGAATTTTCATAACATCTATTATTTATTCGGTACACTTGCAACCGGACGCTTTCCATATTGGGAATTGGGAACGGTAAGGACCTCAGCTAGATCAACGAATGTGTGAGTTTGGCCAGGTTTAGAAGATGTAATGCTGCAATATAGCTGCCAATAATACCACGACAGATATGCAGCATAGATATGTTATGACGGGCCAGCTACTATTTTTAGATCAAGTTGCACTTCGCATTGAGTACATCACTGCTACCTAGAAGATCTATGCTGTAATTGTCGGTTTGTTCTTTCGATTGCATACATCTACATTTCGAGAAAAAAAAGTCTATCCGTGTAGCCAATACTGAGCACATGATAGACTAACCCAGCTATTACTTTTGGGTCAGCGCGCTGATCGGCTCAGTGAACCTGTTTTCCCTTAGAGGATTTAGACACCTTGTTCTTAACAGTCTGTGTGACTCGACAGGTGCTGTGTCGTTTGGCTAGTATATATTGCCGAGCAAAGCTTTTATCCCCAAATTTGAGCATGCATATAATACACTCATGCTACCAAAGATGCTGGCAGTGGGACTGAAATATTGTCGAATTCGAGATGTTTCACGAGCTTACATATAACTAATAGCTTAAATCAACTACGATAAGCTTGCATTCTGTTTTTAAGCCAATTCGCAACGACTCTGAGTGACAGACCCACACACCTCGTAGGTTTAGACGCACCAATGAGCTTTTCAGACTCAAGGATTCATAATAGTAGAATCGTATTGCATAGAGATTCTTAGTGATTATATGAATTATACTCTACATCTGGGACCATATTGAGTGAGGAGCTCTCACCACAACATAAAGCCCCGCTTGTTCGTCTGACGCGTTACAAAGCACCTTCACCCTCATGAGTCGCTCGGACTGCTCGACTTCTACGGGAGTTCAGAATGATAATGACTTCTCAATTTACACATACGAAGTACACCTACCTAATGTTATCGATTCAGCACTGCCAGGCTCCCAGCCACCTCAAGTTGTTGGGTTCAACTTTGTTAATTTTGATCCTGACGATCCTACAGTGGAACCGCGTTTACTTATCACGATGTGTGCTCCAATCTCAGGGAATACCTCTTTTGTCACAGATGTCCAACATAGCACACCACTAAAGGCTCGTGTGATTTCTGTCTCCACGCCCTCCAATCTCGAGGCACCGCGCACAGACTCAGAGCCCCACTCTGAGTCGTATGAAGTCTCAGAACCAGAAGCTGCTAGAGAGGAAGTAGCTATTGGAGTTGAGCAAGCTACAGGTTCAGATTCAGAAGATACTACCCAGATAACAGCGAGCGGCATTACACCTCCACCGTCGAGCTTGCCTTCCCCTCCACCCATGAAGAAGACTACAGAGGAGTCGAGTCCGGCAAAATCTCAAAAAAGACCCAATGGCGATCTAGATACTGATGAGAATTCAGGTAAAAAGCAAAAGCAAGCAGTGGCGAGCCCTATGTCTAATCTAAACAGGACGAGAACAAGTGATGCAAAGATGGCACGTCGGGTTGAAGGAGAGGTGCCGCCTGTCGTACAGCCACCCGGAAATAGAATGCCATTTGCGATACCTATACCTCCTAGCACGGGGAGTTTTAGGGATAATAAGCGGGTAAGTGCTGAGGAGCAGGCCCGGGACCGACTCAAGTTGAAGGAGCTCAGAGCCTATCAAGAAACCTTGTTTACACGAAGGGATAATTCTGCCGACTCACCAACAGCAGCGAGTCAGAAAAAGAAGGCCAAAAAGACAAAGAAAAATCATGCAGCCGCTGAGCCTTCTTCACAACCACTTACTGTAGAAGGTGCAAACTCCTGCCATGATCTGATCCAGGCCAAAGAAGTCACAGCTGCGAGGACGTATTCGACATGTCCACCCAATCTCAAGAGTTTTTTGCCAGCTAAAAGCGTATCCTGGAGAACCCTATTTGGCCCCAACACATGCTCCAACCCGAAGCCTCTACGCCCCCTAGGCGAGAGCGACAACTCCCGTGATGTGCACTTTGTGAGTGCGCAAAATGACAGTGTCTCAAGTGACATTGGCCAGGTGATAGAAGATCCATTGCTGCCACTTCTCGCCAAGGAATCTGAGCATTTCAGCACCGAAGAAACAACAATGATGTACCACTGGATTGTGCAAGGGAAATCATTGGAGTATATATTCAAGAGATTCAAATCCCGTCACTCAGAGTACTCAATCAGCAAGCAACTGATGAGTTTAAGGCAAAACTTGAAGCGTTTCAGTGTTATCACCAATGGAAGCTGTAATTTGAAGAAATCACCTCCCAGTTCCTGCTCAAATCCCATACCAAAGGAGGATATTCTCAAATTCGAGGCGATTATGCGATCTGGATGAGAATCACCTTGAATACCTTAATCAATCTGCCACTTTCCGACTGTACAGAGGTTTCTGAAAAAAAAAAAACTATGCTCTGGTTCTTGCGCATTAAACCTCATTCCTAGTGGATTCATTGTCGCTGTATCATATTCTGAACATGCCCCGACAGGACAAACGAACACACGAAATGAACAAAAACTCTACCTTCTCGTTTCTATGGCCCCACGGCACACGATATTTATAGAAGGGAAGTAGTATTATGTAGAACTCGAGAAACAATCAATATTGAATTGTCAACTTTTTGCCATAGTTAGAAGAAAAGAATAGTTCATGCAAACAAATACTAGAAAATAACTAGCGATGGATCAAGATTCGTAAATAATATACTGTTCATACTAAACACGGGATATTTATCCCATACTAGATTTATGTCTAGCTATACATCTGAACGCACCAAGAACGGTTTTTTTTTACAACTCGTTGAATAGAGGTTGAATGATTTCAGTGTGCCTATCTCTTCTTCCAAAACGCTTAGTTGTTTTTGATACTTTATATTGAATACAGGCCAATAGACCTGGGCGCGCCTAGTCGCGCTTCTGTGTAACTACCTCTTAGATTGAGTTAGGCAGCTCTAGGCCGCAGCTTATCGTTCTCCTCTGATCCGGTGCCTCAGCATAACAGGGAGCTTGGACTCTTCGTCCGAGTAGGCACAATACTTTGTTTTTGATATTTTAATCAAACCAGGTCGTATCGACCTGCGCGCACCTAATTGCGCTTCTATATCACTAAATCATTTAGACTTAGGCAGCTCGAGGTCTGCAGTTCATGATTCTCCACTGATACGATGCCGAGACAAAAACAGGGAGCTTGGACACTCTGTCCGAATAGGGTTGGTAGCCTGGGGCCTCAATTCATGGGCGGTGGGGTGATCACACCCGGGCCTTGCGCGTGGGCGCTCCGCTCGAGCTCTGGTACAGTTTAATAGGTCTGTCCAGACTCAGCCTCACTCTTCGATAGCTTTAGTACA
>JAJLUX010000018.1:0-170213 GCA_030564425.1 Wickerhamiella cacticola | reverse complement strand
TTCCTCCCACTGCTCGGTTCCCCCGCGTTGGTCCAGGCGTATGCCCAAGACTCGAACAGGGTCTCGCGTGAGAAGCTTGCGTGGTATGCCCGTGAGCACACCTGCCTGGCCGCGTGTTGACATAATTCACTGAGAAGAGCAATAATGAATTTGGGAGATTTTGTCGTGCGGGCAGTATGGCCGAGCGGTTAAGGCGAAAGACTCGAATCTACATCCGGGCATCTTTTGGGATTTTCCCGCGCAGGTTCAAATCCTGCTGCTGTCGTTAAATTTTTTTTACTAGACGCCTCAAATTTTTTTATAGACTGAAAATACTTCTGAGCGATTTGAGGCATTATATATAGGTGTCTAATGGAACAAGGCTAGAGTCTATCTAGAGAAGATTTGATTCGAGGCAACAACTCATCTTCTGAGTAAAGTACAGTCTCCTGTACAATCACCCCAGGCTAGAGTAGCACGCCCTCATCTTCTCGCTTTAAGATCCGACTCTCGGCTTTGCTTCTAAAGTATTTACTTGCGTATCTGAGTATAGAGAGCTTAATTGAAGCGTATAACAGTATACGATTCAAGCAGAGGGAGGCGATCAAGCCGAGCCCTAGCCCTAGAAGATATCGGAGATCAGATAAATTTATTACAAGACGCATACATGCTTATTATCAGATACTGGGATAAACCCTAACCTATTCTAATAAATTCTATATGCATCTCATCATTCGATGGGCGCGTGATGGTGGGGATGGTAGGGAAAGTATCGTGTCTACCTTGCACGTGCAGGATGCATCGGAAATCGAGCCGCACGCAATCTTTAGATGTTCTCTGCAGCGAATACGATTCTCGGGCGATGAAAATCTGATAGCTGCATAATTCCCAAGGAGGAACAAATTAACTCCATTGGCTTTGCGGATTGTTACGGTTCATATACGTTTCAGGGGAAGCTTTGTCTCTGTTCATGCACAAGAATATTGTTCTTGGATGAGTCATACACGGAGACTTGCAGAATTCCATGGATAATAAGCATTATAAACCTATAAATATTTATCTAAAAAATATCCCACGTTCTCCACCTATGGTAGTGAATGAAAGTTGCACCACGAACATACGACCACACGCCCAGGACCACGGCTTGCTAGGAATGGAGCTAGAAGAAGCTCGGACAGCCAGAGCTCAACATGATGCCGCTGCCCTCCTTTACCTCAAAACCCGGGACCACATTTGTAGCACTGATAACTGCGCTATCAAAGGATCAGATTACGCTGAGAGATTAGAAAAAATCAACGAAAGAGACCAGAGGCCTTGTGATTTCAGTTTGGAGCTGGAAGATGACCCCATGTTAAGACATCCTTTAGCTTCTTCATTCGGGCTCCACTCTATTTTGACTAGCGGGCGCTCATCTCCAGACTTGGTGAAGAAAACCCCAATTTCCATGTTGCAGTGGCTTCAAATATGTGAATCTGAAGTGTCTAAAGCTTCAGAAGTTTTGAGCAAAATCAAAGGAGAAGGGAATAGTTCAGAGTCAGTTGGACTTTTAGAAGAGATATTTGACAAAGTCGATGACACAGAACTTCTTCTTGATTCTCTTGATGTAGGCGAGAACCTAGGATCATACAAGTCCCTCATATATGGAAATGCAGAGGCTCTTTGTAATGACATCGAACACACAGCGAAATCGTTGAACACATAAATTATTTATAGTATAGCTTATTATTTATTCATGTTTAGTATACGAGAGATTTTACAAGGCCGGGTTTGGTAACGACTGAGATGCACAACAAAGGTGGCTAATTCTTATTAGGTCGATAAATCATAAGGTTTTAAATTCTGAGATTGTAGAATAATATGAAATAGATACTGATCGAATTATGGAGATGGGCTTTTGGACGCTGACGACTTGAACTTATTCTTTGCGACAAAATACATTTCGCGAGACTCTGGCCTGCAGGCTTCTGGTTTTACTCGTTTAACATTCTTGAATATGCGCTTCAGTCGTCTTTCCAAAATGCGATCTTCATCTCCAGTGTAAAATTTGCAGACAAATGATCCGCCGGGTTTCAACACCTCGATTGCAAAATCAAGGGCTGCATTACACAGTTCCTGAGTTAGCTCTGTACGATAAATAATGGTCCATATCAATGGATTAAACTTACAATGCTCTGTGCATGATCTCTCGCTATTAAACCAGTAGTATTCGCGAGCCTTTCGTACACATTGTTAATACTTGCAATCCAGAAACCAGAAGTCTGGGGGAATATACCACACATGTCACTTAGAACAATATCCACGTTTTGGGATTCGTTCTCAGGCTTTTCGGCCTCTTCTCGGATCTTCTGGACATGTTCTAATTGTTTCGCGTGCCGCTGCTTTACCTGCTGGATTTCTTCCTCTGTGAAACAAATTGTCGTCGGTACGCGAGGTCTCCCAGCCATTGGCTGTTTGAGGACCTCTCGCAGACGATCCTTGGTTTCTTGCGCGAGGAAATTACCCTGTAAAGCAGTGACTCCCTCAGGAGGTTGTGCTAAAAGAAGATCAACGCCTATAACTCGGCCATATGGCTTCGTGTATTGCACAGCAATTTGACTCCAAGACCCCGGTGCGAATCCCAAATCTACAACCGTCATTCCTGGTTTAAATAGCCTGGACTGTTCGTGTATTTGCTTGAGCTTATACGCGGCTCTTGACCTGAAATTGTCTGCTTTGGCTTGCTGAGACCAAAAGTCATTATTTTGACGGTTGAGCCAGCGTTTGGAGCTTCCTGATTTTAGCAGCGACACGCAAACACTAAAAGAACGTCCCCATCGGATCATGTAAGGGGTTTAATGGGGTCACAAGCGGATATAGATATCAACGGTCGTGCAGCATACAAGAATAGCAAAAAAAAAGAACTTACACACAAAAACTATTGGAAACCGCTACCGTTGCTTGACTTGGAACCTTAATATTCATAGACCATTTTAGCTTTTCACATCGAGTCTTGATTTGTGAATCTAGTCATACGCAAGAGAACCCTATAGCAATTGTAGCCTGGTGCGATACTTGAATTCAATTATAAACTTCGTTGAGGGAGTTGAGCCCGTTGAAGCTGGCTTAATATGATATCGTATTAAATATGAATTCCTAGGATCACCTACGAGCCATAGTACCCTTTTGTGCGTGAAATTGAGAGATATAGTTATTGTAAAAGGTTATTTATCAAAGTATTTCTCGAATTTAAACTCTATCGACTTCAAACACAGGTCTCATCTACCATATGACTAATCCCAAAAGGGCTTCAGCCCTAAGGTGTACTCATACCACTCACGACCTTGAAATTCTCCACCAAGTTATTGGGAGACTCTAGTCGAAACATGTCGTCCAAAATTACATCCAACCAAGTCCGTGAGGAGGTCAAGAAGGTCCTTGTTGCCTCCACCGAGAAGAAGCGTAACTTCCTCGAGACCATCGAGCTCCAGATCTCTTTGAAGAACTACGACCCCCAGCGTGACAAGCGTTTCTCTGGTACCGTCAAGCTTCCCAACGTTCCCCGTCCCAACATGACCATCTGTGTCTTCGGTGACGCTGTTGACTGCGACCGTGCTAAGTCTGCTGGTGTCGACTCCATGTCTGTTGAGGACTTGAAGAAGCTCAACAAGAACAAGAAGTTGATCAAGAAGTTGGCTAAGAAGTACAACGCCTTCATCGCTTCCGAGGCTCTTATCAAGCAGATTCCTCGTCTCTTGGGTCCTGGTCTTTCCAAGGCTGGTAAGTTCCCTACCCCCGTTTCTCACAACGAGGACCTTGCCCTCAAGATCATTGACGTCAAGTCTACCATCAAGTTCCAGCTTAAGAAGGTTCTCTGTTTGGCTGTTGCCGTTGCTCACGTCGAGATGGAGGAGGACGCTATTGTTCAGCACATTATGTTGGCCACTAACTTCCTTGTCTCTCTTCTTAAGAAGCACTGGCAGAACGTTGGCTCTCTTGTCATCAAGAGCACCATGGGCCCTCCTTTCCGTATTTACTAATTTCTGTAGCATTGGATAGCACAAAAAGTTTCTGTTTCTGTATACCAAGTATACTCCGCCTTGTGTGGCCAGTATATAGAGGTTGAAGAGAAGAATTAAATGGTATAGATTCAGTTGTGCAACTATTAATTGAAAATTAAGCTTTCAAATGAGCGCGATATTCGGGTTTGAATGACTCTAAATGCCGCCATTGCTCTGGCTGTCGCTGGCTGGCAACGGCACCAGGTCCCTGATTGATGGTACAATGAGCTCTTGCTGACAATCCCGATAAAATAATAACGAACTACAGCTATTTAATTATAATAATATCAGTAGAAATATGAATATTGCCTCCCATGCGGATAGCAACTACCGAAGTGGTTGTAATTTATACATCTAAACAGGCCAGGGCAACGAGATGAAACGAAATATATAAATAAAGAAAGCCTATGTGAGTACAGCAATTTATCATTGATCTTATTCATGTAATATGGAGTGTCTATATATGTACAACATTAGTTTCAGAGTAGTTGCATCAAGTATAACAATTGCCGGACCTGTTCCTCAACTACTATGTTCTATCCTATCTGCTTTCTGATGCCAAGTGCTGGTCCATGCATCAAGGCCCGTGACACGTCTCTAAGTCCAGTTGCAATCGGGAGCACTGCGTTTGCATCGATGGTCGCTACTCCTTCCGCTACAGAATCGCCCACATCCACTTCCTTAAGCCCTGCTGAAATTGCAGAACTCAAGAGTGTATCAAGCTATAAAGCAATGCTACGTTCTATTTATTCCAGTCGTGAGAGTCATAGTTCTCTTAGTGAATTCTGGGCAACTGCGGTACAAGACAATCCGGCAGAAACAACTTCGGCACACAAGACAGCAGATACACCTACCCCGAAAGTACATGAAGATGAGCCCAGAACTGAAGGAAAACATGTCGATATCTCCCCAATGTCTATCCCTCAACTAATGCTCGCGAGCGTCTTCGCATGCGTAGGTGCTGCTGCTCATATTCTGTTCTAAACAGATCAGGATATGATGTATTAGAATTAGCTATGTAGTTATTCACATAGAATTATGCTTGTTGTCAAATTACCGCTACTTAATTTCACTGTTTTCTTTTATGCATGAACGTACCTCAAATTGTGGGACCCACCAGTCCCGTCACAAAAACATACCATACACGACATGAGTGAGACAATAAACGAGTCGCCGGATGGAATCAATTGTGTGTTTAGTGAACAAGAGAAGCTATACAATTTACAAGTACAAACGGTTCTTAATGCGCTTTCTGATCGGATCGACAAGATGGCTCACAAGAGACCTGACGTCAAATCGTGTATGAATATCGATCTCGATGAGCTTTGTGATCAGCTTGCAATAGAATTGAACGGAAGCGAAGCCGCCAGAATTTTCGAGAATGAGCTAACCGGAGAGGCAATTTGGAATTTGCAGCATACTGAGCTCCAACGGCTGCAGATTTTTCAAGTCATAAGCGAGCTGACCCACCGTGACCCCACCACCAATGCATTCGCCGAGATTCCCGGCGACATCAAAAAAGATATCATAGAATACATGGAAAATCTGTAAAGTTCAAATAAAATATATTTAATGCTGAAATATTATGCCGAAGAAAACACGCGCTTTTTGGCGCTGGCCTCGGGTGCAGAAGTATCCTCGAAGCTGTAGATATGATCAAGATTCCATTGGTTTTGAATATAGCGGATATGCGCTAAGTTGCGGCCAATGGTAGATGCGAGCGTCTCAAGTTCAGTTCGCAAAATAGTCTTGATATCCTCCAGCTCAGCTTGCATCATGTGGTTGGCCACAATCTGACGGTGGAAATTACGAAGACAGAAAAACAATACACGGCATACTAGAGGAGTATTCCACTTGTTCCTGAGCCAAATTAGAATGAATTTGAAAAGCCCTGAAAATTGGTCAAGAGGGAAAGTCAAAAGGGCATCTTCGACCAGATTAGATTTGATTTTACTGAGAACATCCATGAGGTAGCGCTCAGGTGCGACGTTAAGAGTTGCAAGGATAACATTACGAGGGTTTGGTTGTTCCTCCAGGTCTTTGATACAAATATCAAGTGCCTCATAAAAGCGTTCACCAGCTTTCAGCGAATCGAGTGTATGAGTATTTGCCTGCTCAGCCGTATCTTGGTTCTCCTCTACATCTCCTTCAGGTTGATGCTGCTGTTCAAGGTCCTGCTCAAGAGATTCAATGATATTCTCTTCGTGTACTCTTTCAAGCTCAGCCTCACGCTCTTCCTCTAAGAAAAGGGGCTCATCAGTATGCTCCCAGAGACGAATAGATTTATCATGCGATGCGGTTGCCACAAACGAGCCATCAGGGGCTACGGTAAGTGCCCAAACTTCTGATTGATGACCTTCTAGTTTTTGAATCTGCGCAAAGCCGCGGCCATCCCAGCGTTTTACCATAGCATCTTTGGAGCAGCTGAAAAAGTTGTAACTTTGAGGCTCAAATGCAACCTTGAGAATAGAGTCTTCATGGGCAAAAATACTTTTATGGCAATCACCAAAGTCGAGACCCCAAATCTTGATATTTTTGTCGGCAGAGCAGGAAATAAGAAGGCGAGAATCGTGGCTGATATCAAGATCTAATACAGGGAGCTGATGACCGTATAAGTTCAAGAAGAATTTCAGAGTATCCTTATAGTAAACTTTGATGGTATTATCGAGCAAACTAGCAGCGATAAATCGGTTGTCAGGAGAAAACTTCACAGCAAGCACGTCGTCATTGAATTCAAGTTTGGTAGTATTTTTAAGAGCCATGACGTTGACAGTGTTTTCTGTTCCAGGAACCTCTTGTGCTTCTACTTTGAAAGTCCAGAATTTGACAGATTTATCGGCACCACCCGATACAAGGGTAGTACCATCAGAGCTTAAGTCTAGAGACCAGACACCACCTTCATGAGCAGCGTAAGTACCAATTTTAGTGGATGTGATCACATCATATAACTCAATGTTACCCTCTTTAGTACCAGTTGCAACGAGCGCATCTCCGGGAAGGAAATTGAGGCATAAGATATAGCCCGTACCGTCAATGGTGCGAATACAGTTAGTGGAGGCAGTGTTGTAGACTTTCAGTAAACCATTTGAACCACTGACGAGTAACTTGCTATCTTGAGAGATGGCCAGATCACGAATATCAGTACGATGGCCAGGAAGCTCGATAGTACGCTGGCGTTCAGGGCTTTCGCCAAAGGACCATGTCTCGAGTGAATTATTAGCCAAATCCAAAGTTATAGAGTTGTTACTGAGACAGAAATTCTGGATTTTGGCACCTGGGCGAATTGTGCAATGTGAGATATAGTGATCATGTGCTTGCAAAGTAATTTCGACTTCCTCAGCGTTAGGATCCTTCTTCTTTTGTTTCTTCTTTTGTCTCCGCACCAGGGTCTTGATTTCAGCATCTGTACGCAAACGCCAGACCTGGATCTGGTCAATGGATGCACAGAATAGGTATTCATCAGAGTGCAAAAGAGAAATACTGCGATGGCGTGAAGTTTTTTCCAAAACTCCCGAACTTTGTAATTTTGACCCCTCTTCCCCTTCAACATTCCACGACCAGAGCTTTATCTCGTTTTTATTGGAAGCAGTAATGTACTTCTCACCTTTCAGAGTCGCGCCCCAGCATTCACCGGTGTGGGCAACATGTGTCTCTACGCAGAATTGAGTTTGAAGATCCCATACCTTTACAATTCCATCTTTTGAAGTGGAAATCAGCCAATTCTCAGTGGCAAGAACCACTGAGGTAACTGGTCCCTTGTGGCCCTTGAGACGACACAGTCCTACTTCGGAAACAAGGTCCCAGACAATAATATTAGTGTCAAAGCTACCTGAGACTAATCTGGTTCCACTTTCATCAAATGATAGACTT
This sequence comes from Wickerhamiella cacticola, assembly GCA_030564425.1. Lineage (NCBI taxonomy): Eukaryota > Fungi > Ascomycota > Dipodascomycetes > Dipodascales > Trichomonascaceae > Wickerhamiella > Wickerhamiella cacticola. Next base: position 162,327 of record JAJLUX010000018.1, on the reverse strand, counting down.
GAAATACCAGTTTTGTGGCCATTGAATGTGATTATTGCAGTTGCGGTTTGAACGTCCCAGACTCTAACCGAGCCATCAGAATATCCAGCGGCCAAAATATTAGAGTTAGAGTCATAAGCAAGTTCCAAAACGCGAACTCTAGGAGGCAGTTCAGGATCTCTGAATTTCTGGTCAAGCTCTGCAGTCTTTGGATTCCATCGATAGATAAATTCACAAGCACCTACAAATATAGAGTCACATCCATCAATATTTGCATAGGCTATTGCTGGTGTGGAAGCAACGAGCCCGAATGCAGCTTCTGGCTCGAATCTGTCGAAACTTTTGACCATAGGAAATTTCAGATTAGCTAAGATTTTTTTCAAAAGTATAATGAAGTGGCGACAAGAGGTGGCGAGTTGCATGATAGCATGTATACGTGCAGCATGTATGAACCTGCTATAGTTTGTTACCCAGTGATATCATATGTGTGCCCAATGGTATTTTGCCAATTTCTGCATATATTCCAGACCTGAATACAAGACGAATCTTTTGGATGTCCCACAAGAATGCTATTCTATATAGTGGAATTGTCACATTGACATCACTCGAGGGTCTATATAAACTCCAAGTCATTTGCAATATACTATATGTATTTTAATCACTTGAATGCGGTTTCAAAGGATCTGTTAAAGTGTGATGTTTGAACTTATCGAATAAATAATACTATACATTGCTTTGGGATCATTATGCCAGCTCCTGTGGGGATACACAATCATCATAACTAGGCAGTTCCACGTCTTTTTGATAGACAGGAAGTAGTCCCTCACGCGAATCACCAAGAATTATGATAGGCAGCACAATGTAAACTTCGCTGCGAATGTCATCTGCCGCGACCTCACAGCACAGTACTAGTTTATAGCTGCGGGAGAGAATCTTGGTATGAAAACTAGGAGCGACATCAGGGATTTTGATAGCTGCAAATACCTCTGAAATATCTACCGCAACTTCGCCAGGGAGATCCTTCTTTACTGATTTTTGAACAAGCATTAACAGCTTTCTATCCACAAACTTACGCTTGTTGACAGAGACCTCTGTAATAACCACTAATGATACACGCACACAACAGATACTTAAATGGACGAGCGGCAGTACATCGCGAATCAGTTGTACCTGTATTGAGTCCAGGGTCGAACCAACAATCACACCCGACTCCAAGTACATGGCATCAAGGCGAACAGGGTACAATTTGCGACCTCTTAATTTGTCCTTGAACCCTATTTTCTGTGGTCCAGTCATTTGAAGAGAATTAGGCGTCCCTAACTTTGAAAACGCAGTGGTATGAGAAGGAGTAAGTGGATGGTGCTTATAACTGGATTGAATGAGAATCCAATTTTGTGAGGCAGCAAGTCCCCATTGCTCTTCAGGAGGACTATGGATCGGATTGTGTTCCAAATTAAAAGTAGTGCGTCGCTTGCCAAGCTGAAACGCTGCTACCGCTTTAATCCGGTATTGGATATAGATGTGACTGTTGAAGCGAAATGATGGTGGAAGATAGCCTGGTGGCATCGCGAATGTGAATTCGAGCGAGTGATACCCACGGCCAAGAGGTTTTCCTGTCTTTTTCCAGAGCGATTGACGCTCAACGTACAATCGCTTCTTCTGACGATTAGACATAGGATACCCGGCGTGGCAAGCGCCAGAGCTCCAGGTAGTCACAGAAGCCTCTAATTTGATATAAAGCTCATTGAGCTGCTTTGACATACCATCGGTCAATTCTATGCACATATTGCCCTGTAACTCAGTTGTGGTCGATATGATCGGAGGACCTCGAAGATGAATCTCGGGGTGGGGGTACCCTGCCATTTCCTTACTTGGTTTTAATTTTGGGCAATATTCAGATATTTCTTCAATCCCAGATAGAACATCAAGTGGCTGAATGTAAAACATGCTATCAATATACCTGCTACAGGGGGGGTATGTAGGGTGGGGGGATTATATATGCACCCACCAAAGTGATTGACAAGGACTAATAGACGCGCGCTGACGATTGGGTAAACTACCAAAAGAGATCGATCTAATCAGCTGATTCTGGAACAGCCATATACTTTAGACTGAACGCCTCAATCAGGTTTGACTTATTCAGAAGTAAATACAATAGTACACTTATAAAATACTACAGAGCTTTATCAAGTTTCCTACGTGTATGCTCCAGCTGGGGCAGATTGCGCATTTGGGAAATGCGGGGTCAAGTGGGCTTTTGCTGATTTAGGCTGGGGTCGATGAGATAATGGTTTTTATAATAAGACTTGCAGCAACCCCAGCAGATGTAAATATAGTTGTAAAAAACAGCTTTAATAGAGAATTTCTTTAGTTTGAGTTTATGATACATGCATTGTGTACTGAAAAGTTGTCTATACCCGAGAAACGCTAATGCAAAGCTAAACTCAATGAAAATTATTCAATTCCTGCTTTTGAGCGCAGGCACTGTTGGCGTATCCTACTTTACTCTATAATTATATAGCTATAGCAGCTGGAAGATTAAAACTACTGGACGCGCACAGTGTGCGCCCAAGTAGTGTCTGGCGGAGCCAATTGGGAAGCAGCAATTTATAATATACAGATGCCAGACGTAGTGGATATCCCCCCCGAACCATCTTCAGAACCCTCCAATGACTCTCAAAAGCCTCTTCGATCAAAGATTACCTTGAATAGAGTGCTCTTGGGTCTCCAAAAATATAGCGCCTATAGTTTTGAGGCATTCGCATTGTTGCACTTTGCTGGTGTAATCTTTGCGCCAGCTATATCGCCTTCCTTGGGTGAAACCACTATTTCAGTTGGTAGGACGATATACCAGAGCACTGTTGGCGAACCCCTACTGATCTATGCATCTGCTGGTCTACACATCGCCAGTGGCTTGTTTATGCATGCGAGAAGAATATATCAACAGCGCAAAACACGTGGAAAATGGAACTTTTCTTCTAATGTCATTCAGAAAAGTGGCTATATCACGAGTTTGCTCCTCACTGGTCACTTCTTGGCCATGAGAGGCGGTGCATTGTGGAACCTCGATGGTGATTCAGCCCTTATTGGTCTCGACTACGTTCGGTGGACCATGACGAAAGGCTGGTTGGGAACTATATCACTGATTTTGCTCGTCACCACCTTCACACATCACACTGTGCTTGGGTTTAATCGCTGGTTGAAACTGGGGTTGAGTGGTCGTAAACGCAACTCTATTGTTGTTGGGACCACACTAATAGCTATTCTCTCCTTAATTCGTATCGGCAGGCTTCCTCTCCCTACTGGCTGGCAAGCGCAGCAATTTGAGAGGGCCTACTCTCTTGTCACTGCTCTTCGACTTTAATACCCTTTTGTATATACAGGGACACATAATTTCATTATAATTAGATTAAGAATTGTGCTCTTTGTTATTTTGTTTCAAAAAAATTGATGAAAATACACATAAATTAATGCTAATATACTAGCTCAAGGCAAAGAATTAATGTGAGCATAGAGGCTCTTCAACATCTGTTCAATTTCAGGGGCAATCTTGATGAAAGGGAGCTCCCAGAATTTGCATTGAGGGCTCTTTAGGAGCTGTGAGAAAGTCGCCATCAATCCCCATGGATGAGGGCGGTTGCAAATCACACGCTCAAGCAAAACACGAACAACAACGTGCAGAATATCTGAGCTGGCCTGAGAAGTGAAGAGATGCAAGATGAAGTCAGAAAAGAACTTTGTGTAAACATTGTTGAACCGGAGCTGGTTGACCATAGAGGATACCAGGAAGTAGCGTGCTTCAGGGTTAATCTGCTGGAGCAAACGCGTGCAAACAACTGCTTGAGGGCTCTCTGGGTCAAATTGAGGTCCCGGCAAAGTAGAGCCGATGTAGAATGTAAGCGCATTGTAGCCTTTTAAAGATACGCCCATACTGTCAAAGTCAACGCCCCCATCAGTCTTACGGGTACGCAACGTGAGAGCAGCTGCAATAGGTGCCACTACAGGATTGCGTGTTCTAAGAGCAGTCTCAAGCGGTTTGAGTACTCCAAGACGTGCCAGATCAGCGGGGATATCAAATATTGATGCCACATCAGGCTGAGTGCTAAAATCAATGGAAGACTGAGCGCTTGCGGCCATACTCTTGGGCAAGGGAGCATTCGTTGCACTCAAAATAATATTTCTTGCCTGAGTGAACGACACTGGCAATGCGTTGCACAAACCATAGCTATACTCGATGAAAAATGTGGGGAAATCATGCGAGATCACAGTGAGAATCCAAACAACGCCCCGGTAAGTAAGGACGGTGGACTCATTCTGTTCTTTTCCATTCATATAAACCACCAAAAACTTGAACAAGTCTTCCAGCAATCGATACATAAGAGGCCAGCCTTGCTTGTTGGGGAGGTTGAAAAGCTTGTTCATAAAGTGACGGTGGCTGATTAGCGCCAGCCAACTTGACGTGAATCCTGGAAGTGCCAAAGGCTGAGCTTGTTGGAAGATGCCACCAATAGTGGTCAATAAATCAGTCCAGAAAGTGTTTCCTTCCTCTTTGAGTACAGAGATTTCAAATAAAAGGGTTGAGAAGAACCGGAAATAAGGCTGTCCATTAAACAAGTTCTTATCCTTTTCGTGGTCATTAGCAAGCATCAAAAATATCAATTTGAAAATACTTTCGGCGTATTTAAGACGGTGCGCATTAGGCATGGCGGTAGTTGTCTCCAAGATTGTAACCACTAACTTGACTAGAGAGTCGATACCAATAAACATATCTGAGATACTCAAATCCATCGAAACACATTGTGAGTAAGACTCAATAGATGCCTCCATTGCGGTGCGAATCAATGTAAATAACGGTTCTTGGTTTGATAAGATGTTGTGCTCATTCATCTCATAAACAAAGACATGCAAGGAGCGAGCTGAGGAGCCAGGGCGCTGGGCAAGTCGAGTCCACTCAGCAAACACATAGGCCATCTTTTCGCGGAGTTGTGGGGTTTCCTTTTTGTTGGGTTTCCAAGGCTCACCACGAGCATCTTTCAATGCCTGCAAAACATTCTTGGCAACTGCGTTGGGAGGGTCTTGCTTGGTCAAATCTTCCATAGACTCTAGACTAGCAGTGAATTCAGACCGCAAGCAGTAAGGGTTTGGTCCTAAGATGGAGTCGAAAATGAGGCCAGCGGCAAAGTTAAGTGTTGCCTCATTGTTCTCAGCAATCTCTTTGCCCAAATTCACATCAAGTTCTGTAGCCGTAATCAGTTTAGCTCGAATCAAAGTGCCCATAACTTGAACATTGTATTTGCGCTCATCATCGGAATAAATAAGCCATAGGACAACCTCTTTGGCAGTTAGGGTGCTCAAGCTGCATAACTTAACCAATAAGTAGCACATTGCCTCGCGTCCTAGGTTAGAGCTTCCAGAGGTGAACATGGCAGAAACAACAATTTGGGAGGTCTTGAGAATAACCTCATCGCGGCTGTGTGTTTTCTGAATGGTGCTAAGTATTTGGTTGATGAGTGCCACAATACGATTGTCAGGCTCCAATTCAGAGAATGCGCTGTCGGGAGTTTCACTGATGAGTTGTTCAAGAGCCTCAATACCATCCTGCATTTGTCGCACGGCGTTATCAAGAAGTGCAAGGGGCTCTGTAGTAGCTGTTGCAGCGGCAGCACCTGCAGAAATAGGGACCTCACCACCGAATACAGACTGCTCGTTTATCAAATTGAACTCGTCGTAAATTGCCAATTGCTGAGGAGTGAGACCACCAGTCTTAAGAGCGAGGGGATCAGGTAAGTGGAGAGGATAAGAAGTTTGGAGCTGGTCAACAAACGACTTGTCATTTTGGCCGGCTTGCTGATGGAAGCGCTGGCGTAAAATATACGACGGAAGGAGTGCCTCATCCACATCAGCAACGGCTTTTTCGCGGGCAGCAGACTCAACAAGAGGAATAATAACGTCTGCATTGTCACGAGCAGCTACTGGAACCTGTTCCATCAGGGCTGCGTGCTCGCCATAGCCGTTAGAGACCATCAAGGTGCGTAGGTCTGTGGCAAGAGATTCAATGAATGGATCTTTAGCGCTCACGAGTGACATGCTCATTGCAAGAACAGATACAAGGTTATGAGCAGCCATCTGCATCTTGTGTTCATCGGCCTCGAGGGCAAAATCTTTGGTGATAAGCTCCTTAGTAGTGAAGGATGCGATTGAAGCAGAGCGCTCTACAACAGGTAACAAAACTTCTTGGATAGTTTTCTTTATGGCAAGCTCGAAAATTTGGCGAAGGGTGGGATGAGAAACAAAGTCAGTTGTGCCGACCAGCTGGAACTGACCACCCAAGGCAGGGCCACTTGAGGGAGGAGCAGACACGGATCCAGGTGCGATACTGCTCGTAATGGGGATAGCTGGTGATGGTACCAGGCCAGGAGCTAGGCCAGGAGCGCCAGTGAAAGCCAATGAGTTTGCTGCCGCTAACGGGTTCTCAGCCGGTACAGCAGGTGGGTTCCCATGGGCAACGCCAGAATCGAGCTGTAAAGCCACCATGTCCTGCTCAGCTTTGATAAGGTCCTGATTGCGAATGAAGTTGGAAGGTTCAATTGCCTCGATCTTGAGGCCAAGTTCATTGCATAGCACCTCGATTTCAAACTTCAGGTTCAATTTGAGGTTTCCGTATACGTAGAGCTCGCTGAGAACAGCCATGATTCCCATAAACCAAGTGTTAGGTGGGGCAAAAATGCGCGAGTTGACAGCCTTATCAAGGATTTTGCAAACAAAGGGAATAACTGCCGGTAGACGCTCCATTTGAGATGCTTCAGCGAGTAGCAGCTTGAAGTTGATGTTGTTGTGAAGAATAGGTCGGTTATTTGCCAAAAGCAGGTTACCCAAAAACGCACCCAGGTTTTTAAGTTCTGTACGTTTTTCTAGGGAGAGGATGTCTGGGTGGTTAAGAGTACTGATAACATGCAAATATAACACTTGACAACAGTGGGTGACCAGATTTTGAGAATTGATAGCAGAAAGCATCTGAATATACAATGTGTGATAATTTGGTTCCTGAATGGCACGCTCACCAATGATGTAGTTGGCAAACCAGCCATGAAAACGTTGATCCAGCAGGGCGATAAGTTCCTTTGATTTGGATTTGACATTTGCGGGACTCAAATTATTGACAACAAACAAAACTTTGTCTTTGACTGCCTGGCTTGGCTTTTCGAATGAATCATTCACAACACCAATTTCTGCAGAAATGGATTTGTAGGCATTGTTCTCGACCCGAGGAGCTGACGAGCTTGAGTAGACAATATCCTTAATTTGCTGATAGAATTGCTGCTGAGACACAAGACCAGGAATGCTTAGCAGCACTGAGCAGTACTTCGGAAATTCCGGAAGACGCTGACGGAGCTCAAAAAGGGCCTGTAGACCAAAGCGGAACATATTAGACTCAACAGGCTGGCGAAGAGACTCCAAGATAAATCGCAACGCAACACTGAGTGGAATATTGTCAATCAGGCGGAAATGAATTAATGAACCAAACAAAACCGCTGTGGTTGCCAAAGCATTGACTGGATACTCAGGAAAGAAGCGGTACTCATCAAATAGAGAGTGGGTCATACAAGCAAACAAATCTTGGTCACGAGGAACGTCAGATGTTTTGAGTTTTTCTAGCATTGCAATGATATCACGTATTTCAATTTGTTGTTCATACATTTTCTGGAACCACATTTTCATCTCTGCTTCAACATCCGGTGGAAAGGTGGGTAAGTCATTGTTTGCAAGAATTGCATCATCATGACCTTGGCCAAAATTGATGAGTCGGGGATAAGCTTGTAAGCACTGCACCTGCAAAGCGCGTAACTGCTCTACATGATCAGGGGGAACATCAATTGAAGAGGTCAGCGTTTCAAAAGCAGCGACTGTGCGCAGAGTCAAGATGTTGTGGTCCTGAACTTGCCCCTGAAGGCTTGCGATTTTCATCTCAATAAAATAGAGTAGAGCAATAATTGCATCAGGCCCTAATGTAACAAACTTTGATACTAGCATTTCTTTGGCGGAGCCGAGACCGAGACGATCAACAGCAGCGATGACCTCCAAAGTAAATGGATAGTTGGACTTTTGCGGTGTCTCGAGCCAAGTGTCGATCAATCCAAGTGCATGAGCGGTCAAAACGATGCGATCGAGTTGAGCTTCGTCACGCGCGTACAGGTCAACGCAGGCATTGTAGAGAAATGCTGGATTGAGTGATTTGATCTGAGCTAAAGCACTAAGCTCAACTTCTTGAACTTCAGAAAAATAGATCGCAAATAGATTCACTAAGATGCGCTCAAGAATTCTCGGCCAAGGCTCAGGCATATACATACCACCAATGAGGAAAATCTCCGGAACAAATTTGACATGACTGTCGAGAAAGGTCTTTGCAACAATTTCTGATGGAGGTTCGCGGCATACAGCATCGAGAATGAGCACAATCAAAGGGCGAAAATTGAGAGGATGATTGGCAAGGGGTCCCTCCTTCACAACACGTTCAATATTGTAGGCGGAAAGATTTGTTTGAGCTGCCGCAGCTACTAGATCGGTTTGAAGACTCAAAGTTTGCCACTTTTTGGCCAAAAAAAGGTGAACCGCATCTGGCGAAATATTGTACAGTAAAAGTAGCAGCGCAGCGGTACCCTCAGGGCTTAATACTAAACTTTCAGGCGAATCAACAATAGAAAATACTGTATTCCACCGCATCCTGGAGCATTTTGGCGCTAACGCTCTCGCCAAACCCGGCACATCGACATCGGGTCTATCACAAACCAGCGCTAAGACTGCTGCCATCTGGGGAGCAGAGATTTCTCTAAAAGGAATATTTTCGGGCTCTAGCCGGCTGAAAGCTTGCGTTCTGCCCGCAAGCATTGTGAGCTTGTCGGCTACGCTAGTGTCCATGTGTGGGTGTTAACGGGGGCTCAAGCTATAATAGGGCTTATAAGCACTCAGTGGTGGCTACGCTCAAGTATGCTCAGGCGGGGTCTAAATTACATTTACTAGAGTTATAGAAACGCTAACGCATAGATTTAGATATTCGATCTCACTTAAAAAAAAGAAAGGGGAAAAGCCTTGTCACTGAAGCTCTCGCATCAAGACAAAATGATCCATGCTCTCAGATGACGGGGAATCTTTTCCCAGGGCCAATTGTATTATTCTCGTAATATCAGAGGATTCGGTGTTCTCTGAGGCGCCCAATGTGCCAGCCAATCCCTTGCGTGAGAAATTTGAGTCACGTGATTGTCGATCTGAATAAAGCCAGTCAACGGTTTTTTTTGCAGAATGTATGTAGTGATCTGCAATAATATTCACAGTATAAGCGTCAAATACAATTTCCTCCTGAGCGATAATGGAAACCCCTGCGCCGACTGCAATATTCACTTGCATCCCGGCACAGCGAGGGGTCTTGGTTGGCCCGCGACGACACGCTTATTCATGCCCTCATTTTTCGAGCAAAACCGCACAGCTATCTTTGCGGCGGCTGCTACACTTGTAGTCGCTGGTGGTATTTTTTACTACACTTCCCCTCCTGCAGCTTCTCCTGAAGTCACTGCTCCCAAAAAGAAGAAGTCCAAGAAGAAGTCTAGTGGCAAAAAGTCATCCGACTCCAAGGCTGGCACACTATACGGTTTCTCCCTCACATCTGGTGAGAATGGTGTCCAGTACCCTATAATCACCGATTCCTCCAAGCTCTCTTCCCTTACTGAGTCTCAGCGTGCTGAGCTTGGTGACATGTTGAAGGCTGCCGGTAACCAGGCTTTTAACAGCAGGGAATCGCAGCGCGCTCTTGAGCTCTACTCTGCCGCCATTGAGTGTGACCCTAAAAATCCTATTTACTACTCCAACCGTGCAGCTGTTTACGGTTCTTTGGGTGAAGACCAAAAGGTTATTGACGATGCTACCAAAGCTCTCGAGCTCAAGCCTGACTACCTCAAGTGCTTCAGCCGTCGTGCTGTCTCTTACGAGAAACTCGGAAACTTTTCCGAGTCCGTGATGGACTTCACTGCTGCTTGCATTCTCTCTGGCTTCGAAGATGAGACTTTTGGTAAGGCCGTCGACCGTGTCCTCAGATTGCAGGCTGAGCAAGTCATCGCTAAGAACTTCAAGTCTAAGAATACTGAGTGGCCATCCCCTACTTTTGTTACTGCTTACATGCAATCTTTCCACAAACGTGCCCTTCCTGAGGATATCAAGAACGCTACTGAGGGTGCTGAGTTTGACCTTAAGCTCGCATTCGACGCCATGGAGAAGGAGAACCTTGAGTCCTACAAGCAGGCTGCAACCCTTATTGACACCGCCATCAACCGTGGTCTCAAGTCTAAGGAGTCTGAGGCATTGGCTCTCGAGTACAAGGCTACCTTCAAGTTCTTGCTCAACGACGTTGAGAGTGCTTTGGACGACATGAACCGTGCCATTGAGATGTTCCCTACTCCTCAGGCCATGATTAAGCGTAGCTCCCTTCACGTCGAGTTGGGACGTCTTGACGCTGCCGACAATGACTTCAAGCAGGCTGAGAAGCTTGACAAATTCTGCCCTGATATTCACTATCAGCTTGCCCAGCTTGCATTCCTCCAACAACAGTGGGAGACTGCCCTTGTTAATTACAACAAGGCCATTGAAATCGATGACAGTTTCCTTCTTGCCCACATCCAGCGTGCTGTCACCAAATACCGCATGGGTGAACAGGCCGAGGCCAAGAGACTGTTCCAAAAACTCATTGAGAAACAGCCCGAGAGCTCTAACGCCCACAACTACTACGGTGAAGTTTTGCTTGACTCTGGTGAGCAGGAAGCTGCCATCAAGGAGTTCGATATTGCTATCGACCTTGAGCTGAAGAAGAGCGTCGCTGCTATCAACGTTCTTCCTCTTGTTAACAAGTCTCTTGCTCTCCAGAGTGGCAAACCTGAGGATCTTGATAAGGGTGTAAAGCTTTGTGAGCGCGCTGTTACCTTGGATCCTGCTAGCGACGTTGCTATCGGTACTTTGGCCCAGTACTTCTTGCAGCAGGGTAAGATTAAGGAAGCTATTGAGTACTTTGAGCGTAATGCCCGCTTGGCCCGTACTAAGCAGGAGCAGATTCAGTCTATGACCTTTGCCGAGGCTGCTCGTACCCAGTACCGCATTGGTACCGAGCGTCCCTTCTTGCGTCAGAGACTCGAACAATTCACTAAACAGTGAGTAAAAAGGTGTATATAAGGACTTTAGAATAGATGAATGGATATAATGGATGGAGTTTATGGACAAGCACGCACTAAATTAGTTTTGGTTCACAAGCTGTCCAATAAGATGGCATCGACAAGTGATCCCTTAGGAACCGTGCCAGTGCCACTTGGAAGACATAGTAATGCATTGGCACTGACCAGGCTCTTGACTACACTACTACGCTGGAAGCCTGTGCTAGCTGCGACCCACCCATCGTCAGTAGCACGGACATTCACACGTTGAAACTCAGGGCGAGGGTCTAATTTTGCGTCGAAATCAAGCTTCACCTTGATATGAGTTTTTTCAGGATCACCCCCGCTTACCTTGATCAAGAATGCCTCAACGAATAGTTGGAAGCATACACCCGCACTGACAGGATTACCTGGCAGTGCAAATATAAACTTGCTACCGATTGTAGCAAAAGTGACTGGCTTACCAGGCTTCATCTCGACACGACCAAAGTGTATCTTTCCCCCCAGTTCCTCGATAATTGGCTTGAGAAGGTCGAGCTCTCCCATGGACACTCCCCCAGATGTGATGAGAATATCTGACTTTTTAAGCGCTTGTGAAATTGCATTCCGGATATTTTCACGAGAATCTGAAATAATTCCGCAGTCAATGTATGGATATCCTTTGGCTTTCAATGCAGCTATCAGCATGGGTCTGTTTACATCCCATATCTGTGAGTTTTTTGTGCAAGGCTGTCCCGGGTCCACAACTTCATCTCCCGTGCTCATAACAGCTACGGTAGGACGCTCCCAGACAAGAATCTTAGCAAGCCCAAGTGCCGAGACAGCTCCAATTTCACCCCCCAGGACGGATATCCGACTTCCTTTACCAAGAACCAAAGAGCCTAGTGCAATATCAGAGCCAATATCACGGATATTATCACCACTTTTGACACCAGATGCATTTATTTTCACTTCGATCTCTTCGCCATCTTCTTCTTTGATTAGTTCAGTATCTTCAACGGGAACAACTGCCGTGGCACCGTGAGGAACAGGGGCGCCTGTGGTGATTCTAATGCAAGTATGGCGTTCAAACCAGGTGATATCACCAGCTGTCAGGCTGACAGTTTTGACTGGGAACGTATTGGGGCAGTCTGTATGCAAAACAGCGTACCCATCAACTATAGAGGCACGGAATGGGGGTACGTTGAGTGGACTATGAATGTCCTCGGCCAGAATATAGCCTATCGACTCTTCAACCGGTATACTCACCGCTTGAGGCTCTGGTGCCATATCAAGAACTAACTTTAATGCGTCCGAAAAAGGAATCATGGGATAAAGCGACGAGCGAGGCCGTGAAGCGTTGGTGTAGAAAACAGGCCCAGTATGTCTGTGGCCATGAGAGTGATCATGGTGGTGAGAGCAACCTCCTCTACGCGGCTCAGTCTGTTGATTCTGATAATCGTTACTATTATGAGCCGCCCTTCCACGTTCCCAGACATCGATAGCATGCTTCACAATTCCACTTACAGCCCTCCAACAATCTAAAGCACCACCTTTGCTGCCAGGTACGCATAGAACTATCGTACCTCCAATCATACCTGCAACAGGACGTCCCAGCGCAGCAAGCTCAGTTTGCTCCAGGCCATATTTATACATTTTGGCCACCATTCCAGGTGCCTGCTTGTCGAGCAGGGGTGTAACAGCTTCCGGTGCAATATCTCGCTGGCCCAATCCAGTGCTTCCAGTGGTCAACACCAGCTTATGCTGAACTGCCAGAGCAGCTACTTTGGTAGCCACATCACGTTGTTCGTCAGCGACATATTCAATTATAGTCTTGAATCCATATTCCCCAATTTCTTTACTGAGAATAGGCCCCACCGAGTCCTGCGAGGGATCCTTTGCACAAGTATCCGACACCACTAGGATCGCTGCTGACATAGCTCCAAAAATGAGTTCCCCAGGACTATCTATATTCAACGTTTTCAAATGAAACATTAGAGGCAGATAAAATTTTCATCGAGATTGTAAAGAGTGTCATTAGTTTTAATCCATAATATTTGGACGAAATAGGCATTAGTGCCTTTTTCGCCGCATTTTAGCGCATGAAGCGTAGGCGACCATCTAAATTTGGCTTAATGTCGATCGAACTGTGCACAGTTGCAATATTTTTTGAGTATTCAATGAACGTTCTTAAAACACTCACGTTTAATCACACATGGCTTGTGTTTTGAGAATACAATGAAGGCACATATTAAGGGACATAAATCCAAGAGATTTTGAAAAATTAATAAAAAACCCAAGATAAATATATGCTGCATTGACAGAGCCCAGTATTGGTATATTAGGAATACAACTAAAAATTAAAATAAGTAAAATACAAGATTTCTTCAAAACATACTTAGCGATCGAGACATGTAATTCGGTATTCGGTCAAGCCTGTCCCAAATTAAGTATGCTCGGTAACGCTGAGTCACTGCAGTATAATGCATCAAGGAATAATAAATGACGTGGGCTTAGATGCTCAGAAATAATAATATAACTTCCTTTTAGCTTGCTAATGTTGGAATAATCACCTTCCTAACCAAAACCTTGCATAATGAATGTCACGTCCGTGCACACTTGCTCCTACTTGTGCCTCAGCTAAAACAAGGACTATGCATATGCAGTATATATGCACACCCTAACCCACACGGCAGATCTGTGCATCAAAGTATATATGCTGGAGGTTCCCGCTCGGATAGCCCCCTAAAGAATGTGGACTCCTCTCCTCGCTCTCGCATCTACTGCCCTCGCTGGCACTCAGTACTGTACTTTCCAGGTTCAGGGTGGTCCCAACAGTGGATCCACTGTTCAGGTTAACGGCGACAAGCTCGCTGTTAGTGGCAGTAAGCCCTGGACCTTCACCATCATCGATGGTGGTCTTGTCCTCGGTCAGTCTTCTTGCCAGGGCCTTCTCACCTTCGCTGGTGACAAGTCTACTCTTGCCATCTCTCACGACTACTCTTACAACGGTGCCTTGTTCCAGATCGCCGATCAGAAGCTCTACCTCAATGGTGTTAACAACTTCTACCAGTGCACTGGTAGCGGTAACACTTTTGCTTGGGCTACCAACTCTTCCTCTCCTGCTGGCTGCGCTGGTGCTACCAAGGTCTCTCTCCTTGCCTTTGACAACAATGGCAACGCTTTCACCACTGGTGGTGACAGCTTGTCTGAATGGGAGTAAATTTTTCCTCTATACCCATTAGCTTAAGTATTAATTTTACAAAGATATTCAATCTCATCTGTAGACTTGAGTATTTTTATTTTAAGGTTATTCAAGGAGGTCCGAAAGGCTGCATCATGCATAATTCGAATGCTTATTGTTTTTAATGGCACATTATGCAAACGTCAAATTGGCGAGGATCCCATAGTCGAAGCAACATAAAGCTCGCTTGGAGAGTGATTTACCACCTAGAAATTAGTTTCGAATGAAAAAAATTGTATATTTGTGATAGCTCGTATTGATATGCACCGACAAGGGTTTAGTGCTGAAACCTGTTTCACCTTAATTTAGCACCACTATACGGCATCGGTCTTGGTTGTTATGTATCGTCACGACATATGAACCTATTAATGATTACACCGTAGAGCTCTGGTGATGATTTAAGACTCATGTGAGTGTGAGATTTTCTTAGATGAAACGAAATTAGTATACTCTAGTGGTTCTTTATGCGCATGCCCGTATCAAGGGCTGTTCGAAAGACATAAGCAAAAGTTAGGCGCATATGGCTCCTCCTCGTTAACAAGGGTCTGCATGTGTGTCAACTTCCAAGGCGTATGCGATGTAATTTTCTAAAAACCGCTCTACTATTGTTTTCATTTACTACCAATCACGAAATCTAAATCAAGCAATCTAATTGCTCGAATGTGTTTCCATTTAGCCTTAACTACTCAAAGTAGGGCCGGGACGGCAACTTTCCATTTTTTTTCAATGATACAACTTTTATCACTATATAATTGCTTGTAGAACAGCGAATTTAAATCTCGTACAAATGGCTGGTCTATAGATGGCCGATCGGTTTTTGTGACATATCCGGGTGGGTCGCCCATTCAAATAGCAGCATATGCACAAATACTAATTAGATTTTCCATGCCATCACACTGCAAAAATTCATCTCAGTGCTTTTAAAAGCCTTATCATCACCGTATGCCCACTAGCTTGCAAGTCCTCAGGTGACACACCTACTTGGTGTCATACAAGAATAAAATGCATGTTTTTGTTTCTGTATAGTGTATTTGGATGCTATCATGCTGTTCGCGAAGCCTATAGTTCTCGAAATGCCTCGATAATGAGATTTGTGCGTCCTCGTGAGGAGTGAGACTGTCCTGTCTTGTGACGTTGTCAATTTTGACCATTAGACAGATTGCGGCTTTATTCCAGTAATTTTGGCGTAACTAGTCTACTTGGATTTACGTCGCGGCACACTAAAAGCTGGAAACATACCACACAATTGCAGATTTAAAGGCTACTGATAGGCTCCCTATACGAAGCTTGTATGGATAATACTAGCTGCACCACTTGATATAATTGGTTTTTACTCCTCCAGCTGCCCAAAAAAAGCACCCAGCTCTTCTGGATGGTATTCCCACTCTCCTGAGGAAACCCGTCTGACAAACCGCGATTTCATCATGAACCAAATGCGTCCGGGAACGACGCTGCAAGAGCAGCTCCAGAGCTTGGTGAATCAATACCGCAGTGAAATGGAGCAGGTTAGATCATTGGGAGGCCCCGGCGCTCCTGAGGCTCAGCAACATCTCGATAACGCAAACAAAATCAAGGACCTCCTGACTCGGTTCCATGCTCAACGTTCGCAGCAGCAGCAGCAAATGCAAGCTCAGCAACAACAACAACAGCAGCAACAGCAGCAACAGGCTCAGCAGCAACAGCAGAATCAGCCTGGCTTTGACCAAGAGCAGCTTTACATGCAACAGCAGCACGCGCAGCAGGGCCAACAGGGCGCAATGGCTAACATGCGCGTTATGGGAGGTCTTCAAATGCAGCAGCAGCAAATTGAAGAGATGCGTCGAGTGACTCAAGCCCTTGACCAGCAACTTCAAGCGGCAGCGAACGCCTTGAGAAGTGTTGATAATGACGAGACCCGTCAGCGTCTTGTACGCTCTATTCAAGGTATGCGCACCAAGCGTGATCAGATAAGACAGCGTGAGCAGCAAGCACTTGCTTCTCTCAATGCGGCTCGACAAAAAGCGGCTCGCAAGTCAGGGGCTGCTAATGCTCCTGCCGCTGGTGCTGGCGCAGTTCCTCCTCCTGGTCAAGTACCAAGCCAGCTCGGCCAGACGCCTCAAGCACCTGGTCCTGTGCCCTCTCAGACTGGTCAGATACCTTCCCAGGCTCCGCCTACACAGGGCGCTCCTACCGGTGCTCCTTCAGCTCCAACCCCTAATGCTCCAGCAGGTACCCCTCAACCCAGTACACCTACTCCTGGCGCGCCCAATCCAGTTATCACTGGTAGAACAACGCAGTCGCTACCAATTCCTCAGCAGCTCCATGTCAATCAACCCGCCCCAGTTCCTGTCCGTGGCACACGTCCTACATTGATATCAGGTGGTGCAGCTGGTGCCTCGGCCCTGAATTCTCCAGCTTTAGCACGGATTCCCCACTTTGAAGTTGGCAGCGATCGCGTCTTGTCCAAACGCCGCCTCAGTGAAATGGTTGCTGGAATTCTTGGTGAGGATATTGAGACTTTATTCGATGGTGACGTTGAAGAATTGCTTCTAGATCTCGCTGATGAATTCGTTACCTCTGTTACTACTTTTGCTTGTCGTCTCGCTAAACATAGAAAGAGTGACACTTTGGAGGCGAAGGACGTTCAACTTCACCTTGAACGCAACTGGAATTTGCGCATTCCTGGATTTTCTAGTGACGAGGTGCGCTCTATCCGGAAAATTGCTCCTACTCCTGGCTACCAGCAAAAGGTGCAAGGTGTAACTATGAGCAAAAGCGTGAATAAATAAACGGCATCGGCTTTAATAGTTCGTTAGTATATAATTATTTAATAACATTGAAAAAT
Source organism: Wickerhamiella cacticola (assembly GCA_030564425.1). NCBI lineage: Eukaryota > Fungi > Ascomycota > Dipodascomycetes > Dipodascales > Trichomonascaceae > Wickerhamiella > Wickerhamiella cacticola. The sequence continues at coordinate 145,112 of JAJLUX010000018.1, read as the reverse complement.
AAATGAATGGGATTGTCCTTAATTTTTGGATTCAGAGTTCCGTAGCGTCTGGTTATTAAAACTCGAGACGAACGCTCTTTACTTCGAAACCGTTCAAACTTAGAGGGACAGAATCTTTCTCATGACTAGATACGACATCAATCTCCTCAATTTCTTCCTCAAGGTTGTTGACGATGACAGCACGGAGCAGTGAAAGAGAAGTCACGAGCTCAACACGGCCTTTGCCTCCAAGAGACTCGTAAACACGTACAATGACACTTTTTGCTTTGGTTTTACGGGAACGATCCCGCTCAGCACGCTTGATAGCGCTAACAAATACATTTTCGGAGCCGTGAAGCTCGATCAAGCGTTCCAAATGTTTAGGAGCGACATGGTAGGACAGGCTATTGAACTCTATGGCCGCTCTGACTGTATCGGGACCCAAAGGCCCTGTATGGGGGCGCAATGCATAACGGAAGCGATGTTTACCCATATCTGCAGTGGGATCGGGGCTCTTTGGAGCTCTCAAAAGGCTTACACGCATAACATTTCCATGAATTGAGTAGCCGTACTTTGAGTCAGTGAGGATCGAGACACCATAACCCCAATCACTGAGATCCGCAAATCTGTGGCCGCATACCTCAAACTTGGCTGCATCCCAGCTTGTATTATAGTGAGTCGGGCGCTTTTGTACACCAAATGCTGTCTCATAAGAAGCATTGTCACTCCACACATCTACAATAAACTCAGCCTTCAGAAATTGGTAGTCCTCGTGCCAGTCAGCTTTCACACTGAACTCTAGCTGTTGATCACCCAGGGAAGTTTCTACTTTGATGTGGGATTTTCCAGTGTGGTACTCTGTAACAATAACTCCGTTACTGACAGATGATTGACCCTTGAGAATTTTATACTTCTCCGTAGCATACTGCTCAGTATCCCAGGCTGGGAAATTCATGGGCTGATCCTCAAATAGCTTCAGTACATTGCTAGGACCTGCGAGTACCTCGCGCTCTTCCACCTTGTCCCATAGAGATTTGACAGTGCCGTTTTCGACTTTTGCCTTGAATCTTTTAGACTCGAGGACGTCAGTAGTGCCCTTCTTCCTAGAGACTTTTGGAGATCTACGGCGCTGTATGTCCCATTGAGTGGTGTTTACCACTGCCTTTTTGGTACTTGCCTCGAAACCGAGGGCCTCAAGAGCCTCGGCTACTAGTGCACGGCCGTCCTTATCAATTTTGTCGTAGATTTTCCAAGCGTCCTCGTAAATCATACGAATACCACTACCAGGCAACACATCATGAAACTGGCAAAGGCAGGTATCCTCCCAGAGCTTCTGAATCTTCTCAAAAGGATAGGAGTATTTCGTGGTCAGTGAAGCATACGTTGCTAGGAGCTCCAAATCATACAAGAGTCGCTCACTGCGACGGTTTCCCTTCTTTATCGCAGCCTGTGTGGTATAAGTGCCCCGATGATACTCGAGGTAAAGCTCACCTACCCAGGATACAAGCTCATGGCCACCATCAGTGGTCTCGAGGACCTTATTGTAAAAGTCGTCAACAGAAGGGCCGGAATGAACGCGAGGTAACTCGCCAACCGTATCTGTTAAACCTCTGCACCGTCTCAACTTCTCAATCATTTCAGCGGTGGGTCCTCCGCCGCCATCGCCATGGCCAAACAACAGCAGAGACTGCTGTGTAGTGTCAAGGTTTTTGTGCTGCGTGAGACTGCGTCTAACATCTCCAAAGTGCGCCTCAGCAGTATAAGTATTCGCTGGAGGCATATGAGCCAATACCTGAGATCCATCAAGTCCGATCCAGTTAAAAGTGGTGTGGGGGAACACATTGATGTTATTCCAGGATAATTTCTGTGTCAGGAATCTATCCATTCCACTTTGACGACAGATCTGTGGAAGTTGGGGAGCGTACCCAAAGGTATCCGGAAGCCAGAAAGTACGAGCCTTGATACCAAACTCGCGCTCAAAGTATGACTGGCCGAGTAACATTTGACGACACAAAGCCTCTCCTGTAGGCATATTAGTATCACATTCAACCCAAGAACCACCAATAGGGATGAATCTTCCCTTCTTGACTGCTTTTTTGACGCGTTCATAAAGTTCAGGATGATCTTTACGTAGCCAGTCAAATTGTTGAACTTGAGAAGCAGCGAAAACATACTCTGGGTATCGCTCGATTAAATCAAGCTGACTGGCAAAGCTTCGCGCAATTTTACGATGAGTTTCGGCAAAGGGCCACAGCCAAGCAGTGTCAATGTGGCAGTTACCAATTGCGTATACTAGATTGCTCTTTGCAGACACAAATTTCTCCGAAACATCATTGTATACATGAGAACTGTCAACTTTAGTTCCGATATATTCGCTCGCAATCCGACGGCAGGTTTTGAGGGATGCATCTACATCGACGCGGTCGAATGCGTTGATAATCCGGTTGCAAATATCAAGGGCACGACCCTTTTGCCAATGGTCTGAACCGAGCTCGCGGGATGCATCACTAATAATCCAATAATCAATAAAAAGAGCCCTGGCCTCGGCACGTGGAAGTACCAAATCAGCCATATTGAGCCTAAAGTATCTGTTCTCGTCGGGAGGGCTGAAATTACCTTGTATATCATTGCAAGATGTCTCAACGTAGAAAATATGCTCTGCGCTGTCCAAGAATTCTTCAGGAAGGATCCATTCGCGCCGATTGTGCTCCGCACTGAGGCCGTTCAAGGGTGTACCATCTTCGAGGTAAATTTGCCCTTCGTCAGAAGAATCAAACTCAAATAGAGGCCCCTCTTCATACTCACTCCATTCTTTAGGAACTCGAATGGTTATACGAAACCAATGCGTGCTCCAGGAGGGGCCAAAGCTCTTGCCAACTTCTGTGGGCTCCCAAACAGCATTCTTCATGGCATCTTTGAAAGAAGGTCTCTCAAGGTCTGGGACAGAGTAAACTTCAAGCTTGATGTGGTCCTCATCGCTTTTACGGTCGCGGTCGAAATATTCTGGGAGGTTCAAATGTTTATACTGGCCGTTGTCAATGAATTGACGAATTCTTCCGCCATATAGGCTTTCAATCTTCTTTGCTACGGGGTTGAAGTTGTGCTGAGGGTACATGGGGGGAAGGAGGCTGGGGGACGGGGTTAAGAGAGTGTATGTGGCTGCTGATGCAGCAGCCTGCAGCCATAATCCCCGTGTAGGGTTTCGGCATCGATTAGAAACAATAATGTTAGATTTATTTTTTGCTCCCTTCATTTCTCGGTATTATCCTTGGTTTTACTCACATATAGTTAGTCTTACCCCTTTCTGTCGGACAAGCGATTGCTGTGTTTGCCTATCGATTACTGTTGTCATGGTAACACTAAAAGCAGTTCAAGATGAAAGTCTACATGCATTATCTAATTAAATCCTTAAGCTCTTGGAGTTTGGCAACCAAAGCTTCAACCATTGCAGTTCTATCCCAGTCACATCTGTAACGCCATGCACTATCAGCGAGAGAAGAGAAGACCAGCTCCAATTGATCAAGGTCGCTGTTTGTACAAAGCTGGAACAGCTCTTCCCGTAGTTTAGTCACAAGGGAGGTATCAAGGGCTATTGTGCGAGTTGTGACAGCTTGAGGCGATGGACGGGGTGAAGGCTGAGGAATTGGTGCCGGTGAAGATTCGACAGACTCGAGCTTACTCTCGTTTGCGTCCTTCTGGTCGGTTTTCTCCTCTATCTTCTCAACCTCCATAGCGTCAGAGTCTGGTTCAGAGACTTGGCCTTCGCTTGCCGATACCACATTAGTAAAATTGTCTTCTTGACCTTTACTGTCGCACTCGTTCTGTGGCAACTCCAATCCTCCGTTTTCGTCGGGAATGACAACCTCCTCAGCTCCATCTCTACCTTCAGACTCCTTCTCCATCTCAATAAGCTGCCTCTCGGCTTCACGTTTGCGTAGATCACGACAAGCATCAATAAATGCCGAATCAATTTCGTCAATTGCTACCTGAGCATTGGCAACCATTTCAGACGATTTGTGAATTCGATCACGATCTCCAAGAGTCAACGAATCCTCATGAATGAGTTCCAGGTCTTGTAAAAATTGGCGCGGCTCACAGTAGAAACCATTCCATAAACGATCTTCGACAATATCGAGATCCATATTGTGATATTTCTTACCAGATGACACTTCCATAATCATATCATCATCAGTACGCACGTATTCACGGTCGGAATCGGTCATCTCGGGCATCTCATGCGGTGCCATAAATAAATAGACAAGGTCATCATCCTCGACAACTGGCTTCTTGAATCTCCTATAGCGTTTCTGAAACATGTCCATAAGGCTTCCCAGCTTAACTTTTAATTGTGAGCGTGTACGATTATCCTTCTTCTCTTGTTCATTTTGAACAGATTCCATGGAGACTGCGCCATTAGTGGGCAGCTCTTCGACTACGTCTGCAACTGGTAACTCGGGTAAAGTTATTTTCTCGCGATCAGAAAGGTCCATTGTAGCAGTTGGAGCAGATTCGATGAATTTGAAGAGCGGACTGAAGAATTTAGATAATGATTCTTCACTGGTAGAAATATGCAAACGACAAGCGCCTGTGCCAAAGAACTGTTTAAGTTGAGGATCCAGTTCTTGTTGTGGCTCGTTAGATATACCGACAATTAGAACACGGTCTGTAGGCGCGAATGATCTGATCGTATTGAAGAAGATTGATTGGGTTTGTGGTGTGATATTAGCAAACCAGAGCTCAATATTGGGAATAAGTACAATACTAGGAGCTCGTTTTTTGGCCTCAACTAAGGTCTGAATGATCGCCGCTTCAGGGGTCCGAATAGAGTCACTGAATAATGATGTCAAATCGATGATGTGGTTTGATACGCCCTCGAGATAGTTTAGAATCGCCGATCCAATATATTCCTGGCCATTTCCAGCAGAACCATGTATGAGTAGCCTGGGCCGGTTAATTCTTGCAGTTTTGAAGTCCTCTAGACTTCGCTGATCCTCAAATGTCGTATTATTGAGATTATAGGAAGCAGCCTCTAAAGGACTCATTTTCTTTTGTTTCGGCATTAGGATATCCAACCTGTTCGTAATTTCCTTGAAGTTGTGTTCAATGAGCGGTAGAATGCGTGGAGGCAGGGGTGCGTTAGTCGTTCCAGTTGCACCACGCACAGTCGATGGAAGAATACGATCCAAAGCTTTGATAACATCAGGAGGGGTTACTGAAATGCTCTCGGGGTGTACCACCAGCTTCTTCTCGCTGGTATAAATTTGAGGGTAAGACCGTTGAATGGCATTCAGAGCAGACTCCGTACACAGCGCCCTGATATCAGCACCACCGTACCCTTTAGTTAGCTCCGCAATTTTCTCAACAAATGAATCCTCAAGGGGAGGGGACCATTTTTTCGTATGGATCCTAATAATTTGCTGACGGGCCTCTGTATTCGGAAGAGGGAAAAAGAATTCACGATCAAATCTGCCAGGTCGACGGAGTGCTGGATCAATGTTGTCTGGTCTATTAGTAGCACCAATAACCACTACCTGACCGCGATTATCCAAACCATCCATAAGGGCCAAAAGCGTAGAGACGATAGATGCGTGAATCTGTTCTTGTTTGCTAGATCTGACTGGAGCTAAACCATCGATTTCGTCAAAGAATATGATTGAGGGTTGCTTCTCTTTAGCCTCATCAAACAATACTCGGAGCTGGCGTTCAGCCTCACCGACCCATTTTGATAAACAGTCACCACCTTTCCGCATAAAAAATGTAATTTTCCGGCCATCTTTCGAGCCCATTGACGCCAGCGCCCGCGCCATAAGCGTCTTACCTGTTCCTGGAGGACCGTGGAAAAGAACACCACGAGGGGGGGTGATTCCAAAGCGTTTGTACAGCTCAGGATACATGAGAGGTAAGGTAACCATTTCCTTGAGCTGATCCACATAGTCGCCAAGGCCGCCGATTGAGCTGAAATCGATATTGGTCTCAATACCCAGCGGATCAGAATCAGCGAGGGTGGTACTATTCGAAACAATAGTAGTACTAGATGGGGTGTCATTGAGTTCCTTCAGAGTACGTTCAACGTCCTCTTTACGAGGTTTGAAGATCGAAACTACATCATTTCCACCGAATGGACCAGCAACGGGGAAAAGGCGCCGCTCTGAAGGTCGTTTACGCGTGCCGCCTGCCTCTCTCGTACTAGTTTCCGGTGGAGGTGGCGGCAAGATTCTATAGTTGACGCGTTGTCGGGTTCTTAGCTCGCGACGGTGTGGGCTTGGTGATCTCAGATCACGTAGCTCAGCGCGTAGCTCAGCTCTAACATCATCCTCGTCGGTATCGTCATTTCTGACACTACCATATGTGGTACTCGCTCGTGCAGCAGCCAGACGACGACTTGATCTAGTGGGGATAGCTTCAATTGACCGGCGGCGGCGACGCCCACGAGGCCTTGAGTCTTCATCACTGTCTGCAACAAACCCGCGGAGCGATCTGCGACCGTATGCGTCGCTGTATTCATCAGAATCAGAGCTAGATTGTTCGCTCTCACTCATTTGAAATTCCTCCTCTTCTTCATGAGTCTTTGCATTGGTTCTCGGGCGTTTGCCTCCATACTGTAAAGTCACAGGAAATGTTTTAGGTCCCTCATCACTATCGCTTCCTGTGCTAGCGACAGGAGAGGCAATGTTTTCCGCTTCTTCTTCACTCGAAGAGTCGAGTTCACGCGTCCGCTTCATGCTGACAAACTCGGTCGTTCGAGACTTTGAGGAAACGGTAAAACAATAAAAAAATGAGATGAATATTTTAAGTTGATGAGACGAAATATGGGTCAAGTGTGGTTCTGCTTTGATATAATATGCTGGTTTGTGCGCAGCTAAGAGATAAAAGATACCATGCCGGTTTACCTTTGTCTAAAAATGCGTTGGTGCACAACAATGATCTCACATACAGCTATATACCTATCGAACATGAGCTTGTACGAAAGAGAAAAACGACACAAAAGCACAGAGTATAGCTGGATTATATTGATGGTATAATCTTGGCTTAAAGCATGTCATCGAGGGACTTTGCGACGAATGCCTCAATGTGAAATATATCTTTAGCATCAAGACGTAAACAATGATCAGTTTCCTGGGCGAAATCAATCAGTTTTGCATGCTTTTGCGCTGGCTACAGGTAGAAAAGTAGTATTATATACAGAACTTGCTGTACATTTTTGAAGGGCTTTGATTGTGTCTAGTGCGTTTCTCACGCAGTCTCCTGGAAGTAGGCGACTATCTTAGGCTCGCCTAGGTCCGAAACATGTGGGTTAAAACTATTTTTATTAACATTTCAAGTGTTTCCAGTTGATGTGGTAACTATAAATACAATTGGCTGACTTCGAATATGGAAATGTCAATACTTAGCATGACTGCATCCTGAGATCAAGCACTCTAGTATCTTAGACTAGTCATCCTGAGTCCGATTCATATAGTACTGCATAACATTACGGGGGAACCATGTTTAGTTCATATGTGCGTAACGTTATCAGTGTGCGTGAGATCTAGTAAGGTCAAGCGAGAGTATAGCACGCGACAAACTCCACCACCAAAAGGTCAAATGACTCTAGCACTATAATACCCCGTGTATCCATTATTTCGAAGTCGCCCCGAAGCTTTAGCTAGTTATATACCATAAACCGCTGCCTAGGTTATCAAACAAACTATACACTGGCCTTGTGTATTCGTACCTGTGATGATTCACAAAACCTTTAGATGGAATTGAATTATTTTTGGATATTAATTGACTTCAACCTCCAGGCATTGCTCTTTACCTTTGAATGGCTGTCTAGGTCACGACACGTCTTACATGTACACTACGGCTATCTTTTCACATGGAGGTGCTGTCTACTGGCAGAGTAATACGTCCGCAAAAGGAGTGCCGCTCAGTGTAATTAATGAAGCTATATCTTGTCAAATCCAAGGAAAAAGCTACTCAAGTCCTACCTATATTGTGAAGATTGTTGAAAATTATGAGCTCAAAGTAAGCTGTGCTATAGGGTTCCCTTCAATTGTGTCTGTGCAAAATACCCATGAACTAGCCAGCGATATTTTAAAAATCTTTGCATCCATGTGTGGCGATGATGTTCGCGAGGGTGAGGATCCTGATGTCACGAAATTCGGCGAACTGGCTGAACTTCGCCTCAAAGAGCATGCTCTAGCAACTATATCGGCCACTGAGCAACAATCAGTGCCCCAGGATAACACGGTCGTCAAGCCCTCTACAGTTAAGACTGCTACCCGTACTGCCGCTCCCAGAGCTGCCACCACCAAAAAGACTGCTAAAAAGGCTAAGAAAGCTCGCAAATGGGATGGATCAGCAAGTGATGATGAAGGTGTAGTTTTAGACTATTCTGAGCCAGTATCATCGCGTGACCTCGGCATTGAAGATGATATTGATTCAAATGATCTGGGCACCCAAACTAGCTCCGGCTTCCAGGTAAAAACTCTTGAAGCTGAGCTGGATGCCATCCTTGCGGCAGATGATACTACTACAGCTCAGAAGTCACGCTTTAGTTTTATACAAAATTATGTTGGAGGCAAAAAACTCTCTGACCAAGATTTGGCTAAAGCTCTCAGTAAGATGGAGGACTCACTTGTGAAAAAAAATGTCACAAAAGAGATCTCTCACGAAATTTGCGAGCAGGTTCGTAACGATCTAGTTGGTGTGACTACTTCTTCCTGGACCAGTGTCAACTCGACTGTACACGCTAGCATGTCCCGAATCTTGGCTAAAATCCTCACACCAAACTCCTCCAACGATCTATTGAGAGAAATTCAGCAAGCCAAGGCGAGCAAGAGAGTATATGTTATGAGTATCGTTGGTGTAAACGGTGTGGGCAAGAGCACCAACTTGGGTAAAATCGCATTCTGGCTATTGCAAAATAAATTCAAGGTTCTAATTGCAGCATGCGACACCTTCCGGTCCGGTGCAGTTGAGCAGCTTGGTGTTCATGTCAAGAGATTGCAACAGTTGACCGAGCGTCAAGATGCTGGAACTGTGGAGCTCTTTGATCAAGGATATGGCAAGGACGCAGCAGTTATTGCCAAGAAAGCTGTTGAATATGGTGAAAAGCATGGTTTCGATATTGTTTTGATTGATACCGCCGGTCGTCGGCACAACGATCAACGACTAATGTCAAGCTTGGAAAAATTCGGCAAGCTAGCAAACCCCGATAAGATTATTATGGTTGGTGAGGCTCTAGTTGGTACAGACAGTGTCGAGCAAGCACGTAACTTCAATGCGGCGTTTGGTCCTGCTCGCAATATTGACTTCTTCCTAATCTCCAAATGCGACACAGTAGGTGAGATGTTGGGCACGTTGGTTAATATGACAAGCAGTACGGGTATTCCTGTGCTATTTGTTGGCGTGGGTCAGAACTATACTGATCTACGTACTTTGAGCGTAGATTGGGCTGTGCAAATGCTCATGAGTTAAGTACTCTATCCCTGTTGAACCTGCGTAACAATTGAAACTTGAAACGAAGGCATTCAAGTGTCGCCTTATTAAATGCACTTTCACATGAACCAAGTGACGACTAATGGTAGCCTCATTAATTATATTAGTCTCATTCTTGAAAGGCGTGGTGATACTACGTCAAAACTTGCAGCGTAGTTCTTCTGAGTATAGTTCTTTATCTCTGATCTTGTGTGAGGTATTTTCGGACGCAAACGCATGTGAGTGAGTCTATTTAAGAAGCGAGAAACAAGATCTATTGTCATCTGTGTCTTTTACTCAAGCATAAAACGTATTGGCGACTACGATATTCGACAATAAGGAATTAGAGCATGATGTAGCAATTCAAATAGTGAATAACGCACGATTTCAGCTTGGATATTCCTATATATGGCATATACTGATGTCACACGTGATTGGTTTTCTTTTTTTTTGTTCCTCGTTTAATTAGCTGTACCTTCTACTCATTAGCAAAAGCTCGTCTGTGATGCCACGAGGATTGCACTAAGGCGATATCCATCGATGGCTGGACCATCATGCGTAACCTAGCTGTATATGCAAAGCTAAACCCCTGTCCGCGCTCTGAGGCCTCACGGTAAGCATGCGCTGACTGGAGATTTATCCAACCATAAGTTCCAGTGTATTGTTAATTTTCGAAATATATATGATTAAGCTCATATTTGACCAGAAATTTCGCTTTAATATAGACAGCTCATTCCAGATTGCTAGAAACTCGGCAATAGCATGCACGATGCTATTCTGTTGGTATGCCTTCAGCTGATAACGCCAGGCAATATATTATGAGTATTACTATATTTATTAGTTTATTCAAACAAACACGGGCTTGTCTGGACTGATAGGGGAGATAGCGGCTGCAGGAGTAACCCGAAACCTTCATGCAAGGCATAACGCAATCACCCCTTTATTCAATTTTAGAATGCATCGCTTAAAATAGTAAAAAATGGACAGCATACCTGGCCAAATAATAACAATATCCTCCAAGAAATTGCTATAAAATTTTACTTATAAATTCTTATATGGAGTGATGATCGACATCACGCCTGGTATATATAGTTAAATATTTAGGAGGACTTGGGGAAAACATTGTCGGTGAACTGGCCGATAATGTTACCACGCTCATCAGAGTACTCGCAAACAAGGTACTTACCCTTGCTGCCGCACTCAGTCTGAGCACAACCAATCTTGGAAGTACCCTTCCAGACCATCTGGGTGAAGTGACCGGTGTTCTCACCGAACTGACCAGCGGAGTAGTCGTAGTCCTTGTTCTCATCGTACCAAGCCTGCATGGCAGCAGTGGCAGAAGAGTAACCCATGGCAATGTTTTCACCGTTAGGACCGCCGGAGTGAGCGAAGTTGCAGTTGCCGTTGAGGTAGTTCTCGGCGAACTGGGCAAGAGAGTCGTCCCAGGTGACAGAACCGACCTGGTGGTCAGCACGAACCTTGTTGTGGTAGTCAACGCACTCCTTGGCGAGGTCGCTGAGGTTGCCAGAGTCAGAAGCAGCGCTTGTAGCAGCAGGAGCGGCAGAGGAAGAAGCGGGCTCAGAAGAAGACTCAGCAGAGAACTGGAAGTTCTGGACAGGAGGCTCGGAAGAGGTCTCGGCAGTGGTAGCAGCGGGGGCGCTGGTAGCAGCAGCACTGGAAGTGGCCAAGGCAGTCAAAAAGGCAGCCTCAGAAGATTGCTCGGGAGCCAAAGTAGAAGGCAAGTCGTAAGCATCACCCTTGGAGTTGAGGGTCAAGACAAGGGCCAAAGAGCCAGTCTCGACGGGGATAGTCACGGTAGTGGTGGAGGGGAAGCTGTGAGAAGATGAAGTCTCGACAGAGACAGTAGCAACCTTAGCCTCGGTGTGCTGGTGGCCGTTGCCCCAGACGGTGGCCCAGTGAGTCTCGTAGGCAGTCTCGGTGACGAGGTAGGCCTGAGAGAGAGTGGCAAGAGCGAGAACGTTAAACAAAGACATCATTTGGAATAAGATCAATAAAAAGGAAAGACGGTTAAAGGAATGTGTTGATAGAGAATGAAACCCTTGATGTCGGTAGAGGAGGGGACAATGCTGTTATATACCGCTGTCAGGGCTGGTGCCGAACGTGATATGCAGGTCATGCATGTCCCCTTTTTATTGTGGTTAGGGTGCATATGCAAGATCTGTGGACCGGAGGGGGGAAAATCTGTCCAACGGCAGGGATTCTCAACTCCTTTGTTTCAAGTTCATTTACCTCTCCTTCTCATCGATGTACAGAAATCTGAATAGCGTGTGAAGGTGATGTTATGCTCACCTATGCATACCAAAGGAATCGAATGTGAAACCAGTGGGGCCTCATTGTTGTTTATATTCCTCCCATACTTGTTCTATGTGAGTAAAACACGAGTATCTCGCGCCATTTGGTCACAGAAATTCAATGGTTCAATTTTCCTTTCCAGCCATCGTCCTACCACTGCGCTAATTGACTTTCATCCGGTCTTTGATGCTTTGTCATGCACACGCCTAGGTCAAAACGCATACATCCCGCATTATTACCTAGGCAACTAAGACATCTACCGTTCCAAAGTGGACAAAATGTTTCGAGTAGCGACCCTCTGTCTCCAGAAATAATCGTTTACGGACGATTAGTGGCGATTTTAGCGGAATAAGAGGTGGGTTTTCCCGGCTTATTTTCCAATGATGGCTAGTTAACCCAGCATGTGGCCGGGGATGAGTCCAACCACCTCTTGCTAAGACCTCGCTTATGTCGTTAGTCATCGTGGAATGAACTTTGTGGCCACAATTTGTCTCGAATAATTTTATTTTCTCGCTTCCTATTCGAGATGCCTCTCATTACTCTTGGGAACTGCAACTTAGCATATGTGATATGCCATCTATCATCTCGCTATCTACCCGCCTGAATGCATCCTCCACCTCTGTCTAATTTACGTGCATGAAATGTGCATAGCCATCGAGGTTGGTGCACCTAGGTCTCTAAATTGAAATACGGAGGGTCCCCAAGTGTGTATCTATACACTAAAAATGATATATGACCGTAAATGCTTTTTTTATCTTGTAGAAGCGATTTTCGGGAATGATAGAATAATCGCGATAGCTACCGATAGAGCTGGCGTAACGGTGATTATGCATACTAGCTTTACGGAAGTTTGGAATTGACGCCTCATCTCGGAGAATAAACATAAGAAAATATTATTATGTCTATGACTACATAGTTCAATCGAGAATTGAGTGATTAACCTGCTCTTCACGATACATTCCTAGCATTTACCCCTCTTTAAAGGTGAGTGAAATATGCACACTCCACCGCAAGCGAAGTAGCAGCGAAAACAGACTGCATGACGATTCTAGAGCATAGTGGGGTATATGATACAGTATCATTAATCCATTCGTGAATCAATGGCTCGGCCAAGGTTGCTTGTACCCGCTGAGAATGCGACTAATATAAATTAGTCTTACATCCTTCGGATCATCTTGTATCATACTACCCTTCGACATGCACTCATGAAACTGAAAATGCAGGGGTGGTCAGAATTTCGTCTTGAGTTTGAAAACCTGAGGGACATGAGCCATCAGTGTGTGCCCCTGCATGTTTGGATTCAACAGGTTCGAGGGAAAAGGGGGTCAAGGCATGCCAAACAGATCACGAACCTTCTAGTTGGAGAAAATCACAGATTTGTGGTGTTTATATTTGGTCTGGTTTGATTTGAGAAATATATATGACCCTTTTATTGTGGTGTCCAAGTTTCCTCAATGTAAACAAACCATGGACAATATCAAAGACATTCGCGAGATCTGAAATTCTTCACACCTGAAACTTGCTCGGCCAATGGAAATCTGCGTGGTAGAAGCGAAGGTCATATAACGAGAAACATTTCATCACCGCAACCAAGGCTGGCGTGAGCGTTACTCGATCTAAGGGGGAGTTCTCTTACAACACTGTATCTATCGATGAATTCAGGGGGTAAAACAGCCCAATGAGTAAATTCTGCGAATTCTGTGACTCCCCTTGTATACAGGGATGAGAAATATCTTGTCGTTGAATAGGGTAGTTTCGAACTGGGGGATTATATCCGCGGCAAGAACAGCACCTGGCTAAAGCTCTTCTATATCCACTCATCTTTAATGAAAGGTGCACTTTCCTTTTATGTCTTTTCATTCTCGCGTCATATATCCGTAATTGAATCTCATTGATCGCTAGTATCTCAATTTTGCACAAATACCCTATGAAAAGACGCTCAAAGACATCACGAATAATCTCCGTATATCATTTGAACTTTATAGCATCAATTAGTGCTGATAATTGTCTTATTTGTGCTTTTTTTCCCCTGTGCGTTCAATTTATATAGCACATGGAAGTACGCACCTTTGGTCCCTGGAATGGGCGACGGTACAATTGGATAACAGAGATGATAAACTATTGTAGCAGTCTCTCGAGTTCTTCATGTTCGAATTTACAGAATATCTCTACATTTGGGTGAAATTGTGGCGTGGTATCAATCCTAAGCCCGTGTCAAACGAGGTTGTGCGGGCCACATCAAGTGAACTTCCAATGATTCGTGTCAAGTAGCAATATATTAGGATTTAACTTAATTTACCATGAATATGCTACTCGCCTCACTGTTCCCGCGGCGCTAGTGTACGTACCCACTGCCCAATGTCTGTACACGGCCGTTCACTAGGATTCGCAAAAACTTGAGCTTGAACTGTATCTTAAGTGGAGCATTTCAAGTTAATTGAAATCACAATATCTTCAGCTACTTCATGAGCCGATTATATACCTCGATCGCAGGCGGTCCAATTTGGAAATGCGTGAATCGTTCAGTTAGCTTTTAACAACTCATCCAAACCAAACAAGATCTTCGCAATCTTGGTATACTATTAAATCATAGATCAATATATAAACTACTCAAATGCTCTAGCAGCAAGAGCTTTGGTTAGAGACACTGCTTCCTTTCAGATTAACTGCAGTCTTTTCATCTTCGACTTGACCTTGGCGCAAGCTATCGTGAATCTGTCTAGCCATGGCAATGAAAGCTTGCTCGACATTGGTAGAGTCCTTTGCACTGGTCTCGAGGAAAGGGATGTCAAGAGACTCGGCGAGCTCCTTGGCTTCCTGAGTGTTGACAACCTTTTTGCTCTCCATGTCATTCTTGTTTCCAACAAGGAGCTTGCAAACGTTTTCACGAGCGTAACGGTCAATCTCCTGGAACCATTGTTTGACGTTGTTGAAAGAATCCTGGTCAGTAACGTCGTAAACCACAATGATACCGTGAGCGCCACGGTAATATGAGCTTGTAATAGTACGGAAGCGCTCCTGGCCGGCAGTATCCCAAACCTGAAGTTTAACGGTCTTGCCGTTGAGGTCGATAGTGCGGATCTTGAAATCGACACCGATGGTGGAGATGTACGACTCGCTATACGAGTTGTCGGCAAAGCGCATGAGCAAGCAACTCTTTCCTACTCCGGAATCGCCAATCAGCAGCAGTTTGAAGACGTAGTCGTACTCAGTGTTCATTGTAAGAGGTGAGGGGTGCGCCGGGGTGTTATGTATCACTGGGACCTTATAAGGGTGTTGTGTATACGAACTACTATCATGTGCAAAGTTTGCCACTGCTACACAGTGTGGTTCGGAAATTTAGAAATGATTATTTTAATAAAATACATACTTAATTATGTGCGTGCTTTATTAAGGCATGCACCTTGTTCCGAGAAGAGGTGAGCGTGTTTTGTGATTTAGCCCATGCACATGCCAAAGAGGCCGTTCATGATACGGGAGCCAAGAGAGGCACCGGCACCGAATACAGCGGCATTTCCGAATGATTTACCAATGCGCTTTCCGCGACCATCAGGTTTCCCTTCAGACATATGTTCCGTAATCAAGAAGCGTGGTGCTGCTTTTTATAGTGCCCTCCCAGATATGCATGTACATGCATTGCATAGCATGGTATTGCTACTTAATGTTGGGAAAATATCTTCTTAAAGTCTCAGAGAAGATTGGTTTGGTTACACTAATATTTTTTGTATTATCCCATATTTTTACATCAAATTTCTGCTTCGTTAGCCCTTTTCAGTTCCACATATTTAGCATATTCGCTTTGCTGCCTACGCAGTGTGACGTCAATGAGAGACACTTGATGCCACCCCCAGCCACAAAGAGTTATCCACAAGACGTACTTTTCGTGCTTGAGGTATCCCATCAGCTAGTAAACACACTTCATACCTCTGGGAATAGAAATTTCGTTTACCGATGGCTCTAAAAAGATATCAGGCCGGCCATGCCATCGCCCATTAACCCAATCTGCTCCAGGGTGTGGTGATAATCCGCGGACTGGAATATTCTAGAGGAAACCTGGTTGGACAAATATTTTACAATATCATATGTGCGTAGGAATGACCGGATACGTAAAGAGGGTAGGAAAATCATAGCTGTATGCCGATCCGAATCGACAGGATCGCGCCTCTGGCCCACTAAAATTTGGCTCCTGCGGGATCGAAAGTTTAAGGGGTGTACATTAGGCTCAATGGTTGTGACTTTATCGATTATACCCTATTATGTTGGTTATTTTAACCAGCCACTTTGCATGGATCTATGCAAATAAAAAAAAAATAGTGATTCAAACCTAGCACCGAGGGGCTCTCGCCCTCGTTCATCTCTACTGGTATCCCTGTATTTCATCAGGGCTAGACTCTTACACACTTGTGCAGATCCCCTTATCGGTGTTTCCCAATGCATTTCTCAATGCGTTTATTCGCCACGATTCTACGCCACACTATATATTAGAGGAGAGGAGAATGGCTCATGTGACCAAAGCATACTCGCCATTAGCGACGAATACTTGAAAAATGAACCGTATGAAGCGAGGTCTCGAGGATGATCTCGATTTTTCTACTCCTGCCTCTTATGAGCAAGAAATTACAGTTGATTCTCCCTCTAAAAGAGGTAGAAGCACCCCTCCACCAACTCTTATTGGGCCTGTACACGTGAATGCCCTTGGGCAGCTTGCCCCCTCGATGCTGGCACCTAAATTTAGTAGTCTTCCGGGTATTCGTCGCCTCCTTCCCAGAAACTCGCCAATTGAGGTTGAGCTCTGCGGGCAGCACATGTCCAGTGACTTAGAGACTTTGCTGAGTTCATTAGTCGAGTCTGTCATATTCATTTTCGAGAATGAATACTCAAAAGTGCCTGGGTACCTGCTGCAGATGCCTGAACTCCAGAACGTTACCGTGATTGTAAATAACAAGCCTCCCACTGTGGCACCAGGTTTCGTCTCTGTCATGGACCCCAGTGGTGAGCTCGCCAAGGAATGCCGAGTTGTTGATCCTGTAGGTGGAGGTCGACAGGCTGTTCCGTGTGTTGTGTATGCAAAAAACCGACAGGTACAAGCCACAGCTATGCTAGGGGGCAGATCCGACGTTGTAGAACGCACCATTCGTGGCTGGATGTAAATTTATTTATCATACAAGAGAAATCTGATTCGACTATTTAAATAATCTAATTAAGGTCTTCTGGTCATTCTCTGGATGCCTTGAAGCAATTTATAGCATCCAAAGAGTAAGAACCCGGCACCACCAAATATCATCATCCGCTGATGAGTATCGACCACAGACAGCAGAGGATAAGGATAAAATCCATTGTGGCTGTATGTCTTGTTCACCCACCACCAGTAAGCTCCAGTCAGTGCGGCAAATCTGAAGAGAGGTGCTACCAAGCCATCCCTCCAAGGTCTGATGCTAGTAGTGACAGCAAGCGATTGTAAAAGAGCCGGCCATAGGTGAATCTGGCGATCGAATGTGGGTGGCAGTCTAATCTTCACACGAGGGTCGAGGACCAGGTTGACGTCATAGAGGCGAATTCCCCAGTAGAGGATGCTAATTAAAAGCTCAACTGGGGCTGAAATTTGTAGCAGTATATCGGCCAAGACTTTAAGGGTATATAATCCTGACAACTCTCCAATAAAGGAGATGACGGCCTGTGCAAGGGATACGGTAACACCGAGAATAGTCAAGAACTGGAAGTGGCCACCATAGGATTCGGCGAACATATTTGCTTCATTTTTGTATAATACAGCGTGAATTCCTGACCAGTAAATGAATGCTGCAGCGCCAGCAATGGCAGCCCGGGATGTATTCATGTTGGTTGGGAGGTAATCCGGAGCAATGCTCGGAGGTAAGTTTGCATGATCTGTGATAAAGTGGAGAGAAGTAATCTGTATATTGTACCTATTTCATTATTACGTTTTCTCAAATAGACAATGCTAATTGTGGGAATCTGTATTTTCATCCGCTTGTAATTAGAGCCTTTGCCGTTTGTAGCATATGTTCGCTAATTACACTGTTGATGGTGCACCTTTAAGGCAATGAAAATATCGAGCCAGCTATTGGCGAAATTTAGAAAGAACTCGAAAAGCTAAACGAAACTATGATGATATTTATTAGTGAGAGGGCCTACACACTTGAGGGTTACGGCTCGAGTGATTGACCCTTAAAAACTAGACAAGCACATTGAAATCATTTCGTCACCGTAGACTTGTATATAAACTTAATGTATTGGTACATACTAATGCATTTAGGTTCCAAAAAAACCCCAGAGCGCAGCTCCTGTAAATTCTTTGCGACCGCCAATACCTGCTTGCGACTCTGAGCCTGCTCAAGTAGCCCTTCTCTTACCTCCACGCTTAGGAGTGTAGTCATTGGGATGTAACCGCCTGATATGCTGCTGCTTGTGTGTAGATGCTTTGGGACCCTTGAAGATACGGCCACACACATGACACTCTTCTGACTTGGAACCATCTTTCTGGGTGGAGTGCTGGCTCATATTGGGCGCTGGTACGCTTGTTGTGACGGCTGGCCTTACAGGGGCAGATGTAGTTGTATTCTGTAACGGCTGGATGGGGTAGTTATAGGAGTTTTGCACTGGGGGAGGACCAGCATGACTTGGAGTAGTGACCTGACCTGGACGTTGCGCGGGTGGTACTGTTTTCTGAAATGGCATTGTGCCGCCGGATTGCAGCTTGAACTGGCTCATGGCAGCCTGCTGCGTTTGTGAGTATGACAGGGAGCCATTCGCTGATACCGTGGCATGCGGTGGCATATGATTGAGAAAATGATGCTGTGCAATATTACCGCTGCTAGAAGAAATCACAGGGTAGGGTGCCGGAAGCTGAATGTTTAGTCTTCCGGACTCGAGCACTGGAGCAGCGGCAGGAGCACTTCTTGGGTTAAACTGGACACCTTCTATCGTTTCGATAGCATCACAGATTGCCAATAATCCCACCGAGTCATAATAGGAGGCCACCATTTTTATGATTGCTTGGCCACCTTTACCTCAAAAAGTTATGTCAAGAGGTCCAACTGCAACAGTTGGGAGATTTAGTGCATTTTACTTGCATGACCATCGGAGATGCATGGTGCGGAGCAAGCTTCTAATTAAAAACACTTTGATCACCGTTACCACGTACAGCAAACAGGATATACATATACCAAAACTATTGACCTCATACTCTCTGTTAAAACCGTTGTATCCTGGATGTCAACGGCGTGATGCATTTTCCAGGGCTTGGGGACTGGGTAAGGGGCGTACCGAGACTGCATTTAGATTCAACCGGTCGGAGGAGAGATTTGCGGAAAGCACTATACTTTTCGGAACGGAAACTGCTATTATAAGCTATATACGGGCGTACAAACAAAAGAAAAGTACTTTTATGAGGCTACATATCGGTTAGCGCCAGTAACAGCCGGAAACATATATCCGGAGGCTTACAAACTTTACCGGTTACCGACATTAGGTCAAGAGCCAAGGCTCAGTCGTTACTCAGCTGCTTATAAGTGAAATTCACGCTGTTTATAGGCTGGTTGAAAATGCTAGAAGTAGCGAGAATTCTAGCTGTCTGTATGCTAGTAGAGTACTGTCATATTCATAGCAGATAGAAACACTAAGAAATCCAACAGGAACCCATTACACCCTCATATGCAAAGTTTTGAGGGTTCTAACGACTATTGTGCCCCACAATTTGTCGGTTTCCCATGCAGCAGCCTTTGGGACAATTAGTACTCGCTTACGTGTGATCACTCTAAACTCCCAATTTTGGCAAGTAAGCTCCGATATGAGGCGAAACTCCGATCTTGAAATAGAGACACCAAGACGCCTGAAAAGAAGCGCAATTTTTTAGCACTCGTCGGCTGAATCGAGCATCTACCAGTTTTACATAAACAGTATCATAAAGCGTTCAGATAATGATAAATAAGGGGCTCAGCTATTATGGTGCCCTGGTAGGTACCTAGCTGACCCCATAGATAGGGCGAAAGAATTGTCTCATCTCAACTAAAACAACCGTACATGACTCAAGAGGAATAACGCAAGAATAATAATTAAGCTAAGAAATGAAATACATATAAATCAAGAAAGCAAAACTGCATTCACAGTACCGTCACGGTCAGGCTCGTTGGTAATTTGGGCATACTTACCCCATACAACCT
Organism: Wickerhamiella cacticola; assembly: GCA_030564425.1. Lineage (NCBI taxonomy): Eukaryota > Fungi > Ascomycota > Dipodascomycetes > Dipodascales > Trichomonascaceae > Wickerhamiella > Wickerhamiella cacticola. The sequence goes on along the minus strand of JAJLUX010000018.1, from coordinate 125,178 downwards.
TACCACCAGCAGTAACAAGACCTAATTCACTGACATTGACCTCAATGATGGTACCCTTTGTCAAAACACCCAATTGAGTGTACATAGGGCTCTGAGGATTCTTTTTGACACTGAGAATAGGGAGCGAGACAGTGACTCCGAGCTCTGGATGAGTTACATTGGCCTTTTTCTGACGCAAAGCAGCCGGGCGGATAACACGCTCCATTTTAACAGGGCGACGAGTGAATCCTTCACCAACAAAAGTGTGCTTGGTGATCATACGCTTCCAAGATTTGTTTTTACGCTTACCAGTCTTGATAGCCTTGAACATCTCATCCTCAGCAATACCACGAACTTTAGGCAAAGGAACTGAGAATTTGTCGGCTTTCTCGAGACGCTTCTGCTTAATTGAGCTGCTCAAAGCCTTGGCAGTGTTAGTGTTCTGACGGTCAAGTAGGTAGGCGGGAAGAGCTTCACCTTCATTAGCAGGTTCACCGGAACCTTTGACCTTTGACTGCTCGTGCTGCTTGATTTTCTTCTTCATCTCAGTCTTTTCTGCATAACGCTGTTTAGCGAACATCTTCGCCTTCCAGCCACGCAGGTTCTGAGCATCCTTGGAAATTCTGTGAGACTCACGGGCTTCACGCTTGCGTTTACGCTCATCATGATCTAGACGGCGACCATATTTTTTGATGTGCTGCTCAATATACTCGTTTTGAGGCATATGATAAAAGAGGGAAAAGGTTTACCTAATTTTTTTTTTTCTCTTCTTGATTCAGGAAATTTCACACCCTTTGTAATAATGGAGCTCGAATTAAGAAATTTAAAAAACAAGGTCCAGGATCTCGTATCAGAGGAACTAATCAATCAATCAAAAGATGGAATCTCCTTGCTCGACTTGAAGAACCAGGCACTTTTAGCCTACCTCAACGACCTGGCTGTGATTGTTGGTTCAAAAATTAATGGCGACAGAGCCACCAGAATAAAGGCCACTAAAGGCACAATCGAACAAAGAGTTACCCTCGAAAAGGGTATCAAAGGATTGGAGGCCAAGGTCTCTTATCAGATCGACAAGGCATTACGTGCCTACAAGCGCGAACAGGAGCAACAGAAGGAAACAGAAGAAGGCAAAAGTGACAGCGAAGAAAGCGACGAGGAGGATAGTGATGCTGATCTTACTGCATATAAGCCTAATGTTGCTGCACTCAAAGACGAAGACTCTGAGCCTGAAACCGAGACCAAGTACACTGCTCCCAAGATTGCAAAGACTGCCATTCCCACTAAAGAGCGTCGCCACAAACGTCGCGACTTTGCAATGGAAGAGTATCTCAAGGATCAGGCCGATGCACCTACTGCAGAGCCCTCAATTGGTGCTGCAATTATGGACGGTGGGCGTGGAGGTCAATCTACAGAGCACGAGCGTCGCAAAGAACGCGAGATTCAAGAATTTGAGGAGGCCAACTTCACTCGTATCGGCACTCATTCTGGCAAGAAACTTCGCAAGGAAGCTGCCAAGCGCCAGCGTGATGCCATGTCTCGTAATGCATTTGGTGAAAACTGGGATTTCTTGGATAAGGGTAGAGGCGGCGATCGTAATGATCGCAAGCATAAGAAGTCAAAACGCAAGTAATTATTTATGTAGAGTGATATCAAAATGTTTGAGAATACACAGCTATCTGAGCTAGTTTAATGTTCCACCCCTAAAACACATAAGGGATGTAGATGTAAGGGCATCTTCTCTTATACTCCTCCCAGTCTTCTCCGTATTTCTCGGCACACTTATCAAAATCGCGCTTGGTACGGTGAAGAATCATAAAGAAGAAGAATACAGGGTAAAAGTAAGGCAAAGGCGAGTCAAAACCGGTAATCAGGGCCCAGCATAAATTCTGGATCATATCACCGGTATAGTGAGCTTTACGAGCATACTTGAAAACGCCACCAGTAAGAAGTTTGGAGCCAGTCTTTGTAGTGATGTACTCGGGGTTATCGAGCACAGTACCGGGCCAAACAGGGAATGCATAGCGTTTGATAAGTTTACCCTGCATATTGAGACGAAATGAGTTCTTCTGACCATTACCGAGGTCAAAGACAATGTGTGCACACAATAAAACAATGGCAATAGTGACTATCTTCCAACTAGCCATTTCGTATTTGCGAGGGTCATGAGAGTACATGTACAAGGTGTTGTAGCAGTAAGTGAAGGGGACACCAGAGATGTTCCAGAAAATGAGCATGAAGCCAAATTTCTCGTAGAACATGTCCCAAGAAGGCACAATCAAATGCTCGCCCTTGGCACAAGCGTTGCCGTACAACCAGGTGCCAAGCAAGCCAACGAGGGCTTGACCGGAAACATATCCATAGTTGTCGTACTGGTAGAGGCAAAGTGCCAAACTAAAAAAGATCAAAGTGAACCAAGGGAGACGAACCTCGAAGAATAATTTGTAGTCAATCATACCAAAACGAGGGTAGAGAGGTCCACCCATGAAAAAGTCATAGATGTGCGAGTCGGATCGACGGATAGCAGTACCGTCAATCAAGCTCTGGATGTAAATGTAAAAGGAGAAACCGAAACCAATGAGAATGGAGACAGTCATGATTTCACCAAAGCGCTCGAGAATGGTGTAGAGTTTGAAAATACCAGTGAAGTGAGCAATAAAAGCAACGGCGATACTGAAATAGAGGGATTGGAAGGCATTGCAGTAATAAGGCAAGTGTTTGTTGAGGTGGGAAACCATTACACCCTCAGTCCAGAGACCGCCAGGAAGGAAGGCAGCCAAGACAAGCTGAAAGATAAAGTATCCTCCCTCAATAGCCCATGCCTCTTTGGTGGGGTATGCACTTTCATAGGCAAGGCCCGCCAAGCGCTTCACAAAGTTCCAGTAAGTCTCCTGGGGAGCAGGGAACATAAGTTGACTGTTATTGTAGCGGTAGCAAACAAAAAGGTAGTACATGAGAGCAGGGAAACCGATCATCATAGAGACATTACCAATGGGACCACCAAACTCATACTCACCGTTCCAGTGGGTGAGATCCAGCTTCTTGGAGAGCTGCGAAGGGTCTGGGGTTTGTTCACTAGTAGGCTTTCCGGCGCGTTTACGAATGCTTGTATCAGTTGGCAACCTGGCAGTCTTGTCCTGATCCATTGAGGCTTTTGAGTTGGCTTTGCTACGCGTTACTGCCATTTTCAATATATAGTCGGGGAAACACGCGATGTATTACAGAACGCGACGTAAACGAGGGTGGAATGCGCAAGCATAATGTAAGAACCACGTGATCACCGTTGTGATTTTAGACAATTTTCCAATGATCCCCCCCACAGCTCCCCCCTTTTTTTCACATTCGCCACCGTAAATGTGGGGCGGAGGCTTACAAGCATGTTGAAGGGGGATATGGACCTAAGCTGAGTCAGCATAATAATATATAAGACCCCTCGAATAGATTATGTAACAAGGAAATCTCAAAGTAGATTCGAAGAGGTGGCAAACAAAATGAGGTACCCTATAACCACGGATCAGCGCCTCCTGCTGCTCCACCTATGCCAGAAGTCACATGATCTGTGGTTTGAAGCGTAACTTTTTCTTGGAGTGTATATTTTCAAGAGATTGTCATCCCACTCCGGGAAGAAAAGTTTAAATCACCCAGAATATGTACTTCTTTCAGTGTGGAAACAACACTTTAGCTGAGTTTCTCACTCGCACTCAATGAGGTTAAAACTGCGCACGTTTTGTCAGCACTAACAATCGTATCGGGGCCTGAAACCTCAATTTTCTGAACCTGCAGTAAGACATATAGAATAGCATCAGAGTTAAGTGCATACACTCGCAATTATTTTTTGTAAATTTTTAAAATAAATTCTGGCACCAAAATATCACAAACGGGCTTAGATTAGGATCCCGCATCATTCGCAGGAGAGTGCTTATTACCTAGCCCTGATGCATATACATGCAGTGACTGGACTTCTCCTTCTCTACCTCACTCCATGCAGGCACAACCGCAGAGCGTCCCATCAACACATGGTGCAAATTACCCACCAGATCATGGTAATGCAGCGTTCAAATGGCGCTCGATCAGGGGAGAGAGCTTTATGGCAGTGCCACCTCCATTGAATAATGCACCGGGAACGGGTAGCGACATGGAGATGAATTTGGACAAAGATAGTGATTTCCAACAGCATGCACAGTACCAGCCTGATCATGCCTCCTCGTACCCTTTTCATTGCTACTGCGGTCATGAATTTCATCAACAAAAGAGCTATCGGTTGCACATATTGGAAGGGCTCTGTGTACATTGGAAAGACATAAAGATCCGGGGAAATGTTATCGTTTGTACTTGTGGTGTCGAGTTTGCACAGCGTGGATCTTTGTTTAGACACCTGAAAGCTCGCCAATGTAAAGCGTACTGGCCAGATGGTGGAAGGGCGTTGCATTGCTTGTGTGGCGCGAAATTTAATCGTCGAGATAATATGATCCGGCACCAGCGTTCGCCTCGATGTCGACAAAACTGTGCACGGCTGGGCGTCACTGGGAATCCGGAGGATGCAATCCCACCCGTCCGCAGGACCAGATTTATCAAGGATGGAGCGCCGGAATCAACTGAAGGTCCCTCGGGCGAATGGCTCGATACTAACATTGATGAGGCCGAAGTAAATAACAGGTGGTATCAGCGATTTGGCAATCACAAGCGCCAAAAAATAATTCCAGTGCCTTTTAGAGATAGTGCACCCATTCAAAACACATACAAACAGACCGAGCTACCATCAATACAGGCAGGCCAACTACCAATCTCAAATATACCCTCCCCTCCCACGGGACGGCTTGCCACCCCGCAGCCTTCGGAGAACCAGAACCTTTCAAAAGGCGCTCGGGACTCTGTGGATAAGCAACAACTGACAGAGGAAAGAAATAGCTCAAAGGGTAATCCAGAATTTCAACAAACATTCGCAGGACCTTCTACATTTTATGGCCTTCAGAGAGAACCAGGTCCGGCAAGCGCTCAGCCGTTCTCTGTTCGTACAGACAATATACAAGCACAGTTCTCAGCATCGAGACAGGGTAGATTAAAAGAAGGTGAATCTGACCATCCAAAGACACTCCAAATACCTACATTTAGACCGGGTACACTTGATGCTCGAGGTACACCAGAGAAAGTAAAACGAGAGACGTCATTACAGTACAAGAAAGTGAATGACCCGGATAATTTCAGAAGCTATGTTCCTCCACCACACGGCAATAACTCTACACATCGCAGTGTTGCAGTTCCCGGTGTTGTTCAGCCAGTAGAACCCCAAAGTACCCAACATCAACGCAACAATGCTATGAAACAGCCGCTCGATCAACTCTCACAAAGAATAGATACAATTATCAAGAAATTTGGTATTGAAGATCCTACACTCGCACCGACAATCGCCGACACTTTAAACACTATCATATCGGGCTTCATCGAGGGCTCTAAGGTACCAGAGCAACGTGCAGCTCTCATGTGCGAGACAATCTCCACAGCTGTATCGCAAATTTTGTTGATGAAACTGATCAACACTTCAAACAATGTATTTGTGCAGGTCGCTCATCGCGTCGATGTAGCGGTTTACGATGAGTTGCATGAGCCATTAAAACAATTGATTTAAGAAATGACTTACTAGCTTATTTATAGAACTACAATCCCTGAATATGCAAACCACCTTCTTTGTTAGCAGTCTCAATGTATCCATAGATGGTGGTGACTGCAAGAAGGATACCAGTACCACTACTCAATGTACCCAAAAGATCACAGGTGACACTGAGGGCACCAATAACGGCACCACCAAGAGCAGCAGCGGTAGGGATAATGCGCCGTAACTCACGCAAGACACTGGTTTCTTTAAAGCCAACAATGGCGAGGCCCTGCTCCTTGAACTGGCGAGCAACATCTTTAGCGCTCTGGCCAGACATTTCAGCCCATGTACGGGAGAAGAGAGCACAAGCAGTTAAGACAAAGGCAATGTAGGTGATGGTCTTAACTGGATCAGCAATCAATTCCTTAATCGTCTCAGGTGGTTGCAGGTAGTAAGAAACACCAGATACAGCTCTGAGACCCTGACCATTGAGCTTTGCATCCCAGACACCAAGAATACGAGCCAAGAAGCTCTCTGGCCAGCGGTTGAAGACTGTCTGAGAGACAAGGAATACGTTGCTGGTAAGGGCAGACTGAAGCATAATAGGGGTGTTGGAAGTGTAGAAAAGACGAACAGGGAAAGCACCAACAGTAGAGTTAGCCTTGATAGAGCGGACAGGGATCTCCAATTTCAAAGTCTGAAGGTATACAACGACAAAGAAGACAGTAACAGTGAGAACCAACGCACTGAGATTAGGCTGGCCCTCACGGGTGAAGGCTTGATAAAGGGCGTACTTCTTGTCACGTTGAGTGAAGAGTTGGTAAACAGCATCAACAAGAGCACCCTCAAATTGGTAGCCACGGCCAGTGTTGGTGGTGTTGGGACTGAGTGCTTTCCAGAGAGTCTGCTCACAGGTGTTGGTGGCAATAAAGAGGGAAATACCACTACCGAGACCGTAACCCTTTTGAAGAGTCTCATCGAGTAAGATAATGATCAAAGAAGAGATCATGAGCTGCATAACAAGGAGCAAGCAGATACCTAGTCCAAGCTTGGAGGGAGGACCGTACATACCATTGTAAACGTATACAAAGGCTTGACCCATGCTGAGCATAACAGCTAGAAGTTTTTGAGTGGTAGCGACAAGCTCACGGTCGCGTTTATCGTCGGTATTGATGGTGATAATACCGGTACCAGTGAGCATCTGCAATACCATACCAGAGGTAACGATGGGGGAAATACCCAACTCCATCAAAGTACCACGGTTACTTGCCATCATCATACGGAGCCACATGAGGGGATCACTCTCTTCAGAAGAAATGATACCGTACAAAGGAATCTCGCCCATGATCAGAAAGACCATAAGGACAATGGAAGTCCAGAGTACTTTTTGATTAAATTGAATAGCACGTTGAGGCGCCTCTACCTGTGGTAAAAGCCCGCCAAAAGGGCGCACCAGGTCCAAGAAACGAACTGCCATGACGTGGAGGTAGGATGTGGGTGTTAGCGGGGCGGTTAAGTATCAACTGACATTTATGTTAAATGCTAAAGGATTGCATGAAAAACTAATTAATTAGGGAATTTTGGAAAATACGCAAGTAAAAGATATTGAGAATTGATTGTATGCTACAGGTGCACAATCAAGGTGACTTTTTCGAAGTGATTTGTGCATAAGATAACAGCAGGTGATGGTGTGTATGTTTAAAAGGCAGCGCCTTCATAAGACTAGAACAATTTGATTTTAAGAATTTTTGAATGCTGGGAAAGAACAAAAAAAGCTGTCATTTGAGACAGAATGACCACACCTAAGAGTGAAAAAAATAGACACCCAGACCAAAAAAGTGCCGTCCGGGAATTGAACCCGGGACCCCAGGATTTGCAATCCTATGCTCTAACCGCTGAGCTAACAGCACCTTGATGACTTCATCAAGCTTTGAAAATATATGAAAATATAGCTATTTTTTAAAAAACACCCAAGGGGGTCGGTTCGGTTTAGCCAGTCAAAAATCGGCCGTGAGGGGCTCCAGGCTATTGTACCTACGCGGACTAAGAGTCCAAGCTCCCTGTTTTTGCCAGAGGAGAACACTGAACTGCAGCCTAGAGCTGCCTAAGTCTAATTATGATTTAGTTATGTAGAAGCGCGATTAGCGCGCCTAGGTCAAATGACCCACATTTAATAAACGATGTCAAAACCCTACCATGAAAAACTGAGTCTAGCTTTAAAAAGGGTTTTATCGAGACTGTTATAAGCTAATAATATGAAATTTGGTACCGTGTGCTATCGGTAAGGCTAGTCACTCTGCTAGCCGTCAAGGGCATTCAGAAATATTGTACTTCATTAGATTGGAGAGTTCCACCGATACACCAAGGTATCAGTAAACAAGGGTCAAAAATGACTTAATTAAGTGATTTACAAAGAGCGCGACTAGGTATTGACGAATTGAATAGGCCATACCGGCTTTTGAGGCGAAGCGCTCGGGGGATCAATCTTATGGGCGACTACCCATGTGCTACAAATTGAGCTCCAGGCTACTATATTGGTCATGAGATAACGGCTGCTCTGTTCATGTGGCGACATCTGAGGAAAAACTTATTCTGCGGCCACCCGGTTAGCTAAATTCAATATATATACTATAGATGTATAGGGATAAAAAGATCAGCTGAAGTGTATCAAAAAGGTATATGGATGTATGGTAGCATTTATACTACTATTAATTGCACGTCATGTAAAGCTGAAAACATGAATACAGCCGTGTAGCCACAGACGAATCATTGAAAACGTTCAAAATCAACAGAACAGTATTAATGAAAATGACGACTCTATTTGTCTAGAGGTAAGTGCGATACCGCGTTTATATACGACAATACATGAACGATCTAACCCGTGCCAGGTCTGCTATATTTTGAAGTGCTTTTTCCACGAGTTGAAACATCTCAACTAGTTGAATAAATATATTCTAGACATAATGTTGCCATAGTCATCAGTATATTTTATTCATTCAATAGATCGACGTTTTAAAAATAATGCTATAGAGAATGAACACGAACTCTTCAATTGATTTGGAAAGAATCTTTACGCAACATTTGAATCAAACTTCAATGTCTCGGTCGGATTTGATATGGTACATCCCCGTATATAACTGGTATGAGCTCTACTAGTAAATCGGCATCAATCCCGTTGAAAGTGTGGCATCCTGCAGGATGCTACTGCAGTCAAACACTAAAGCTACACTAGAGATCAATCAAGTCTTATACACCTGTGATATACAGATTGCATCAATGGCAATGGTGTGTACCACTCAACGCTAATTTTGCATATTATGCTAGCATCTTTTCGCTAATCGAAAACGGCACATCGTCGCATGTGACTGCCATATTAGATTTATCGAGCTCAAAAAAAGAACCCCCCCGGTTAGTATTGGACTCAAATGTACTACAACTAGCTCCTATAAGCGCTAATTCTGATTCACAAGGATTAGATGTTTTGTGAGATCGAGTAAATGACTGTCTTAGAGCTCGATATTATATTTGGGGTCTATACTTTTAGCGGGGAGCACCTCATCAATCTCACGAGACTAGGAAATGAACTAATTTATATAGCGAATCAAACGAAGTCAGATTGGTGTCTTAGGCAGCTATAACTAGCACAAAATGCTTTCGTGGTGATTAAGCTCTCAGAAGTTACGGGCATTTACCACGCGAACCAACCGTGATAGACATGGCACATTCTAGTTGGAGAAATTTCCTTCTGTAACCCCAACACGTAATGCGTTACAGCGCGCGCGCAGTCTGAAACTGCTTGTTATCAAACTGGACCGTATGCACACTACTGTGTCAGCTAGCCGACAGACCATGCATATCCTCTGCTTGAGGCGCTCGCCGCCTTTGGGACGGTGGAATGGAGAAATATGCAGGTGCGTCACGATACAATCGCGAGGCACAAGTAAGCATATCGACATTCGAAAATAGTGTTGGTATCATTTCGTGTTCGGTATCTAGAATAAATATCTATTTAGAGAAGAGCAGCAAGCACACCTGCAGCCAACGCACTGGAGCCAATAATCATAGCACCGTTAGTGGTGCTGTGAGAGGATGAGCTAGCGGAGCTAGAACCCGTGGCAGTCGCAGTAATAATGCTGCTGGAAGGCTTATTACTGCTACTGAAGGCGCTGCTAGTGCTGTTCATAGAATTGTTCGCGCTACTAGTACTGTGTGGACGTGAGGTAGTAACGTTGTGGTAAGTTGTTGCATTTGCTGAAGTGACAACACCGGTAGTGGTATTCAAGTAGGCAGTACTACTAGAGTTGGTGACTACATGGGTGCTTGTGTTGGTAAAAGCACTGGTAGTAGTGTTCGCGACACCACTAGTGGTATTGTGAATGGTGGTGAGGTAGTGATATACGGTGTGCACAGAAGTAACCGGGGGAGGCATTGTGTGCACAGTAGTGCTAGCAATGGTGGACTCATCTGTGGTGGAGATTGTGGTGGTGGAGTCAGAGCTCGAAGGAGTACTGCTCGAGGAAACACTGCTAGAAGTGCTAGAGGCGGGTGCAGAGCTCGAGGAAGGAGTGGAAGATGAAGTGGAGGGAGCACTAGAGCTATCTTCACTGGAAGCAATGAAGTTGAAGGCATTCAAGGTCGGGGTGTGACTATCACTGTAGACTGTATAGCGAGTGGTGAGAGTGATTTTAGTAGTGGTATCCTCCGCAACAGCAAGAGCGGCAAGGGCAATAAGGGCGGTGTTCATAAAAGAGTGTGGAACTGGGACTTTGCGTACGACCGTTCGGACGCGCATACCAAATATTTAAGTCGACATGACAATCCCTGCACTCTTGCATATATGCACTTAGTCATTGTGTCTTTCTTACTGGTTTAGGAAATAATGCTGATATAATGTTGCATATTTTCACCCCAAAAACGCCTTCAAGGAAGTTGTAATGCACTAGATCATAATTGATCAATTAATGCGTATAGATCGTGAATTTCATTCGTGAGTAGTTCATAGAACCTTCAAAAAAATGTACTAAAACACCACCTTGTTTCTTCTTTTTTTATCTGTGACTATACCATGTCTCATGCCCTGCACACTGATATACTGCATATGCAGACGCCAAGTTCTCAACTGCGGTTTTCTACCAAATGAAAGCTTCAGTGAGCATAATATTATAGTCTTGAGCTTTTGTGCAGCTTAAAAAAGTAGATTGGTCAAATATAACACTCGTTGTTTAGACTACACACAAGATCTCATCGTCCCAACGTGACGTCGTTATGCGCGATATCACGCATGATGAAACGCCAGAGAACATATCAGTGCATGGCTGTTTGACTCGACTCTACTAATTCGTGGGCCTTCTCATTGATAAGCCGATAAAACCGCAAAATAATCGCTTTAAACAATTGAAGCTGCATTCGGCTGGAGTGGTATCGCAGATCAGATCCGGTCTAATTGCAGGTAGCATGCAGTTTCGTCTAGGCTGCCAGTATTGTCTTGAGGATCCCCGCACATAATTTATCGAGGATGCCACTGAATGGCTTCTGCTTGAAAGCAGGCATAGCTGCCATGACGTAACGTCCAAAAGGTCTTTTCGTCTCTTTTTGTGATAAGATACCTGCGATGAGGCTTATTATCTCTATAGCCACGGACAAGGGTATTGCCACGCTCTCAAGAATTGCATCGCGAATCCATGCCCGAGCAGTGCACTCTCTTCGTCTCACAGTTAAGCGTCTCACCTTACCAGACTATGGGATACAAATATGAGCCTCAATGCTATCTACCACAGACTATCAAATAAGAGACACTCAGTGAGTACTCTCCTTTCTATTCTGCCACTGTTAGCCATGGTAAAAATCCAAGCCGCATTGTTAAAGACTCGTCACTATCAACAAATGAAACCTATTGGAACGAGCCTGGTTCATATTAAATGCGAGATAGACAGAGTCAATTGCGTATATCCTAGACATTAATAGCCAATAATATGCTAAATGCCAATTGTATTGTCCGTTTTGTGACACATCAAAAGTTATAAAGTTGTTGAATCACGCTGAGCTCGAGATTTCTGGATTACTCACGTGATCACATTTTAATTCTCTCATAGACGGGCTTACCTTGATTTACATCTTCGGTCAGACTTGATATACACCGAAAACCTCTTGAATTCTGCACTCTCTAATATATATGCTAGCGTGACGTCCATTTTGAGCAAAATCCCTGATAGCAAACTACCCGCATAGCATGTACGAATGCAGCTGCGGCACGGGTCCTAACGGAAAAACTAAACTTGCAGGATCAATGCAGTGCAGCTGATTTGGCAAAGCAGTCACCGTGAAGAGGAAATCACACCTACGCGTTTGGTCAATCATAAAGTCTTCTGCTGCGCTAGGGCGATAAGCTAAATTGTTATCCCCCGCATGCATGCGCTTAGTTGATAGGCTGACAAGCCTCATGATTTAAGGATATCTCTACATACATAAGCGGGCAGCAGGAGAGATAGCAAGTAATAAATACACTACGCGGTGTATATAAAATAGGAGTTCATTAAATAGATAGTGAGTGTATAAACAAACCAATTCAACTTCAATACGAAAATCAAGTAAGGTAAGATGTTTGCGGAGCAATGTAGAGACCACGTAAAACGAGGGGTATATAAGGGCGGGGACACGGTCCGCTCATTTTAGTCACTTGAGCCAATGTCCAACGAAGGCAAGGATGATAAAACTCCTGAGGAGCTCCGCTTGATTGAAGACACCAAGCGGGAGAAATACTGGAAACGTTGGGGTCCGTATTTGAGTGAGCGCCAGTGGGCAACTGTTCGCGAAGATTATTCTAGTGATGGTAATGCTTGGGATTTCTTCCCTCATTCCCACGCTCGTTCGCGTGCTTACCGTTGGGGTGAAGATGGTATTGCTGGATTCAGCGACTCTCATGCACTGCAATGTTACGGGTTTGCGTTCTGGAATGAGAAAGACGACTTTCTCAAGGAGCGTAACTACGGAACTACCGGTCCTCAAGGAAATCATGGTGAAGATGTTAAGGAGGAGTACTTTTATGTGGACTCCACTCCCACACACTCGTACATGAACTACCTCTACAAGTACCCCCAAAAGAAGTTCCCTTACGCTGAATTGGTTGAAGAAAACGCCAAACGTGACCGTCTGGAGAAGGAGTTTGAGCTTGTGGATACTAACATCTTCCAGGATAACAAGTACTTTGATATCTACATCGAGACTGCCAAGACTGACCCTGAGAACTTCTCCTTTAAGATTACTGCCTATAATCTGGGACCTGAATCCGCCCCTCTGCACATTATTCCTCAAGTGTGGTTCCGCAACACCTGGGGCTGGAGCGATGCTCCTGACGCTCCTCCTATCGATGAGAGTCAGAAGCCCAAGCTTGAGCGGTACAGCGATAATGTTATCAAGACTTGGCACCCCAAGTTCGGCGATCGCTATATCCAGTACTGGAATGAGACTACTAAACCAAAGCTTCTTTTCACTGAGAATGAGACCAACAAGAAGAAGTTGTATGGCTGCCCCGATTCCGAGGTCACTTCCAAGTACTTCAAGGATGGCTTCCATGAATACATTTGTGACGAGAACGAAGATGCTGTGAACCCCGAAAATCGTGGTACCAAGGGATGCGGTTGGTTTGAGTTTGAAGACGTGCCCGCTGGTGAAAACGTTGTGGTTCGTATCAGCGTCACTACCGAGCCTCCTAAAGAAGAGCTGGATGCTAGCGCTCACGAACAACTTTTTGAGGAGCGTCTCGATGAAGCTGATGACTTTTACTACCAGGTTTCCCCTATGCCTCTGAGTGAAGAGCTGCGTACTATTCAGCGTCAAGCTTTTGCTGGTATGATGTGGGACAAGCAATACTACCAATTCATTTGGAATGAGTGGGCTCATGGTGATAAGAATGCTGCATTGCCTCCCCCTCCTGAACGCATTAACGTGCGCAATAAAGAATGGCGTCACTTGCACATCGATGATATCTTGTCAATGCCTGATAAATGGGAATATCCCTTCTTCGCTGTCTGGGATACTGCTTTCCACACTATTCCTTTGGCAATGATCGACCCTGCTTTTGCCAAACACCAGCTCGATTTGATGACCCGCGAATGGTACATGCATCCAAACGGCCAGATCCCTGCATATGAATGGAACTTCTCTGATGTGAACCCTCCTGTACATGCATGGGCTACTTTCCGTGTCTTTAAGATGGAGCGCAGACTTACTGGTAAAGAAGACATTGACTTTTTGGAACGTGTATTCCAAAAACTGCTGGTGAACTTTACCTGGTGGGTCAACCGCAAAGATGCTTCCGGCCACAATGTGTTTGAAGGTGGATTCCTTGGATTGGATAACATTGGTCTTTTCAACCGTAGCGAGCCGTTGCCTACTGGAGGTATTCTCGAACAGGCTGATGGTACCGGATGGATGGGTTTCTACTGTTTGCAGATGCTGAACATTGCACTCGAGCTCAGTAAGACTCGCTCCGTCTACGAGGACATTGCCTCAAAATTCTTTGAGCACTTCCTATTTATTGCTGATGCTATGGCCTTTGCTGGCAAAGACGACTCCAAGGGTCTCTGGGACGAGGAGACTGGCTTTTTCTTTGACAAAATCTCCTGGGGTAATGGATACTCGCAACGCCTTCCTATTCGTTCCCTTGTTGGACTTATTCCTCTTTACGCCAGTTTGACTCTGGACAGCGATGTACTCGTACGCTATCCCAAATTTGCTCGTCGTGTTGAGTGGTTTATCAAGAACCGCCCAGAGTTAGCTGCTCGTAATATTGCTTCCTTGACTACCAGAGGTGAGAACAACCGCATCTTGTTGTCTTTGGTGAACAAGGAGCGCCTTGTTCGCATCTTGGATCGTATGCTTGATGAGGAGGAATTTTTATCTGACTATGGTATTCGGTCTCTCTCTAAGTACCATAAGGAGCATCCATACTCTATGGAGGTCAATGGCGAGAAGTTTGAGGTTGATTATCAGCCTGAAGAGTCCAAGTCTGCAATGTTTGGTGGTAACTCTAATTGGCGTGGACCTATCTGGTTCCCTACTAACTTCTTACTCGTAGAGTCTCTACAGCGCTTTTACTTGTTCTACGGAAACGAGCTTAAGGTCAAGTGCCCTAGTAAGGAAGGCCATGAGGTAAACTTGGCTAAAGTCGCCGAGAATCTTCAGCAGCGTCTCATCAAATTGTTTACCCGCGACCCTTACAAGGAGAATCGCCGTCCATACAATGGTGGAGTGGATCTGTTTGACTTTGATGAGCACTTCCAGGACGTCTACCTCTATTATGAGTACTTTGATCCCGACACCGGACGAGGATTGGGTGCCAAACATCAGAACGGTTGGACTGGTCTTGTTGCCAAACTCATCCATGATACAGGTGTTATGATTTCCAACCCAAAGACCTTCGGTGATAACCCCATTGAGGCTGGAAAAGCATTTTTCGATGACGTGTATGAGCAGCAGCGTCCCTCAAGCAGCCATCACTCACGTAAAAGAGCTCTCAAGCGGTCCACATCCACACACCGCATCGTTCAAAATATCAATGTTTTGTTGGAGAAGTATACACTTGGTGCTGACCTGGATGACCTTGAGTCTAGACAAGCCGATGGTAATTGAGCATGGCCCTTATTAGATATAGAATTATATAGTGCTCTATAGATACGTCTCTTTCCTTTCTTGATGTTCCATGTTTTCATATGGACCTATGCAAATTGATCATGCTAGCAATCTAAAAGTAGAATCTGGGAAATTCTCTAATGGAAATACTATAGTCTACACAACTCTAAATACCCAACTCATCGAAGCGCTTCTTCAAGGCAGCTCCCAAACCAGCGGGAGAGGGCTCGACGTGGACACCGGCAGCAGTAAGAGCAGCGATCTTGCTCTTAGCGTCACCCTTACCACCAGCAACAATAGCACCGGCGTGACCCATACGACGGCCAGGGGGAGCACTGACACCAGCGATAAAGCTGACGACGGGCTTGGGGACATCGCGCTTAGCGTTCTGCTCCTTGATGAACTCAGCAGCTTCCTCCTCAGCGGAACCACCAATCTCACCAATCATGACAATACCCTCGACACCGTCATCCTTGAAGAAGACGTCCAAAACGTCGATAAAGTTGGAGCCGGGGAAAGGGTCACCACCAATACCAACAACGAGCTTCTGACCAAGACCGACGTTGGTAGTCTGGTTAACAGCCTCATATGTCAAAGTACCGGAACGGGAGACAACACCAACGCGTCCTGGGCTGTGGATGTTGCTGGGCATGATACCGATCTTGCACTGACCGGGTGCGATAATACCAGGGCAGTTGGGGCCGATCAAGCGGGTTTTGTTCTGGGTCTTGAGAGCATCAACGACACGAATCATATCGTGCTGGGGAATACCTTCAGTGATGGCAACACAAAGAGGGATCTCAGCCTCGATAGCCTCCATGATAGAGCCAGCGGCAAGGTGAGGGGGGACAAAGATTCCGGTAGCGGTGGCACCAGCATCCATCATTGCCTCGCTCACGGTAGCGAAAACGGGAAGACCCAAGTGAGTTTCACCAGCACGCTTGGGGTTAGTACCACCAACAACCTGGGTACCATAGTTAATGGCCTGGCGAGCGTGAAAGGTGGCCTGCTTACCGGTAAAACCCTGGTAAATGACCTTGGTGTCCTTGTTAATGAGCATGTTACTACGTGTTTCCTCATAAATGGAACGAACAACGCGTGCGCTGCTGAAAAGACGGCTTTGGTTGCGCAACATGTGAATAGATAGTTTGCACGCTTTCGGGGTTATATAACCGGGGGTTAGGGCAGGAGGGGTACACATGAGATCCACAGCTTCATATCGAGCACAAAGACATAATAAAAAGGCTTTAAAATTTTATATACATTTACTGATTAATCCAATTTGAGGCCTGGTGTATAATTTTTACGACATTATAACGGCCAAGTACCGTAAACCACTCTTTAGCGATGCTAATAAAACTACCATTAGATCGGCCATGTAATTTACATCAGAACATAGAGAAATTTGCATAACCCCTTTGAATATACTCAAAACATCTCGCCGATTAGAATTTTTCACCTCGCTATACCCAACACCCTCGGGTATCCTTGGTTGAGAAGGAACCATCCACCGAGAGTCACGTGGCACTAAGCGACAACGCCCACCTTCACCCCCACTTCAGTGCATGAAGAAAACCGTCGTATTGCACGGGGTATTATATACAGCCAAATTGGCTTAGGTGTATATATGTAGTGGTATACTATTAAACATTTTTATCCCGGGGCTTTTTTTATTGCGAGTTACCACGTCATACGCGTGGTGACACAATCTCTACGCAGCCAGTGCATAGGCGGTCACGTGAGTATAGAGTCATCTCGTGGTATATAATCGTTTGGAAGTCACTCCACCCTCTTACGAATATCTACACTCAGTAAAAATGGTTCTTTTGCATCTTCGCGCCGAGACTAAGCCTATGGAGCACCGCTCTGCCCTCACTCCTACCACAGCCAAGAAGCTCAGAGATGCTGGCTATGACCTTGTGATTGAGAGAAGTCCTGAGCGTATTTTTGACGACAAGGAGTTCAGCGACCTTGGATTCGAGCTTGTACCAACCAATTCATGGAAGACTGCTCCCAACGACCGTATCATTATTGGCCTGAAGGAGCTTGAAGAGGAGTCCTTCCCCCTTATCCATGAACACATTCAATTCGCCCACTGCTATAAGGACCAAGCTGGCTGGAAAGACGTTTTGCGCCGCTTCCCCGAAGGAAAGGGTACTCTCTATGACCTTGAGTTCCTTGAGGACGATAATGGACGTCGCGTTGCTGCATTCGGATTTTACGCTGGCTTTGCTGGTGCAGCGCTCGGTATTCTTGATTACATTGAGCAGGTTGACCACAATTCAACTCTTGGCCCCGTTAAGCCTTACCCTGATGAGCACGTTCTCGTTAACGAGATCAAGTCCAAGCTTGGAAGTCACAAGCCTAAAGTGCTGGTAATTGGTGCCCTTGGGCGTTGCGGTTCAGGTGCTGTGGATTTGTGCCGTAAGGTTGGCCTTCCAGAGGAGAACATCATCCAATGGGATATCAATGAGACTAAGAAGGGTGGCCCTTTCAAGGAGATTGCAGATGCCGATATTTTCGTCAATTGTATCTACTTATCACTCCCTATCCCCCCTTTCATCACCAAAGAGCTTCTTTCTTCCCCTGACCGTAACACTCGGGTAATTGTTGACGTTTCTGCTGATACCACCAACCCTCACAATCCCATTCCCGTATACGATATTGCAACTACCTTTGACAAGCCCACTGTACCTGCGGATGTGGAAGGCAAGAGCCTCAATGTTATTAGCATTGACCATTTACCTAGTTTGCTTCCACGTGAAGCATCAGAGTTCTACTCGGCTGACTTGCTCCCGACGCTTTTGCAGCTCAAGGACAGAGACACTGCACCCGTCTGGACTCGTGCTAAAGCACTTTTCGACAAGCACGTTGCTAGACTCGACTAATTTGATATTTATACGTAGATGTCTTCCGTTCAAGTGATTACTCCCGTAAAATTCAAGGCATTGAGTTACCATTCTCGAAGAGAGTGTCTATACAAACAACAGCAATTCGCATTGAATGCTGGTATATAAGCTCTGTAGATGAGTTTATCTTTACGATGCTTAGGATCATCATATTGCATACGATAATTTCGTGCAATAGTAGATACTAACATTGTACGAGCCATAACCACTATCAGGAGAGGTGCCAGAGTCTGGGACTACTTTATTTACTCTGTGAAGGTATTTCAAGTTGGGAATACTCGTGTATAACGAGGCCCGAAACAGTCTAAGTTCACTGGTACTTGAACTTCACCCGAGTACAGTTGAAGTGACAGGATGATAGCACATAATGACAATGATAGAGTGCATTGGATCATGATTTTTGTCAGAATTATTTCTGCGACAGACCAACCTGCAGATGGACTTACACACGCGGCTTCAACAGTATGTCCTGATAGCCTCATTGTTGTTAAAGTTAAAGCAGCGAGAGCTCTCAAAGATCAGTTTAATCAAAAAACGTCAAGTTTGCTCCAGCGCCGATATAGTTCCCAAACGTGAATGTTGAAGTTAATTATTTAGATCAGAGCACTACGTCATTATGGATCACGTATAGTCTGTTCTAGGAGTTATTTGCTTAATTCCCTAAAACTTTTGTATTAACTGTACTGGCTCTCCATAATCTGTGATGGCTTATCTACTCCTAGTACCGAAATATTCATATTTATGTACTGGCTAACTTGTTAGTGCATAGTAACGGGAAAACGTCTTATCCAATATGTTGTAGTGCTGTAAACTTGTAAAGTAAAGCTGGATGAGACGTGAAGCCCGGATTATATGAAATTCTTTAACTTAGACCAGCTATCAACTTTCCCCTTCGTTGAAAGAAAAACATGGAAATATAGAGTACATCCCCTTGAATCGAATTAATTAGTTATAACCTATTGATTACTTCTAGTCTACCCTCTAATGTCATTTATCGGATTGCCCACATCCACCCACTGTCGCCACAACCGCCACAAATATTGACAGTCACAACCCTAAACGTCAAGCCCTAACGGAAACCCACTCAACGTTCGAAATTTCAATTTGGCAAGTCTGAGAAATGAAGACCATCGCAGCTCACGAATATCTTGAGGTCCCTGAGGGTGTCACTGTTGACATCAAGGCCCGTATTGTCACCGTTAAGGGTCCCCGTGGTACTCTTGTCAAGGATTTGAAGCACGTTGACGTTAGCTTCACCAAGATCAACGAGAAGAAGATCCAGCTTACCATTGCCCACGGTAACCGTAAGCGTATCGCCGGCTTGCGTACCGTCAAGTCCCTCATCCACAACATGGTTGTTGGTGTCACCAAGGGCTTCAAGTACAAGATGCGCCAGGTCTACGCCCATTTCCGTTTCACTGTTGACCTGGAGGAGAACGGTACCAAGATCATCATCCGTAACTTCTTGGGTGAAAAGAAGGTCCGTACCATCAACGCACTTGAGGGTGTCAAGGTTGAGATCTCCAAAGACGTCAAGGATGAGCTCATTCTTACTGGTAACTCCGTTGAGAACGTCTCTCAGACCGCTGCCTCTATCTCCCAGGCCTGCTTGCCCCGTAACAAGGATATCCGTAAGTTCTTGGACGGTGTTTACGTCTCTGAGAAGGGTACTGTTGTTGTTGACGAGCTTTAAGCATAGTTAAAAAAAATAATTGCACTCTTAAATGAAGATAATTAACAAAAACAATGTTGGTGATACGCCTGGATTATCGTTGTTCAACAAGCTGCAGTATGGTATACATGAGCGCTGACATATATATGTATAGCTCATGCATGCTGTATGTGAGTATTGTGCAACATTTTCAAACATCACATCCAAACACTACTTAAGGCGGAGCACTGTTACCGGATACCTTTATTGCTATTATGACTTCTCCTGCTGCTGCATCTACTAAGGTGGCCCCTGCTGTTACTTCAAAGCCCACTGCGCCGGCTTCCGCAGAGTCTACTGCTCTTAACATTTGTACTTCACTCCCTTGGCAGAAGATTATCAGTACTACTACCCCATATATCCAAAAGTATGGAGCAGAGGTTGTTACTGCCATTGGGTCAAAGATAAAGTCGGTGTTCGAAAATGCTAAGGTCAATGGATCCTGTCTACCCTGCTGTGTTCCAAAAGCTCAGATTCCAGATGCACCTGATGCTAAGGTGCCAAACTACACACCTGCTCCGGGCAATAAAAAATCCGTGAATACTGATGGTCCCGAAACTAGTCAAGGTTCAGCAGCTTGTAATGCCTGCTGTTTGAAGTGTTGTCTAAGCTGTTGCATGCCCAAGGTTAAAGTACCCAAAATTCCTGATGTTAAGCTCCCAAACACTTTGCCCACTACTGGCAACAAGAAGACTGTGAACGGTGGAGGAGATACAAGGAGAGACAGTGTGATTGACTATCCAAGCCCTTTCCAAGAGAAGCTTTATGAGGATACACCCGCTGCTTCTGCTAGACGCATGAGTGTCGCATTCAAGCGACGCCTATCTCGTGTTTCAGTACGCGGTTCCACCAATCGCTCATCTACGATCTATGAGCCCACTGCATTCGATCCCAGTGCTGCGGTCAACGCTGTGTAGTCCTTTGCACCTTATAAAAATGTATCAGTAGTTGTAGCTAATTATTTGGGTATACAGAGCTAAAGAAGCTTGCCAATAGTTCCTAAAAGTCCAGTGAGGAGGCCCAAGACATCGCCTGTGAGCTCACCAATGTCAGTCAGGAGGCAGCCAATATCAAGAGCACCAGTGACGTTCTTAAGCTCGTCAACAACAGTCTCAACAAGCTTAGCGTCACTCGCCAGAGTACCCTCAAGACCACCGACAAGGTCGGTAACAAGATGGTTCAAGCCAGAAAGGAGCTTAGTGGTATCCAGGGGGTTGCAAACGTCTTCAGCGTTTACTGACGCAGCAAGAATGAGAGTAGAAGTGGTGATAGCTTTGATAGAAACCATTTGAGAATGTGGTAGTGTGCCTCGTACTTCCTTATTTATACCTCAGAATCGGCCCCAGGCCAGGCAGTGCGTATGGTATGCAGCATAGATCTACAATCAGAGATATGCTTTCATTCCGAGATGTTGTGAATATCCTGGATCGTCAAGTAAGGTGCGTTACGGTAGATAAGTCCTAAACTGCATTCAAAATAAGCTCATTCTCGATGTCGACACTATCTGGTGACAATAAGCTCATGGCATTTTCCAGGAATCTACCAATCCTTCCTATTTTCTCCACAAACAGTTATCGTGCCACTGGTGAGGCACTGCATAAGCAGATAAGCTTGCATACTGGCTTCGAGGCGGTTTCATCGGCGGAGAAGTAACTCTCCGCACAGGCATGATATACATACACAAACTCCACCCTACCGAGCTAGAAGGACTCGATTGCTATTTTGAACACCATGCTTAGTGTGTAGACTCTGTGTGAAAATGCAGACCCTCTTCTATTGCATATGCACATGGAGGGTCCAAAGCTCCAGTCAGAGTTCACCATGAGGTAAATATGGTAGTGGTGAGCTCTTTATGCCTCTTTACTCAATAAACATTACAGTATTCTCACTTCAGGCTACAAGGAAGAGAGATTGCTGCAAAAATATCTCAAAAATCGAAGCTATTGACGAGCTGCATACTGGTGAGACTGTTTATGCCATGCAATGCGATGTCATGCAGTCATACCTCAAATCCTCATTATTACAGTCCTATTGCTAGGCTTTTACCAAGCATATGATATTTTTTCTCTTCTTCATCGAGCTAAATTATTTTAGCTTGGTCTAAACTGGTTAAGTTATATTTGAAAGTGGACTGCCCCCGATCGGCCCGATATCTCGACGCTGTTGATCCCAACGTCATACACGGCGTCTCTTAGTGCATTATCAGTATGAATATCCATACCAGATGCTGCATATATGCTGAGTATAAGAATGGGATATACCACTCATCAAAGACACTAACAAATGGTTTCCTTCTCTACTCTCTTAACCCTTGCTGCTTCTGTTTCTGCTGTTGCTCTCCCTGCTTCCCCAGAATATACTGATGTCTTCGCGAAGCGTGAGACTACCTGTGAGATTATTGACTTCTCCAAGTTACTTACCTCCGTTAACAATATTGTTGATACTTTGCTAACGGGCCTTACCGACCTCAGCGGTGATGCTGATCTCATTAAGAAGATTGTTGCAGACATTGAGGAAATTCTTGGTGTAGTCGACGACAAGTGTCTCGGCGATGACCTCAACGCTCTCGTCGATACCCTGACCTCGGCTTTACAGAAACTCTTGACCGCTCTATAGATACCATCTAAAGTCACTGATATACCATAATAATTGATGCGAAATTTTATACCATAGCTGACCATGCTGCTCTGCTTTGCAATGGGAGGCCAACATCGAATATAGCTACTGATGGCGATAATTCTCGAGAATATATAGCTACAAAATCTCTAAATGAAAAGGTTTACTACAATTCTACTTGATTTCTTTTTACAGAAGTGTTCATCTGCATGAATCTACCTATTAATGCCATGCTGTGAACGAGTGCTATCAAGATGCCAGAACGAAGGTCTATGTATTCCATATTTATTAATCAAAAAACATGTTCTGGTTTTAACGGGTCCCCTAGATATAGAAGGCCTTTGATGCCAATCAGGCCCTCTGTATGTTAACTCATAGCTAACGCAGATACTGTTTCCTGTTTTGAAGTCTCAAACAGGCGTCTTTGGTGAGCAGATAATTGAGGTATAGCTTTATATTGTACTATCTAAATGAGCGAGTAAATTTTCTAGGAAAGTTTATGGGGCCTTGTGCGTTCGGGCCATTTAGCTTTGCGCGCGGATGTCTAGGCATCTGAGCCGTGTGCACTCATTTTGTATTAAAATTTGAATGCTCTTATATGAGGGCTACAAATCTTGTATACTCCGCGAATGCGTGTTTACAGACTTTGAGGCTGATCAGAACTGTGATATCTCGTTTGAAGGGGCATCTCGTCTCTTAGCTTCGGGCATGTGCTGTACAGCCCCGCTTTGCTTGAATGGGTGGGTTAGAATACATCTGAAGCTAGTTGATATAATACATACAGTATACAATGCACTCATACAAGAACCTTGTAGGTTATTGGTGTCTTGGTGTGTGTATATATATTAGTGTACGCCAGCGCAGCTATCAGCACACGGTACTTATTAGTATGATAATGAATCATACACATCCCTCGAAAAAAGAAGATGGTAGGGAGTCGGTTGTGTACAGTATATGTAGCGCATCTGGTTTAACTGAACGCGCACATAAAGCCCACGATGGGTTACTGTTACAACTTCTTGACTGAAATGAGCATATAGCTCCAATTGATTTACGGAAGTGTCTGGAATATCAGCCGTCGCAATCAACTCATCAGGCAACGTGAATGGGTGGAGTGTGAACTGCTTCTTGTGAAGTCATTTGTGGACCCCAAAGTGGTCATCCCAGAATGAACTATTTTCTTCACCGATGATATTATTTTGCTCAAGAATCACATAAAAACATCGATTTAATTTACTATATCATTCTTAATCAATGTCCACTCACACCTTGACCGGGCTGACAGTCGACCAATAAAACTCCCGCGAGTTCCAACATTTGTCATGCTCTCTTCACTTCGCACTGCCAGACTAGCTCGCAACTACAGCGTTAAGGTGGCTAGCTTTGACAGCGGAAAAGCTGTTTCTGAGGTCTCCTTCAAGGCTCGTGCCGGTACTCGCTATGAGAACGCTCCTGGTGCCAGTGCCCTGTTGGCCAAGTACGCATTTGGTAACACCGCTGAGAAAAGCGCTCTCCGTTTGACTCGTGAGGCCGAGCTTTTGGGTGGCTCTATCTCTGCTACTCATGACCGTCAGCACATTACTGTTACTGCCAAGTTCTTGCGTGAGGACCTCCCTTACTTTGTCAATGCTCTTGCCTCGCTCGCCAAGAACACTTTGTTCAAGCAGTACGAGTACGATGAGACTGTTTTGCCCCTTGCTAAACTCGAGAAGTCTCTCACACTCAAGGACAGCGAGGCTGTCGCTCTCGAGGCTGCACACGAGGTCGCTTTCCGCAACGGTCTCGGTAACTCCGTCTTTGTCGGCGACAACTACGTTGCCAGCAACGCTCAGGTAAAGGAGTTCGCTAAGCAGGTTTACACCGAAGGTAACGTTACTGTCTACGGTAAGGATGTCAATGCTACTGATTTTGAGGAGCTTGTCAAGAAGGAGTTTGTATTGCCTGCAGGTGAGAAGCTTCAGCCCAGCAAGACTGAGTTCTACAGCGGTGAGAAGCGCATTGACAAAGCCGGCCAAAACACCGTTGTTCTCTCTTTCCCTGCTGAGCGCAACAACCAGTTCGAGGCACTTAAGTACCTCCTCTCCAACATCCCTTGCAAGTGGGGTAACAACTTGGGTCTCCTTGGTTCTATCCCTAATGTTAGCATCAAGACCGTTCACAATGCCTACCACGATGCTTCCTTGTTCAGCATTGTCATCACTGGCGAATCCGCTGCCGCTGTTAAGGCCGCCGCTCTTGAGGCTGCTGCTACTCTCAAAAAGACTGCTGAGTCTGGTGCCTCCGCTGAGGCTGAGAAGCGTGCCCTCGCTTCTGCCAAGGTTGAGCTCGCCGATGCCACTATCAATGGCCACAAGGTTTCTGAGGCTGCTATCCCCACCTCCCTCGATTCCAAGGCTCTCCTCAAGTCGATTGTTGGCGGCAAGAAGGTTTTGACTGCTGTCGGTAACACTCGTGCTTTGCCTTACTTGGATGAACTTTTGTAGACAAGTAGTAGAGTCTAATACAAGTTAGAGTTCTATATATTTTTTCACTAATCTACGAAGCTGATTTTTTTCAACTATTGCTCGATGGGGTGAAGTCTCTCACTCATCAATAATTAAAGCTCTCTATACCGATTAGCTCCTCAGTCTCACGCATTTGTCCCGGTGAATCCTGCGGCCAAGTGATAACGGCTAACGCTCTTCCTGTAAACAGCTTTATGAACTAGCTGATAAAAAAAAAGAATCAGCGTTGAAAAAAGTCTGTATAAAGGAGTTGAATCTTAGAACTGGGCTCTGGCAATCTAAGTTCATTTGTCGAACCCATGGCTATGTAACCTAGTTAGACCATACAACCAATGAACACAATGCGGCCACTTAACATCAACAATAAAGATATCATATTAGAATGTAGAGGGCTAACTAAATACAAATGCGACTTAAATGCTCGTGGGAACTGGGAAATACGGATGATTTCCTTCCTTCACAAGCTTTACTTTCTCGACTCCCTTTCCGAGTTTCAAAATCATGGCACTGAGGCCAAATGCAGACCGCTTGAGTTTTTGAATTTCGGGCTTGGATCCAGCTACTTGAGAGATGGCTTTCAAGAATGATTGTGCACCAGAGATGTTTTGCTTGATAGTTTTCACTGCAAGATCTTCGTCATAAATTGCACTTTCATCGAAAAATTTACTATAAGTTGGGAGCTCAGGAAGTCCGATAGACTCAAAGCACTCCAGGCGAAGTCCAAATGTAAGTTCAGGCGTGGAGTATGGAGACTTTGGCATGCTAATAAGATTGCGACGTTCCAAAATCACATATAACAGCCAGTTGGCAGTACACAAATGTTCCAGACAGCGGGCTTCCACCTCCATAGCCACAATAAACTGATATCCAGGGGAATTACGATAGTTGTGTTCTTGAAAGTATGTTTTGAGGCGGATGAGCTGTTCCACTAGAATACCAGCTAAAGTTTTGGCATACCAGTACATGCTGCTTGATTCCCATGGAGCAAAAAGATCCTGTTCAAAGCCCATGAGGAAAGACCACAACATAATCTGCAGCTTCCGCTGATACACCCACGTAGAAAACTCAATTGCCCATGATGTCGCACCATTGGTGGTGAGAGTAGAGCCTATACCCGCCTTTACAATCGCACGATCAAGGGTTTGAGCTGCAACTTGAAGGGAGTCCCAAGCGGCTGCTGCTTCAAACATGAGTTTGCGTTGTCGACATCTATTGACACAGTCACATGTCAAAAGGTCAGTATAGCAAAGTGTAGCCTGCACCATGAATGCATCCCACTCTGCTCTACACTTGCTCATGATCTTCGCCTTGTTCTGCGCCAACGAGGGGTAAGACAACTCCGAGATATCGCGCTCTACCCACACCTGGGGAGGAAGGCCAAGTAGCGAGTGGCGAGTAAAAACAGTGTCCACCATCATTCTGAGGAAGGGAGTATGGTTTTCTTTCGCAAAATTCAAGAAGAAACCCAATAAATCGGAACTTTTCTTGATGTTCAAAACCGCTGATGCATCTCTAATGCCAACAAACAGTGTGCTCAGGAAACATTTTGCATCTGAGAAGTCTACTTTCACCAATGGTCTCTGGAGACAAAACCAATCCGAGCGAGCCTGAATTCCCGTACCATAAAGCTCACAAGTTGGCTCAACCGGCACTATTTTATTCAGTAAATCCAGGGCCTTGTTGATGTGAACGTGCTCAGGAGATATGCGCTCATAAAATACACTGAGTATCTCCAATCGCAACTGGAACCGCACTATGAGATCCTTCAGCTCTGGCTTAGTTTCACAGTGAGCAATGGCTTTATCTAGTAGCTCAAGCACCAGATCGATATTTACCTCTTCTAATAGCGACCACCCTGCAGTATTAATGAAAAAGTCTTCTTCAAGGGCTACTACACCAGCCTCATCTTGGAGCATTGTATCGACCACTACCCCACATGACTTGAGAGTGGCCAAAGTGTATACTCTCAATAGGTCTTCGGCCACATCGATATCCTTGATATACTGGCTGTGTAACAAGTTTGGATCTTTGAGCTTTTGGAGCTCATTCTCGACAAAGAGTCCGCTAAATACAGTCTGGACTAAGGTCGAGCCCGAAAGCCAGGCTACTTCACGGCACAAGAGCGAATCCATTGCTGCACATATTTCAGTGGGCGTTTGAGGATATTTTGAGGATTTCAGATCATTCTCAAACAACCTGAATTCGAGGCCAGTGTCCATCTTAGGGTTGCCAAGTTCGAATGCAGAAATTGCTTGGTAAAGCGTGAAATCTGGAACATTTGCTATCTGCCCACTTGCCAATTTCTTAGCATCCTGCTTGAACTTGTCCGTAACGTCTGTGTATTTATCGTTAGCTAGGAGTTGCATAACGCCACCAGCCGTGGCGGCTGATCTAACGGCGTCTTCAAAAGTAAGGCCAAACGAATAACAGTGCGGATAAGCTGGGTAAGATACTAAAATGTGTTAGTTTAATAAAAAAGACAGAAAAAAACGAGACCCAGTTGATAGAAATCTAGATATAATCCAGATAGTCACGATACCTTCGATTCGTATGTGCTAAGCCCTAAACTTTTCAATTACTAAGCAATATAGGGCGGACCATGATGCGAATAAACCCATCCCACTCACACCAAATCTCATCAAACACAATGGGAAAGGGAAAGCCTAGAGGATTGAAAGCCGCCCGTAAGTTGCGCACTTCTCGTCGTGAGAACCGTTGGGCCGATCTCCAGTACAAAAAGCGTCTTCTCGGAACAAGCTACAAGCACTCTCCTTTCGGTGGTGCTTCCCACGCCTCCGGTATCGTTCTTGAGAAGGTTGGTGTTGAGGCCAAGCAGCCCAACTCCGCTATTCGTAAGTGTGTCCGTGTCCTCTTGAAGAAGAACGGTAAGCGTGTCACTGCTTTCGTCCCCCGTGACGGTTGTCTTAACTTCCTTGACCAGAACGACCAGGTTCTTCTTGCTGGTTTCGGTCGTAAGGGTAAGGCTAAGGGTGATATTCCCGGTGTCCGTTTCAAGGTCGTCAAGGTCTCTGGTGTTTCCTTGTTGGCTTTGTGGAAGGAGAAGAAGGAGAAGCCTCGCTCTTAAGCAACCACGCCTCTGAATGTATCTAGAGTCATAATTATCATGCACTGTTATAATACACAATGTGTTTTCTGTAAAATTTACTCTTTTTCCTAGTCTAACCTTAGGTTTGTGACGTCCTGGGATACGCATTTTTTAACTATATATGACAGTACGGCACCACAGCATGCTTCTGCTGGTCCCCCTAGCAAGACCACCACCCAATTAAAATGAGTGCGTTGATTGTCGTATTCTACAATTATAAAGCTCAATTGGGTATTTTAAGAGACATGGGTCCGAGCATAGCGCATAAAATAAAAGCTCTGATCAGCCTGCCAAGTAAACCAGCGGTAGCCGCTCCTACAATCATGCTGAGATATTAACCGAAAAAGAGTGTTTCATTCGGCACCATGGTGTACTTACCAATTCGGATGTAATGTCAATCATTTGATTCCTCCACAGGCTGCATTGATATGTGCATATGCTCATTTGCAAGGTTACAGATCAACTGTGCATACGTTACTGACTGCTTTAACTCTGAGGTGGGTAATGTGCTAGTCACAAGGTCTTATACAGGTTAAAAAGCTCTATCACGAGCTTAAATGCCGCACCATTACCAACACAAAAGTCGCATGAATTGATCCAGCAGAGCTATATTTCTCCTTACATTCCCCCTGCATATGTACCATGCACGCGAGTTCAGTATAGTCCAGAGCCGTGGCTGCAGGGGGACCGACCGGCAGGGCGAATATAAATAGCTATAAACATAAAAATACGACCCTATCGTAATATGAGCCGTTGCTATAATCTAATTTTATTCTCGGCTTCACATATCCGGTTTTAACTAGGTGTAGTATTCCTACTGAGCTATCATTTTATACTGAGACATGCGATTAAGGTTTTGAA
The DNA here is from genome assembly GCA_030564425.1 of Wickerhamiella cacticola. Classification (NCBI taxonomy): domain Eukaryota; kingdom Fungi; phylum Ascomycota; class Dipodascomycetes; order Dipodascales; family Trichomonascaceae; genus Wickerhamiella; species Wickerhamiella cacticola. The sequence continues at coordinate 96,272 of JAJLUX010000018.1, read as the reverse complement.
AAGAACTTCGGAACAGGGGCCTCAAGGGGTAACAGGAACATGTTACAGACTTTGCCTATATTATGAGTCTGCATGTTTCGGATTGTTAGCTAGGCATCAAGGAGACAAGAAGCTGAAAGCGTTTGTACAGGCATATTAGGGTCATCGGTATGTGATTATATTTCCAGCCAATGTTTGTATTAAATTATTAGAAGCAACATCATGCAAGCGAACAAGCGTAACTGCTTATCGGTAACGTTCACGCAAGTGCAGCACCTGATCCGCATAATTTGGGTGCTTGAAAGTTAAATAAAACTACGTCAAAAAGGTAATTAGTGCAGGCCTCTTCCTTCAATAGATACTTTGGATCCCTTCTTTTGGGTACGCGAACTTGCAGCGAGCTTGTTTTTCATCCTGCGGAGCTGCGAGTCGTTTGGCTTGGCCATACCAGCAGCGCTTTCTGCATAGGTGTTTTGAGGTGCCACGCGATATGTTTCGCCTCTCGAAGTTGGAATTGCGGCTCTGTTACGACGTTCTGCCATGTCCTCCGCAAGCGATTTAGCTTCGCGAGGTCCAGAAGCGCTGGGACGAGCAGTAGGATTGTACTTGGCAGTGACAACCTGCTTATCGCGGTAATCATCACTTCTGCCCATAATTGGGCGCATCCAATTACCAACCAAACGCTCAGCAGTACGTTTGATAGTGGCGTGAGGTCGCTTTGATTTCTGGTAGAATAGGACAATGCGACCAAGACCGCTTTCACGCAAGTGAATAGTTTTGATAGGAAGTCGTTCCAAAGCACCAAAAAGCTCCTTTTGAATCTCATATGACGGAAGTGAAGCGTCAGGCAGTGGCTCGAGCCATATGCGGACACTTTCCAGAAGATTTCCGTCTAAAATAGAGTCAGAGAGTGAGTGTTTACCCAAAACAGCAACGACTGTTGGAAGCATTTTGATCTTGTTGAGCGCAGGCTCTCCGTTTCTGATGCTTTCAATATCTTGGTAGGCAGCATTGCGCATTTCTTTACGCACCTGAGCAATTTTATCATCTTGCATGGCTTCAAGATCATCACCAGCAAGTTTACGGCGCTTGTTTGCAGGTTTGAGCGCAGCATCCAGGCGTTCCTCGAGTTCACGACGGGTGCGAGCCTCGTCATCCTCGTCATCTTGGAGCTCTGGCACTTCCTCCAACTCTTCATCATCATCCTGAGGTTTAGATTCGGTGCGAGCTTTACGAGCGCGACGCTTTGGCACCTGAGTGGGGCCCTCACGCTCTTTACGGCCTACCCTGACTTTGTAGACATCCTCGTCAACATGCTTGGGGTTCGAAGAGCTGGCTTCCTGGCTCTGTTCCCGTTCTTCCTCAGCCTGTTCAATTTGTTCCTGAGCGCTGGGACTCTCCTCTTTTGGTGGCGCTACCTGGTCTGCTAATTCTGGATCCTGGTCTGCCATTTGGTTATGTCACCACAACCTCCAGATGGCTTTTTGAGGAGTCCGCTCCGAGTATAATTCACAATTGCTACCTCAATTATATTATCAGGATATGATTGAACTTTGTAACTAGAAATAATAGTAATGCCAATGAATAATGCGTCGGAAGACTACTATGCGTTCTGGGGAATACATGCTCAAGGTACGTGGAACCACATTGGTTTCAGGGGTTTAAGCAGGTGAAGATAGCTGCGCCAGAAGGCTTGCAAGTATATATAGCATAATTTCTATGATTAGCATTGCATCTTTTGCCACCAGCCAATATAAGTTGTCTTGTTCTTGTGGATCACCAGCCACGCGTAACTGTTACGCTTCCTGCACCGGAATAAAATTTTCGCAGTACTGGACTGAGCTTATGACTATCTGATTTCGCGTCGGTGACTCGCATCGCGCTGGCATATCGCACTCGCATTTAATATGTTTCAGACCTCACCAAGGCTCAATCGCATACTGCAGGGTCACGCATACTACTGCATACACATACATATAGGGCATTCATTCACATATAAATAAGATTGGCCCCTTCGAGATGTCTCAAGGGCCTACATGTATGGAGCCTCAAAACCCATATTTCATCACAGGGCGGAATGCATTTCTTGCAGGAGATTGGAAAGTAGCTAGAAAGCAATACAAAGCGGCGGTAAAGGTCGGTAGCGTTTCTGCACTACATAATTTGGGGGTCATGCTGTTACACGGACAAGGATGCCTCGTAGATTATGCGCGCGCCCGCGAATTCTTTGAAGAGAGTGCTATGCACGGAATTTGTGAAAGCATGAACCAGCTTGGCTACATGTACTATTATGGAAAAGGATGCCCACAGGATTTTCACGCAGCACGCAGCTGGTTTCTCGGCAGCGAAATGAATGGGTCTCATCCGTACGCTCAGTACCATCTCGGCATAATTAGTGCTCTTGGCCAGGGTGTTCCTCAGGATTGGAAAGAGGCAGCGAAATGGCTGCAGTTAAGTGCAGACCAGGGTTATGCACCGGCAATATACAATTTAGGTGTCCTATATTTCAACGGCGATGGTGTCAAGCAAAGTTTTGATCATGCGCTTGAGCTTTATGCTAGAGCAGCAATCAAGGGTCATGCCGCTAGCGAGAACAATTTTGCTGTGATGTGCGCTGAAGGCTTGGGTACACTGAAGCGCTCTGTCGAAGAAGTAATGGCCTTTTGGGAGCGTGCAGCAGCTAAAAACGTTAGCGAAGCTCACTACAACCTAGTCAATATCCACTTGACGGTTGATGTGTCTACCCGTGATTCCGCGACGGTACGTAAAGGATTGGAAGAAGGAAAACGAGAAAGTAACAGACTACCGGTACGTGAAGCAATCCCACGAAACTCACCTCAGCGGTCTAGTGCTCAGCGACAACAAGCGTCGCAAAAAGCTGCGTGGCCAGATATCAAATCTCGAGGAATAGAGAGGCCCAAAATTCCTGGTCACCTTAAGTTGGACCGGCCTGACACAATGCGTTTGCGATCATATTCGCAGGTTGAGTCTCCTAGAGAGCCCTCACTTCCCACTGTTACTCGCGCTAGAGCCACCTCGATTTCGCATGTCCGGCCGCGATCTTCGAGTGCGGCAGGTAACCGGTTTCGCAATAACAATGGACCTGGCGAAGAGGAGAAAAAAGAAAGTGTTATCCCCGAACAGCCTATTGTTTTCAAGTCTCTGCCTACACGAAGATCAAAACCGCCTCCTCTGCCACCTCTCAAACCCCGCCAAAGTTCTCGAAGGGTGGATATCATTGCTCCTCCTTCGCCATTTTTTCATGATCTTCAATATGACAAGACCCCTTTGGTATTCTCGAGAGCCTTACCACGGTCCCCTACTGAGCCCAACCTTCGAGAAATGCATCAACAGCCAGCGCTGCCTCGCTCTGCCTCACACATGCAAATCAAACCATCACTGCAGGAAAACAGATCACTGCCAACTCCTGATCAAAGCCCTCTAGCGCAGAATCGTACTACTACCCCGGCCCCGAAGAAAAAAGTCCCGCTGGCGAGACTGGCCACAACTGTCGCATCGGCTATGCCTCCGACACCAGATTACTAGCTCCCCTACTTGGCCAGATAGATCCAATTTGAAAGTAGTCTATTTATTGATAATTTAAATTTTTGCATAGTCCATGATTGTAATCATAGGGCATAGGAAGATGATAGTCATTAAACTGAATAGAACCGTTAATTTTCCATACACTTGAGATCCAGACCGTTGGCCCTCGCACCTTTATTCCTCCGCTGTATGTTTTGTTTAGGCCAAAATTATCTGGAACCTGAATTCTCAAACAACTCAAAACACGTCACGGCCTGCCGATTCAGCGTGATAAGAGACACGTTTGTCTCGAATCCTGCTCAAATTGATAGCTAATTAGGAAAGACTCTGCATCAAGGGGACCACTGGATATAAGGTTTATTCAAAGTTATGTCTTTGGTAGTTAATGTTCTGTTCAGCAATTTATTTGTGTGCATAGCTACCATAAAAACACCTGATTAGCAGCCGTCTAGAATATTTACAACCACATGCCAGGACAAATCAAGTTGGATCTGCGGGATCTAATTGATAGAGATAAAAATAGCTTTATATGGCTATAGACTGAGAAATATAGAGAATCGTAGAATCTAGCTCCACCTGACACATCCTCAAGGGAACTTTGGTTCGGAGCAGTGCCTGAAAATTGTCATCCTCCCAACATGTTTGGTATGCCCCCTCCCCCCAGCGAAGCTGAGCTCGCTGAGCGCACAGCTGAGACTAATTCTGTTGTAACAAACAGCTTCTACGCCGCCGCTGCTCTCTGGCTTACTCCCTTTGCCATTGAACTTTTCAAGGGCCGCTTTTGATCACCTAAGCGAAGTTTTTTACTAGCTAAAATGTACATAGAAAAACTCGCACGACGTACGTTGCTGCTTTACTTGCGTGCAAACCCTGCTCCTAAGTCACTTAGAGAGAGTCTCTCTATGCACACACTCTTGGAGGAGTATATTGGAACCAGTGGCTCCTTGATACAGTATCGACAGTCGATCTGTCCCGTTACAAAAGTACGGCTACCACGATTGAGGGCGCTCATTGAAGACAACACTCGGGGTAATCTTGAACCAAAGCATATAATCTGGCCAGGTGCAGAAGAGCCTGGGAGGCTAAGCGAGCTTGAAACGCGACTGCTCGACATTGGCGAAACACACAATCATCTTGAAGTTACGGCAATGACCCGAGATCTAGATACTCTGGATAAAATCCGCAATGCTGGTGACAATGATATTGGTGAGCCTGAGCAAGCGACGGATAGCTGAGTCGCAGCTTCAATGCATGAAACGATTGAGCGCTGTGAAACGTACCAATGAGAACACATTCGAGATTTGGCATAATAGCGGACCTTTCTTGACAAAAGCAATACCCTGAGACTCTGGGGGATTTTTTTTTTCCTTAGTAGCACGCCATGTATATATTACGACTTTATATTAATTTAAAAATTACACTCAACTAGCTTCAAGAGCTTTATCAACTAGTCTTACATCTTCTTCCAAAAGTTCTGCCAGGAATTTGATGCCCTTTTGCTGTGCGGCAAGGATATCTGCAATCTTATCCAGCTGGCTGTTATCTTCCTGCCAATTGAGGACCTGGTGGTCACCCAATGGAATGGAACTGAAGCTTTGAACTCTTGCCCAGCATTCGGTAAGGCTGCCAAATGTGGAAGGGTCATTTGCTTCGTGTGCCAACTTGCGTAACTGCTGCGTGTACAGCTCTTCCTCGGGGGTCAGTGTTCTACCTCTAGCTGCTTCGAGATGGACACGAATGGCCAGCCTTAGTATCCGAGCTGTAAGTTTTTGGTGACGATCACGCATTTCTCGCAGCTTTACGCTAGTATTAAGCTCGTGACGGCTGCTGAGGTTCTTGAGCTTATCGGCAACTTCATGCATGCGAACACGGAAAGCATTGAACTGGTGATCCTGCTGCTGTTTGCGTTTTGCTAAATCATCAAATCCAACCGCTAAAACTGGAACTGAAGTGGCATCAGGCCGCTCGGCGACCGCCTTGTCCCAGCTTTCTTTGTTGGCCCCTGGGGGCATCTGGTAGAGCTGTACCTGATCCGCAGGAACTTTATTATAGAAATAATGAGTGAATGCACATTGAGGGGACTGAGGATTCCACGCTTCTGTCACTCTTTTCAACTGGTCTGCAATATCCATTGGTAAAAGTGGCAAGGGTGGCGGATGTTTTGATTCAGCAGAATGCACCGCTACAGAGAGGAATCTCCATCAAAGTATAGCGATAGTGATGGAGCTGCTTCTGCTTTAACAGAGTCTTTGGACGAGGACACAGATTTCGAGTTTGGAAACGAACCAATTAGCCTGGCTAATCGTCTCTCGCAGACCACGATCACACCTACGTTCCAAAAGAAGCCCAGTAGGGCGATGCTTTTCCAGGAGAAGGAGGAATTTGGACTTGGAATCGATAATATCGACATATCTAAAGACAAAGCAAATGAGAATGTCGTATTTGGTACAATCGAACCCCCAAGACGTAAGCTCAGGGCTGCTGCTTCAATGAATTTGAAAGGAGACGACCAAGCAACAATCAAATTACGACCGGCAAAATCAATGTGGGCACTTCCTCAACCAGTAGATGTATGTCACAGACCCTTGACGGTGTATGCCGAGAGAAGCAAGCCTGTCAAGAAGCGTGAGAGTCGCAAACGTATGGGTCACATCAAACCAGCTAAACACACTCGACACGAAGTCAACGGCATGGTGTTCAACCCTGAAACTGGTGTCTGGGAGGGTGGAGATGTCGATCTCACTGCGTTCGATACGATAAAGGGACGTAAAGACATGCTGCTTCAACAACAAGATCTCCTGCCTTCACAATCTGCCACAATGCTTTTCGACTCGAAAAACCTCTGCTGGGTACCTCGAGATGAGCCTGAGAATGACCCATTTGCAGGAATAGACGATCTGACTGAATCAGTAAGTACTGCTTCAACTCCGAACCTGCGTCAATCAGTGATATCCACTGCCAGTTCACGTCGCGATGTGTCTTCTCCTGCAGACGTGTTTGTTGTTCCAATAAGTGTGCAACGATTATGGCAAGAAAACGACCTTCGCTTCATGCGCAAGTTTGGCCGTTGGATTGAGGGAGATGGAGGAAACCATGCCGCTGCAAATGATCTGTATAAGATGGTCAATTAAGCAATGAAACGAAGCATACTATTTATTAATGATTCTAATACTAAGTTGTAAATTCATCTATGTATAGAAATACCCATGGAGGTAAAGATCTAGCCAAAAAGCTAAATGAATCACTCCGAAGCTACTCACCGAACCCAGTTGAACGACTCTGGTGCTTTATAGATCTCAGTAAATCTATAGTTAAAATCAAAATCCACTCTAATATATTAAACGTTTAACCTAATTTATATATCCACATTTGATTGACTACAGACTACTAGTTTCAACTTGCCACAGTCTGTAGCCACATGGAACGGGAGCTCACAGTCTGGAGCCACGACTCGTATACCAATTCACATGATGTTCTTTTACATCCAAGTGCTCTTCCTAACGCTAAACCAGGCGATCTTGCTCAGATAAAAGCTCGAAATGAGGAAACGGGCCAAGTCCGCCACTTTAACTTTATCGTTGGCCCGTCGACTGAGAATGCTACAATTCAAATCTCAATTAGCTCTCAAATATTGACTGGTCTACAAATAAAACCTCGTCAGACTGTTTCAGTGAGGCTGAAATCCAAGGAGAGCGTCACAGCTGAGTCTGTTGAGCTTCGGTTTAAAGGATACTATCTAACCAGGGCCGATATTTATGCTATTTCAAAGATGATTACCGGTAAATGCCTTCGAATAGGGCAGCGCGTCCCCTTTCTTGGTGGCAGTATTCGACTCAATGTTGAGTCAATCTATCGTGAGTACAAGAAAAAGTATTCCGCGTATGTTGGCCCTGACACCCGTGTGGTTTATCGAAGCGAGAGTGCTCGGCTAATTATAATGATCCAGCTGAGTGTCGAAATGTGGGACTTCGACGAGACTGGAGAGATTGGGTTTGGAAAACTGATCAACTCGTTTGTACCGGAAACACTCAGGAGATTTAATGAAACTAACGTCCAGCACTCATTAACAGTGATTCTTTTTACCTCATTGCCAGATTCAGATCGGAAATCACGTCTTTTGCCAGGTGAGCTTGAGCCAAAGCCAGTAAATCATTACCGCGTCGCGATCGATTCTGCACCGGTATCACAGTGGTCAGAGATCCTCTCAACATTGAGACGTGAGTTTATCGAATTCAAAAATGTCCTTGTGGGTGAAGGTGCCCGGCTATCGAGACAACCTCTGGCTGCGTCAAAAGGAAATATTCTCGAGGCTTTGAGGTTCACTACCACGTTTACGTCCAACAAATTCAGTGATCGTGATCTATGCCGTACAAATCTAGAAGTGAGTGTTATTACTGCATCTCCTGGATTATTTGACTGTGATGAGGCAGAGCTTTACCAACTTTCTAAAATCATCCTAGGGGTAGAGATTGGTATTGAACTGATTTGTCTGGCTCGCCCACCACTACACATTACTCCAATGTTTCGAGCAAAGACAAACGGTGGTACCGTAAAACATTTTATCCCTACTTGGATGAACGTTTCTTTCTGGGGGCCTACAGAACGCTATGTGAAACAGTGGATTCCCAGATGCAAAATATACGATATCCAAATGATGGGTGTAATGGAATATGAAATGAAGGCTATCTCTATAAGACATTTACCCCCTGGCGTCTGCACTTCGCGGTTCATGAAAAATTATGATAGCTCCATTTTTAAGTCGCAGGAAAATCAAGAGCCCACAGCCGAAAAAGACGAAACGATGGACTTTGACACAACTTTTGCGTCTCTTCAGCCAGCTCCTGTGAGTGCCGTGTATTCCAAACCAGTGGTTTTCCCAAGTAGCGCGGTCGCACATCCCAAACTAGTGGTGAACACAGAAACAGCTGAGGCCAGTTCAACCCAGTCACCTCAAGACCACAAGCATCTTCGCGAGTCACTTGACTCTGTATTACGTCGCTCTCTCAAACCAAAGCAAGGACTTCAAAAGAAAATTTCAACTACAACTTTTCGTAGTGCTCTCAATTCTGTGAAAGATATCACAAGTCCTATTTTGAGCTCCGCTGAGAGTCTACACTCATCTGCAACTACAGTTCCACGGTTCAGTATCGAGCAATCGCCACCGTTACCACATTCACTTGAATGGATCAAGGATTCTGGTAGCATAAAAAGCTTGCCCGAGAGCATACCGTCCGGCTTAACCTTGACACGCGCCATTCCAATGCCGATCCCAGACGGCCGTAATAATACACTAAACAAAGCTCGAGGAAAACAGTTGCGTATGGACGTGGAAAAGAAGAAAGCTACTCCGCAAACCACTTCACCAATTCAGTATCAGCATCAGCTTCGCCGAATGTCAGGATCAAAATCACCATCGAAGCTAATTCTTGGTTCCAAGAATAGTGGGTTTTCTCCACGAACGGCAAAGTCGAATACAGAACCACTTAGCATCGCCTCCCAAGGTAGCATGTGGCGCGTGCTCAAGAACCCTTCAGTAATTGACCATCCCACTATCACAGAAGCGTACGGTCGTTGGGCATATGTATACTCAAAGGGTATGAAACACAGAAAAATATATTGGAATTCGATCAATGCTCCAGCATGTTTACCACTAACTTCCAACGTCTTCCCTACAGTGGCTCAGTTCAATCAGGAGTACAAGTTTCAGATTTATAGTCTTGCCGTGATACCGGAACAATGTTCAATGTCCACCCCTCAGCTTTTAGATGAACTCATTGGTGCTCGATTGCAAATGGGATTCCAGATTGCAGTTGGATCTGGCGTCACAAAAGTAGAGGCAGCCTCAGCTCAAGGTAACCCGAAACTTCTTAAACAGATTATTCCCCAGGACAATTTTGTTGGTGTGCGACTTTACATGATTAGAGAGGGGTTAATACACCGGTTGTCCATCGAGCAAGATGATCTTATCCATGTTCGTATTTATACGTGGGTTGATCCGGATCAGAGTCTAGCAAATGCCAAACCTCGACATAATGAACAGGTTTATATTCGTACCAAGTATGATGAGCATTCTCGTCGTCTGGAGGGTAACTTTTTCAACCCATTGGGCCAATTTAACATTAATTGGAATTTGCTAGACCAGCAGCTTGTGGGACTTATCGATTATTTTAATGATCCAAATGCTCAATATACGCGTGCTATTAGATTTGTGATTATTCCTGTGCCTAGCGCACGCGCAGACCAAACAGCATCGGGCGATAAGCTGAGCATTGAAGATATCCGGATCGAAGGAATCTTGAAAGTAGTGACCAACATTCTCAAGCACCAGGCTAAAATCCCGGGTCAGAAACTGGCATCGGAAAGTATTGGCCCACAAGTAGGATTCTATACCGGGTTCCTAAACAACGCACCTCAGTCGCTTTTTGAGGAAATGCAGCAGTGCCAGCAAAACGAGAGTAACCGTCTAAACAAGAGTATAAGCTTACAGCAACTTGCCACTGAGATTAAGGGTAAATGGGGTCCTAAAATGAAAACACGTCGTTGGCATTGGAAAACTTTCCACTCTGCAGTCTTGGGAGACGTTTTTGTGAATTGGCTGCTTCATAATTTCAGTGATATCAACACTCGTGAAGATGCTACAAAGTATGCACAGAGTCTCATTGATCAGGGATTTATGCATCACGTTGAGAAGCGGTTTCGTTTCCATGATGGGCACTACTTCTACTGTCTGTCCAATGAGTACAATGGATTAGGCGATGATGGTGACAAGAGTGATTCTATGCCTGCTGAAAGACAGCGAGTATCCATATCCCGCAGCCTTATTCTTGATGTTGATCCAAAGAAGCTGAGTTCGCGCCCCGAGCTATGTCAAGTTCATATTGACCGCTTCCACAACCCTGAGCATTCGTTCAATATTCTAATCGAGTGGCTCACTACAACACCACGTCTGATAGATGAGCTTTTCAATGGTATCTCGCGGTTATGCAATAACTATGCACTTCGTCTAGTTCAAGTCCCGCAAGCAGATATTGCTGATACCGAAAAACACGCACCGTTCCGGAGCTCTTACCGGGTGAAGTTCTGCATCAATCCCTTTAGTGTGGTACCCGATCCAGATCGCTTTGCAGACCAGCCTCTATATTTCCATCATCATTTTCTCAAACGCATGGGCTTCATTTTTGATGGCACTGATGTGAGCTACAATAACGACCGGTATCAACTTGATTATTCTTGGAGGCATAAGAGGACTGGAAGGGCTCAATATATACACCACAGTGGCGCTGTTATCATTCAAGTCCTGGAAGATATGTCTTTCTACATGGTTCCCAACTCGATCTTTTTGTCACGGTACGTCTCTGGCGGGGCAGCTCAAACTGGTATTGAGGACACAATTCAAAGTACATTTGCCAAGATCTGCTCTAGTCCCAATGCTCTTGAAGACTTTTTCCTTGAGGCAGCGGACGACGGCGGGCAGTCTAGCGCGAGCTACGATACTGCCAGCCTCAGTGGCAGTAGTATCAATACAAACAGTGCCACTACCAGCCCAGTATTGCGAGGAAGAGCTAGGGCATCTACGGGCCCAGGCCTATCGGGGGATCGCCTGGAGAACCTCAAAGAGCGCAGTCACAGTCGTGAGCCAAGGACTAGAAGCAGGGACCCTGCGAAGAATCGTAGCATCAGCCAACCTCGGACCGGAGATCTCTAATAACTTCTTATGTATTTATTTAAACGCTAATCAAGCCTTGACAAAGTAGGGAATCCTAGAGCTTGGCCATTTTAGCTGAGGGACACAATAGGATTTTACCCTCCTTGACATCTGCTTGAGCCTTGAAAGCCTCCTTGACATCTGCATAGGAGAATACTGCACCTACAGGAAGGACGATCTGCTTTGACGACACATAGTCGATGATTTCCTTGTAGAATTGTGCCATCTTCTGAGCTGGAACGTGCTCCACTGCCTTACTAGCCCAGAAGCCCTTGATAGTACGTTCAGTGAAGATGATGTCTGACTTGATTTCAATAGGCTTGGCAGTCAAGTTGCCAAAACACCACAAGACACCGTCGTATGCAAGTAAACTGAATACTTGGCCAGCTGCCCAACCACCAATGTTGTCTACACCGGCTTGAATTTTACCCTTACCGACGATTTTCTTTACCTGGTGCCTCCAGTCCTTATCGCCAGTGGAAACAATGTCGCTGTAGCCTTGTTTCTCAAGCCACTGCTTGGCCTCAGTACGACGGACGAGCTTGAGCATGTTGATACCTTTAGCCTTGCAAATGGCTGCAAGCATTTGACCAACAAGGCCATTGGCACCGTTATAGACAAACCAGTTGCCAGGCTTGATCTCCATGACATCTAGCAAAAGCAAAGCGCTTAACGGCATGGTGATGAGCTGTGCTGCCTCTGCGTCGCTAATTGTATCAGGGACCTTGATGAGGTGACTAGGATGGGCCAAGAAATACTCGGCCCAGGTACCGGTGAGTCCCTGGGTACAAGTAACTCTGTCACCGACCTTGAATTTCTTGACAGCATCTCCAACTTTAACAACTACTCCAGACCCTTCAGATCCACCAACGTAGGGCAACTGCGGCTTGTAACCATATTCACCACGAACAAGAGAGACATTATGATTGTGGATCACACCAAAACTGGTCTTGATGAGCACTGCGTCTTTCTCACATTCAGGGACATCAATATCGCCTTCAAAGAGGACTTCTGTTGGGTCGCCAAACTTATCGCAGATAGCAGCCTTCATGATGATATGTATGTGTGGGTCTTAGGGTTTATATAGTGGGATGATTGCTGGGGTAAGTCCTGCTTGGTAAAATGTGGAGAAGTTGCCGAGGTCCTACGTAATACGGGGTAATTGAACACACATAGAACGCCTGCATAGAGATTAGTTAGAAGCAATAATTTAGAAACAGGTTAGCTTGAGCTAGACTTCACAGGATCCTTGTCCGCGAGGCTCATTGTAAAATTTGTTGAAGCGGGCGGCCAAACTCTCCGAACGGTTGTTTTATCCGGCTTGTGCCGACACCGCTCTGCGAGAGCATAGCCCATGGTTTACCCTTGTGATTTTTAAAATTAGCTCTGCACCTCATTGCTTGAGGTGAGGTCATACTAGTGGTATAACAGAATTGCTTCTGACGGCATTCCAAGTCACATTCTGGCACAAATGGAGACTTGCGCATGGCCATTTTAGTGTATAATTGAGCCATGTTTGGATCCAATAAGATTGATTCAGCTACGCGGTGCCAGAATTTGGCGTTGAGTGGGGTATCTGCAGGCCATCCTATCATGGGTCCATAAGTATCGCGTGCAGAATATCCCAATTGCCACTTGAGATTCGTTTGATGGTCCATACATTTAGAGTATTCATTGATATCTGCATAGTATGTCTTGATATCAAGCACCTCAAAGGTATCCTCGTCGATATCATAGTACCTCCATCCTGGGTTTAGATCAGTGAATGGGGTGATACTAGGTGCCATAAAAGCAGTTAGTACTGCGTTATCTTCGGATATAACCGTCGCGTTATTTTTATACAGCACAGTGAACTCATCACGATGCGTATGCCCAAAAAAGGTTGCCGCAATAGTCTTGCTGAATCGCTCAAGAATTGCTGCGAAGAACTCGCTGTGAAATGGTAAAGTCTCGTCAGGAAGACCTCCAGGTGGCACGTGGCCTATAATCCAGGCACGGGTTCCGCTACGCTCACACTCTGCGAGTTGATCTATAACAAATCGGAGCATTCCCGAAGGATCAGGCTCCCCTGTACGAGCGTAATTGTAAAAGTTCCAAACATACCAAAAATTAGTATTCAAGGCAATAACTCTCAGCCCAGGACGTGCATTTATGGCATATGCGCCGTGGTGGTGCTCGATTTCTCTCACTTGCTGGTCTCCAATCCATCCCGATTCTTGCCATAGATGCCCCATTAATTCGGCATTATACGAGAAACGAGGTGCGAACCCAGTCCATTGGGCAGCATCTTGAGAAAACGGATAACTATCATGGTTTCCAAATACCGAGTAAACTGGGATATCGCCCAGATAAGTCTTTAGTGCGCGCATAGACGTTTCCTCTTCGGCGAAGCAGAGACTTTTGGACATGAGAAGCGGATCATGGTCTACCATATCACCAGTGAAAAGCGCAAATTCAAATTTATGATCTGAAGTAGAAATATCCTGAAGGGCACTAAACAACAGGTCGAGCGGCGCATCACACTTGTATGCACCAAACCGCGGAGCCGGCTCCAGCTGAGCCAAGGGATCAGAAATGCTGTTAGCGCCACAGCACATGGCGCCTATGCAGTTTACTGGTGCTCCTATTGTATAATTGAGCTGCAGATGGATGTCACTAACATGAACTGCCTTAAAACTCCGGCCACGAGATGTGGGTACCACAACGGGGGAAGCTGGTGGCGCAGGAAGCAGCTGCTGGTAATCAATTTGCGGAGTAGCGGGCAATGGACATGATTTTCCCATTATGTAGTGGCACATATAGCGGCCGTCATCTCCAAGGGGGTCCATCAAAGATAAGGCATTAAGGAGGTCTTTGGCAAAATTAAATGGAACAAGCTCACCTTTGCTTTTCTTGCGACGTACAAAAGCCTCTGTAGTACTTTGTGCCTTATGGCGAGGTAGCTTCTTTAGTCCGGCCAGCATGTACTGACATGAGATGCAAGTCACACTTCGCTTCTCAAGCACTGGATTAGGCTCCACGGGAGATTGTAATGCGGCTATTTCTGCAAGTTCAAACGCAAGCTCTTGTAAAATACCAGCACTGGACGGATGTGCTATAACCGGAAGCACCCACAAAAAGTTGATGAGCCATTGCATAATCAATGGTAGAGGCGCGTGAGCTTGATATGGCCAGCATCTATGGCTGCATAATCGATAAGGAAACTTAAGTGTAAGCCAAAATTTCTAATCAAAGTGCATCCATGTCCTAGGCAGAGCATGCCGCCAATATTGAGTAATAAACAACCCCAATTTTCCTAGTGTATACGCACAGACATAGTTCCGCCATAAAAACCAAACCCATTGTGCCATACTGCCATCGCTATTCTGTATTTCGTCTGTTCCGAGGGATTGAAGTATCTTAAAAATGATATATACTTGGTGCGCTTCTAATTTATTTACCAACACGCTCGACAACCTTAATCAAGTCAGCCAAAACGCCCATGGCAGTGACAGCGTCACCAGCACCGGCACCCTGGACAATCAAGGGAGAAGGATAACGCTCAGTCTGGAAGGCAACAACATTGTCAGAGCCTTGCAAAGAGGCGAAGGGGTGGGACTTGTCGTACTTCTCGACACCTACCTTGACCTCAGGCTGTGCCTTGGTCAAGTCGATCTTACCAACAAAGCGCAACACTTTACCGTCCTTTGCAGCATCATCACGAAGTTTGGACATGTCACTGTCGTACTCGGGAAGCTTGGTAAGGAACTCATCGACGCTCTGAACGTTTTCAAGAGGCTTGGGAATCAAACTCTCAACGGGGAAAGCACTCGGTCCAGCCACAAGCTGACCAGAGAGACGTGCCAGAATTGTGACCTTGCGGGCGACATCCAAGCCGTTGAGATCTTCACGAGGGTCGGGCTCAGTGTAACCAAGTTCCTTGGCTTTGAGAACAACCTCGGAGAACTTGGCATCAGAGGAGCCAAAGACGTTGAAAATGTAGCTAAGAGTACCGCTAAGAATACCCTCAACCTTTTGAATTTTGTCACCAGTACGAACAAGATCATTCAAGGTGGAAATGATAGGCAGACCAGCACCAACAGTAGCCTCGTGGTAAACAAGGCCAGTATTGCTTGAAGAGAAGATCTGATTCCAGAGCTCAAGAGAGTCACTGAAAGCCTTTTTGTTAGGGGTGACGACGCTCACGTTGCGCTTCAAGAATTCAGGGTAAGCCTCTGCAAGACTTTGGTTAGAGGTGTTGTCGACGAGCACAGCAGGAGATGGAGATTTTGCAAGGAACTCAGCAATCTCAACAGGAGACCAAGCAGCATCAGCAGCACTGTAGTCGACATTGAGAGGATCAGCAATGGGAGAGTAGTCCTTAGAAACAAAAGTGTTCTTGGAACGTCCCAAAAGAACTACATTAATACTCAATTTCTCGGCAACATTCTTGAGTTGCTTGAGAAAAGCAGTACCGACAAGGCCAGTTCCAACAACAGCGATATTTACAGTCATTTGTGGGTACGTGGATTAAAGTGTGTAGAAGGGGGTGGTGAGTCAGAGATGTCACTCATGGTAAGCTAGCTGGGTGAACTAATTACGTGCTACGGTAAAAGAATCACATGGGCCTAGAGCACTGAGATATTTTAGGCGTACTGCCAGCAAGAAAAGGATAAACTGACACGGTTGTGACAACATAAGCTAGTTGGCTTAAGACTTTAGATTATAACGATGTATGTACCAGAAGATGTTACTATTTTATTTACATGGATGCCAAGCACCATATATTTTGAACAGTATGCTGTATATACCCACGAATTGCGAAGCTATTGAAGTGCTTTATGCACTGCCCTCCGAATAACGGCAGCGATATCGGTCATTTCTCCTCACTGATGGACCTGCATATAGGTCTGAGCGGCCCTATTTTGCATTTATTTAATTATTAGTGAGATGTACTATGACATAGAAAACCTCAAGATGTCGGAGAATCTTATGCGGCAAACTCATATAAACTACCTGCACAGAGTTACATTTCTCCAACCGTACTAAGGAAAGAGCCCGCCTACAATTCTACTATCAATTATACATACTGTTTTATATATCGTTAAACCGTAGTCTATAAATAAACTATCATACTTCGTATCATTCGTTAGGGAATATTCAATAAATGTCCCATTCTAGTGACCTTGGTTTCGAGGTACTTGTCGACTTCCTGAGACTGGATACCGCCTTTCTTTTGCCAAGAAAGAGGCACCATAGGAACACGCTTGGTGACCTTAATCTCACCGTGGCGTCCCTCGACAGCGGCAATCTTATCAGGGTTGTTTGTGAGGAGGCGGATGTCATGGAGGCCCAAGTCGACCAAAATTGCGGTAGCCATGCCAAAAGACCGCGAATCAGCAGGGTGTCGAAGCATCAAATTAGCCTGAACTGTGTCAGCGCCCAAATCCTGCAAGTTATATGCCTTGAGCTTTTCACCAAGACCAATTCCACGGCCTTCCTGGCGAAGGTATACAATAACACCAGTGCCTTCTTCAGACATCATACGGGCTGCTTCATCGAGCTGCTCACCACAGTCGCAGCGGGCGCTCCAGGCAGTCTCACCAGTGTAGCACTCAGAATGGATGCGCACCAAAGTGCCATCCTCCGACTTGGGCGCGGGAGAAGCTTCGGTAGATTCACTGGAAGTACGACCAGGGAAAAGCTTACCAGAATAAGCTCCGCGAGTCATTCTATCCATTTCAGTCTCACCCTCTCTGGGGGCGAAAAGGGACTTGGAGTGGATATCCTCGCCTAGGACAATTGCAAGGTGCTCTTTGTTATCCAAGTTATTTGAATAAACATGCAAAAATATTTCAGTACCAGTTGTAGTAGGAATTCGAGCGCGGGATTCGCAAAACACTTGTGGAAGCTCATCGAGCTCTGCACGAACCGAGGCCGCCGCCTCCGTGTCTGTCTGAGCGGGGATCTCATTGACATTGACACTACTCTGGTTAGGAGTAAATGGGGGCGAAACAATCGACATTCTGGAGAGACGATTGCTGTCGGCACCAGAAGACTCGGACATTTTCCGCTTTATTTGTGTAGTCAGGTGGAGACACTCGATGGATTCGACATGAGGTTTAAGGAGCTGAAGTAACATTCGATGCTAGACTTGGGATTGAGCTGATCCATATATAACTGATTAAAATTTAAGTTTTTAATTTTAGATTAAACCATACTACAAACTTTATTCGTCGACGTCTTCGAGGGTTACATGATGTTTAGCGGAACTTGAAGTTGTGCTACCAGGAGACCCAGGAGCAGCTTGAGATTCCGGTTTTGATGCTGGTGCAGATTTTTTGTACGAGTCAGCCACAGATTGGGCACTCTCGATCGCATCGTCAATCTTATCTGCAAGCTGAACTGCGGCCGAAGTTAGACTATGCTTTTGGCTGCGCAGCTTACGGCTTACCTTTAATTCGTCAAGCTGTTCATAGATAGCCTCTACTCGGAAATGAGCTTCTTTAAGATTGCGTAGTTTAAGCTTAGCGCTCTCTTCGTCACTGGCATCTTTAGACTCCACGGCAGCAAAACGCTCCTGTTCCAAGTCGATACGAGGCTTGAGAGTGCGAAGAATACCAGCATTCTTCTCATTAAGTGCGTGGTTCTTTTCTTGTTGGGCTTTCTGTGCGGCTTTGGACTGACTGTCGCCCTTTTTGCCCTGCTTGGGCTTGGGCTTGGGTTTAGACTTGGAGTTGTCTTCCAACGAGATGGCGTGCATAGCCTGAGCAATGTCATCGTCGTCAACAAGCTCAACAGGTGGGCTAGGAGGCTCACTCACACGAGGATACTCGGCATCTTCAAAGTTCAAGATAGGACCATCCTTTGGTTCGATATGAGAGCCAGTCCATTTCCGGAAGGGCACGTCGTCCTCGCCACTTTGAACAGACTCAGCATCATTCTCAGCTTCAGAGTTGTCGGTATCCTGCGATTGACGCTCCTCTTCTTCTTGTTGCTGCTGACGCTGGATGTAGTCCAAGACGTCGAATAACGACAAGGTGATGGGGTTGTCTTCGTGACGATTGACAAATTGCTCTCTGAGCGCCTGCTCACGCTGCTTCTCAGCCAAAAGACGGCGTTGCTGAGCAGCCTGCTGCTGGCGGCGACGCTGTGCAATCTGCTCCTGTCTGCGGCGCTCTGCGGCAATGTGCTCCTGAAGCTGACGCTGACGCTGTGCTTCAATCTCACGAGCAACGCGCTTCTGGCGCTCTCTTTCTCTAAGCTCATATTGACGAAGGGCTAGAGCGCGCTGTTGTTGTTCGTACTCTTGCAACTGCTTCTGACGGAGGTACTCCATGTATTGCTGTTGTTCATAGGCTTGGCGACGCTGCTGTAATTGGCGATGCTGCTGAGCGCGTAGGTATTGCTCATACTCGTCGTCTTGTACAGGATAGAAGGTGAAGGGATACATTGCAATGTTCAAGGTGCTGCGTCATGCGGGGACACCTGCCAAATATATACTGTACCCCGGAATTCACCAGGTCCGTGGAGATTGTTCCAGAGGTGCTGACAAATCCAGCAACCAAGAGACTAAGAGAGGTGTGTTTTGCTGTAGTGCCGACATAGAGTGAAAACTTGGCATTCTAATAGCCGGTTTGTTATCACAAGTTTTTATTTAGTCTGAAAGTATGCATATAGAACCGCTAGCTTGCCTTTCGCAACCAAGGTGTCAATTCATTGTTCCCTGGCAACCATGCATCTAACCTGCAGCTATCAAATCATCAGTTAATCATGGCGTATGGTGGTTGCTGTGTCGAGAAAAGTCATAAACTATATATAATTTAAAAAGTAGATATTGCAGTTACATGATAAGCCATGCACTGGTACCTCCCATCGCTAATAACACTACGGCGGTAAGGAAGCCTGCCCCACCAGTATCTCCAGAGTCGAGGTTCAGCGTTTGGGCTACTACCTCGGAGGTATTCAAACCAGCATCACCATAGCCATAGACGCCGGTTTCATTGGACATGGCCGAGTCACCGTATAGCTGGGATGCATTGTACGGGCCATCTTTAGTATCAATGAGCAAGGTGTTGATCATATCAACTGCACAGATCTGCTCACCGAGTCCATAGTAGCCGTCCCAGCCATCTGCAAACCAGTTTGTACCACAGGTGTGGCCATCAGTACCACCAGAGCACGACTGAGCCATACCAGCACCCGAGGCCTGTAATTGGGGCCAGAACCATTCACGAGTCTCGGGGACAACCTTGATAGTGAGACCGAGAGCACGAATAAAGAAGCCCTTGAAACAACGCTGGTCGTTATTACACTTTTCATGAGCCTGGCAAGCTGCTTCATAGGCAATACTATTATTGAAGAAAACTTGGGCACGGGACCACAATGCCTGCATACGCTCGTACCAGATTTGGTTCCCTGTTGCATTGTAAAGATACGCACAACCGGAAATGAGAAGACCTTGGTTATACGTCCATTCATAAGGAGCAATAACCGTACAGTTTTGATCAGTAGCAGCACCATCAAGTGCTTGCAAGTACATTTTAGTAGGATCAGTAGTCTGATTATTTCTAGCATTGAGGAATTTCACACCAACCATCCATTCATAAGCGCGTTCAGACCAATCAAGAAATGTCGTATTGCCGGTAAACTTATAAAGACGAGCACCAAGATGGAACAGACATCCGTTGGAGACAAGATTCTTGTAATTGTAACCACCATTCCAGGTAAAGATCTGCCATCTTAATCCTCCTCCGCACTGTGTATCGTCCCAACGCTCAGCCATGGTGTTCCATGTGGCCTGGGCAAAGTAAAGCCAGGTATCGGGGTACCCTTCACCTGGAGCAGTGTAGTTCTTCTCTGCGGCACCCATGGCAGCAATGCCCCAAAATGCTTGATCGTCATTACCCTCTGTACTTGTCTGGTTATAGGTCATGTAGTTCCAGTAGTCACCACTCTGGTAAACTAGGGACATGTGGGTCAGGTCGTCGTATGTGGTGTTGCCAGTATAGTAGCTATAATCGACCATAGCACCCCAGGCCACACCGGCTTCCCACCAGTAGTATGGGTCACTAAACATACCTGGTGAGCGGCCACTACTGTTACCATTGTAGTAGTCCATGAGACCTTTTGAGAGCAATACACCCGCATCAATAATGCTCTGTGTATCATTTACATTCATATCAACCGCAGATGCGGCTTGGAACCTGCTCAAAGAGCCGAGCGCTCCTAGGAAAAGACTCGACGCGCGCATAGTAAAAGGGGTACGCATACTTGAGGGGGGGTCTAAATATAGTGGGATGGCATGCTGCCGAGAACGACATCATCTTGCACACTCGGGTTATAAATGTCCATAGTTTAATGCTTTAAACTAATCACTCCAATGGTTACTTTAGGTGCGTTATTCGCGTTCGGTGATATCTACTGCGGTTGCCCCGGTGATACACCGCCCCCCTTTAGACTCTAAATTAGATTGAGATGTGAAAAAGTATTGAAACTATATGAGCACGTTTTGAGTTCCAGGGATGATATGAATAAAAGAATGATATGACAAGGGGTACGATGCACACCAACCGGAGCGTTCCATGTGGAAGCTCGATCACCAGTGCTGCTCCCCCTTTTTGAGGACACCTCAATATGATGATAGTTGAGAGTCAATAGTACCTCTAAAGTGGAAATGGCACTTGGAATAGATGATATAAAATATCAATTGTAACTCTAATAATAAATGGCTGTTGGCCTTAAATACTACTTCAACATAAACACTCCGATCGAAATCAAAATTGCCAAACATATAGCAGTAACAATGCCAGCACCGGCACGATCTCCACTGGTGACTTTTGTGTCGTCGACAAATACATTTGCACTTGTGTTGGTACCGGAACCGGCATCACTGGAGCCAACAGACGATCCTCCGGTTTTGTTTGACAACGGAGCATCCACACTCAGAATCTGCGTATTTTGGATACATTCAATGGCACACATTTGCTCACCAAGACCATATACACCATCCCAGCCAGTAACAGACCAGTCCTGACCACAAGTGTGACCATCACTACCACCCGAGCAAGACTGGGCAGCAGCTTTGGCGGATGTATTGAGGTACTGAAGCATCTCGTCACGAAGCGAGGGGACGAATGTGATGGCATGCCCAAGAAACCTTGAGAAAATACCGCGGAAGCAACGCTGGTCATTGTTACAGCGCTTGCTCGGCTGGCAAGCGGCCTCGTACATAATCTCATTGCTGAAGAAGACCTTTGCACGATCCCACAGGTCACCAATACGGTCAAGCCATTTATCATCTTGTGTGTGGTCATAAAGGAATGCACATCCTGAGATCATAAGTCCATAGTTGTAGGTCCACTCACCGTTAGAGTGCTGCGAGCAATTTTCGTTGAGGGAAGCGCCATCCCACAAGTAAAGCGGGTCTGTACTATTTTTAGGATTGAGGAAATGAACTGAAAGCAGCCAATCGTAAACCTTCTCGGCCCAGTCTTCATAAGTACTGTTATCGGTGTAACGGTTCAAGCGAGCTGCCAAGTTGAACATACATCCATTGGAAACTGTATTTTTGTAGTCATAACCGGAGTTCCAAGTATAAATCTGCCAACGGAGACCTCCTTCACAGTGTTCAGAATCCCAACGGCCGACCATCTGGTTGAAAACCGCTTGTGCAAGGTAGAGCCAGCCCGGTTTACCACTTTCAGGGTTTGTAAAGTTGCGCTCTGCAGCGGTCATAGCGGCAATACCCCAGAAACCTTGGTCGTCGTTGCCCTCGGTGGTGCTTTGGTTAGTGGGCAGGTAGTCCCAGTTCTTTCCGACCTGGGCTTGCAAAGCTTCGAAAATGGCATCATTATAGGTTGTATCATTAGTTATAAACCAATAATCAAGCATAGAATTCCATGCTGCGCCAGCTTCCCACCAGTAATAAGGGTCTACCATCATACCCACTGTACCTCCGTAATTCGAGCCTTGGTTGTAGTCCATGAGACCTTTCGCAATTAGTGACAGTCCATCCTTTACACTTTGAGAATCAGAAAGATCTATGTCAACTGCAACAGCCGTTGAAACCACAAGCGCGACTAGTTGCCAGATCATGTAAGAGAAGGGCGCAGTTGCGTAGTTTATTTATAAACATGCGGAGCACACAGTATCAGGGAGGGGCAAAGCAGGGTCATGGAAAATGATGCATTGTATAGTTATCTAGTAAACTAAGTAGCGTTATTTTTTTTGTTTATGAACTGAATCACCGACTGAACTGGATGTCGTCAATGCGCAAGATACTCTTGCAGCATTCGCTTGCCAGGGTGATCGCGCTAGTATTTACTAGTAGAGGCTGCAAAACATTCTCAGTAGTGATGTCGGCAGTGCCTCTACGCATCGAGATACCAACATTGGCTTGGCCACTGGCATGCTTGTTGATTAGGTCGGTCACTGCCTCGATGGCGTTCATACCGGCGTTCTCAGCAAGGGTGGTGGGGATAACCTCGAGAGACTGAGCATACTCAGCCCAGCATGCACCTTCCACACCGGTCTTCTCAAGAGCTTCTTGTCGAAGTACACGGGCTACCTCGATTTCTGGGGCACCGCCACCGGCAATGAGGGCACGGTCACGAACAAGACAGCGAATGACACAAAGGGCATCATGAATAGAGCGCTCGGCTTCATCAACAATCACGTTGTTGCTACCATGAACAACAACGGAACAGGTTTTAACGGGACTCTGGATTTCTGAGATGGTCAAGACCTTGGCACCGGCTTGCTCAGTCTCCTCAACGAGATCGGCACTTCCAAGGCGTTCCTCGTTGAATGAGTCAATGTCGGCAATGGGAGTACAGCCAACCGTCTTGCAGATGAATTCAACCTCATCACGCTCGATGTCCTTGACGACCATGATTCCAAGTTTAGCCATAAAGTGAAGAGCCATGTCATTTACTGCATCCCGGAGAATACTCTTTTGGATCAGGACAACATTACACTTGTGCTTTTTGATAGTCTTGCAAAGATTCAGGAGATAAGTACGCTCTTCTTTCAGAATCTTGTCCATTTGACGGTAGTCATTAACCACGACCTGGTTCTCCAAGTCCGGTTTAGGAGGGCTGAGCTGGAACTGAATGACAGCAATTCTCGCCTTTTCAATACGAGTGGGGCCTGATGCGGAGGTGATGGGCAGCTGACGCAAAACAAGGCCATTGACAATGGTGGTGTCCTCGATAGTACCGCCCAACTTTTTAACAAGGCGGATATCGTTCAGATCAATTGTAGGGTTCTCTTTGGTACCACCAACAACACGCAAAACAGCGTCAACACACATGGGTGCAATTTTTTGAGAGTATTGAGAGACAATCTTGGAGCTGAGCGATGTGGTGGCAGCTTGAATGAGAGCAGCACGGTCTGAAAGCTCAATCTTTTGGCTCATGGAACGCATAATTTCGGTTGCACGGAAAGAAGCACGTGTAAAAGCGGTAGCTACCAAGGAAGGGTGAATACCACGGTCCAAAAGACGTTCCGCGGCACCGAGAATACTACCGCAGAGAACTACTACACTGGTGGTACCGTCACCGGCCTCTGCATCTTGTGCTCCACTCAAATCAACAAGCATACGAGCAGCAGGGTGCATCACGGCCATGTGTTTAAGGATGGTAGCACCATCGTTGGTGATAATCACTTCACCGTGTTTGGTCTGAAGCATTTTATCCATACCTTTGGGACCAAGCGAGGTACGGACGGCATCTGCCACAGCACGTGCGGCCATAATATTGCTACGGCGCACCTCTGTGGGTTTATCGCGATCTTTAAAAGTAGAATTGGCTGGCGCTGTCTTTGCGCTCATGCTTATGGAAGGTGGGAGAAGGGGAGAACCCACGATGGCCTTAGGCTTTAGGCTCGAAGTATAGCGTAGTGCACTAGATGAAACATACAAATAATAATCAAAATTATCGTGAAATATTGGAAATAAAGTAACTTGGATAGTAGAAGGTTATGTGGGCTTAAGGCGTAGTAGTGGGTCTGAACCTCCCCGTGCTATTTGGAGCTCTAGCAATCTGATATTTGTGTTGGACTATTCATGTAATTACTCTTGTATTTGTTGTCAATTAAAGTGGCAAACCTTGACTCGGAATATAGTCTCTATAGTCCTAAGGATTCTTCAACTCTTCCTCACTCAGCATATCATGTCCTGGTTCAGCGGACCAAACGTCATCGAGACGGCAACGTCGGAGAATATCCCCAATGGCGAACAGAACATAGCGCTTAATCTTGATATTTGCGATATGGTCCGTTCCAAAAAACTCACGCCACAGGAAGTTCTCAAACAGCTCAAGCCACGACTCATGAACATCAATCCAAATGTCCAGATCCTTGCCCTTCACCTCTTGGATTTGCTCGTCAAGAATGGAGGCCACCATTTCCTTGAAAAGTTTGCATCTGAAGAATTCCTGAATGTCTATGCTGGACAAATTAGATCCCAACACATCCAAGGAAGGAACCCCGAGGTTGTGCAACTGATGCTGGAGTATCTACAGCAATGGGCCTATATGACCAAAGATCAGCCTCTTTTCAAGGAAATTTGGGCTTGTTATCAGCGCCTCAAGGCGGCTAACTATGAATTCCCACCCCTTCAAGAGGTAAACGCTTCCTATGTCGAAGCTCAGGTCGCTCCTGACTGGATCGATAGCGATACCTGCATGAAAAGTGGACAGCCTTTCACATTCTACAACCGTAAACACCACTGTCGTAACTGTGGAGGCGTGTTCTTGCAGGAACACTGTAAAGATTTTGTACCCCTACCGAAATACGGAATCACAGAGCCGGTGAGAGTGTGCGTTGATTGCAAGACTAAACTTGGCGGAAAACAATACACAACCACAAAGTCGAAAACTAAGGATATTTCAAGTAACAACTCTGCGCTCGAGTCCTCTTTTGACCGCGACTTACGCAGAGCTCTAGAAGCGTCAATGGCTACACAACAAGAGGCCATGGGCCCTGGTCCAGTAGCTTCAAGCCACGACGAAGAGGAGATGGATGAGGATATGAAGGCTGCTATCGCTGCATCACTTGCTGATATGCAAAATGTCGCCTCAGCGCATCAACATCAGCAGCAGCCATACATCGAAGAGAAGCGGTCCATGCCCCGCCATATTGATCAAGGGTTGGTAACTCATGAGGATTTTGAAAGAGTGGAGACCCTCAAGCAGCTGTTACAACATGCAACTCCCCAAGACGCTATTTATGACCAAAGAATCACAGATGGTGAGCGCCACGCTGTTTCGATGCAACCAAAAGTTGTAAAAGACTTGACTGATGCAGCAGATAAGCTACAGACACTGGAAGACTTACATTCACGTATTGTCTCTATCAGTACGTACTATGATAAATTTCTGGATGCTGAACTGCAGCGTGCGAGCGGAAATCAGCCACAGGCATCGCTATCCCAAGCCCCCTCCACACAAAAGGCACCTGTTCAACCGCACCGTCTGCAACAACCATCTGCACGTCCTTCTTACGCACCCTCATATGCACCTTCATACTCACAACCGCTGTCTCGCCAGGGTACCGGAGCGACAACTCCTCAAGTGCCAGCATCTGTTGTAGATTTACCTAGCGCACCCAGTGCCCCAATAAAGGTGCCTGAACCCGAGCCAGAAAGAGAAGAGGAAGTAAAGGAAGAGGAAGCTATGCTTATCGAGCTCTAAGTAGCTACGTTGACTACATATTTGGGCCACTTGTCGGATTTGACTATAAGATAGATGCATATAATAATAAGTTATTTTGCCCGGCGGATATCTAGCAGTAGCGAGTCGTTACCGAGCTCACGGGCGAAATTGATGTGCTTTGGCCTCTCGCCGCAATAGAATCCGAGATCAGCGAGTTTTTCAATCAGCTGCTGATCACCAAACTGTCCCTGTTTTCTATGGGCAAACTCTGGCTCCTTGTGAAACCACAACCGAGCGATATCGATAAGAATGTTAGCGGTCAGTCCCCACACAAGAATATCTGCTGGCTCTCCGACTTGTTTTTCTCGAGCAGGGACTTTGAAATAATGCTGATTGAACTTTAGTCTGGCCCAGTTTTCTGGTTTAGTCTCATATCTTTTGCAGGTGAGGAACTTGAGCAAGCGTACCCCAAACACTTTGTTGACTTCATGCGAGAGTAATTTGGAATCAATTACCCGTGGAAGGTTGCTGCTTGGATTTATATCTGGATCATCGAGCCATACGACTTGCGGCACCACACATAAATATCTACTGCTGAGATATGCGGGCATCGTGAGAAGGGGTTCTAGCTCAAGGCCGAGAGGAAGCCCAATCTCTTCAAAAGCTTCTCGACGGGCTACATCTAGTGGTGACTCTTCAAGTGTATCTGCTTTACCACCTGGAAAAGCTGCATCACCAGCATAAGAGATATGCCCTGATCTCGTAGTTAGGACACAGCTTACTTGTTTGTCAACGCCCTCGTATAGTAGAGCCAAGACGCCTGCTCTGCGGTTTAAATCAATTCTATTCCACAATTGTATTGGATTCGGCAGAAACTTTTGTGCGTTTCGCAGATTAATCATTGGTCAACATAAATCACCAGGGGAGAAACTAAGTCCACAGCATAACTAAGTTCAAGTTAGAATAAATAAGAAGCTTTAAATTTAATAAATTACCATGTAGATGGGCCAAATGTTTCGCCTTCAGAGAGTTGGACTCGAGGAACTGACAATCCATCAACATTATTGTTGAACCCGACGTTCCCCCACCAGATTGGGCTTTGGGCAGTTGAAGCCAGCTGCACGATGACAATGAGGAGCTGACCGATAGCAACAGAAAGCTCCAGACCTACACTCACTGTGTAGTTATATTTTGTCCACCAGTTGAAGTAACGGCGGCGAATAAAGAACGTGAATAAAAACCCAGTCTGTAAAAAGGTCACATAGTTATACGGCGAAGCGGGCGGTAAATTCTGCGCGCTATTGAGAAACACCGGCCAGTGCAAATACCTAAACGTTGATCGGGGGTATCTGCGCAGCCATGCCCAGCTCATGATGGGAAGAGCTGCTCCGATAATGAAAAAGTATAGTACTGGCTTGTATACTTTGAGTACGCGTTCAGCTCCTATTGTTCCCCAGATTAGAGCAGCGTTGTAAAATACGCGTGCGGTGTCACAGGTAAACCCTTCATTTTGTTCTGGATCACAAAAGTGCTCGAAATGATGTCCAGCCCATAATAAGCTTACCCAGTGAACCAGACCACCCCATATTAGTGCGACCAACTGTACTGAGAGCACAATCACAGGATTCAGTTTCAGATAATGTGCCATTTTCATGTACTGCAGTATAACCATGCCCATGAGATGCGTGTAATAGCAAAATGTTTTGAATAACATATTGGCTTCGCTATTTCCCTGCTGTAAATAGCCGGCAATGAACTCGGAGAGCACACCAAGATCGAGTTGAATGTTTGTGGTGGCAAACAATATGCCCGCAGGAATATACATAACAGTTGCAATTACCAGCGCCAATATCAGAGGTCCCAAGTTGAGCGTACTATAAACGCGCACAGCAATTATACCGGTAACAAGACAGAACACAAATAGTCCAACATAGATAACAAACGGAACTTCAGGATAATTCTTCATGAACTGCATATGAAAGTCATTATTACTTCCACGCGAGTTCTTCCAGTATTTGTATACTCTCCGGAAATCAAACAGAGCAAAATGTACAAACGACGCAGAAACGGCGGCAAAACTCAAGCCATAAGCCACAGCATTGGCATCTGCCAGGAAGATTGGTGAGTAGCTTTTGTACTTGGCCTCATCAAATTTACCATCAGTGAGAACGTTGGATATTTCATAAGTATTTTGGTAGCGATCGGTGAGGACGGACCCCGAGGAGACCATGGGAAGATAGTCACCCCACCATACATTTGTAAAAGAGACTACCGGGATTACGATCCACATCACCACTACAACCATGGTGGCCATGTTGAGAAGGGTTCCCAACGGAGGCACTAATGGTGAGCCTAAATAACCCGAAATCAAACTCCAGTCAAAACACAATGGCAATAACGCGACTCCTGAGGTGATACCAAACAACTGGTTAACTACCACATTGTCGGGAGCAATCCATCCTGCCCAACTAAACCTAGCCATAAATGCTGCCAAGAAGTTAGGAACCCATTGATATAGAGCTCCACAGATCACCAAAATAAGTAGCAGTCGCAATCTAGAAATACACCAGCCATTTGCGAGGTAATTTGACTTGATGTGCAAATTAGTTAAAAGCGTCACAGTGACAAGCGAGTTGGGGAAGATAAAGTGCTCAGGGTAGATAAGAATCCTGCGAACGAGGCCTGACAGTGCTAAACTAATTAGCTGGGTAGATAGAATCAATAGAAGGCTGAATCCATAGCTGACGGACTCAAAATTGAAGAACTTTTTCACGACCACTGTAAAAATGAGATAAGATGGACCTCCTCCGAGGGAACAGGCCGCCATAATTGCGATAAGGGCATGCTCTTTGATATTAAAAGGGCCCGGGTTTAGATCGACCCCGAGTATTCTTTTGCGAGGAACAATCTTCGCCCAGAGCTTGCCCAACGGATGGGCAGCGAGTATCACTAGAGAGGGTGACACGACGAATGCAGCTCTTTGTAAACTCAAGATCATGTTGAAACAAGAGCATACAGTTATCAAAATAAATCCTATCACCCACATACGTAGCGTATTTTGAGGAGTAGAGACTCGATCCCAGTTGGGGACAGAGGCCCTTACTTCGGCATAAGGCGAGTCTTTGGCGCCAGTATCGATAAATTCCGAGTCATCGGTATCCAGCAATCTCTTGGAGATCGTACTGACCATACCTATCAACTCTGGGTGTTAGATTTAGATTGATGGATTTCTTTATGTAGTCAGACCCCTGGTGATCGACCACCTCTCATCACACCCCCCTACACTCATTTTGAGTACACCGCTATATATATCTGAAAAAATAGGGAAAAATAATGCTGGTAACTAAAGCGCCCGGAAAAGTTATCTTGTTTGGCGAGCATGCAGTTGTTTACGGCCATCCAGCAATTGCCGCTAGTGTAGACTTGCACACTTATCTATTTGTTTCAGATGGACCCGCAGACCAAATCACACTCGACTTTCCAATGGTCAAGCTGTCTGCAACCTGGAAGATCAGCGAGATTCCCTTTGTAGAAACGTCTGAAATTGAGTCCACGCTTGACCCCGCCGTGGTTGAGTCCCTTGGTCCCTTGTTGGAAGGGATCTCTGACCCATTTGCTCGAGCCTCAGCTCTGGCGTTCCTTTACTTGTATGTGCACATTTGCAGTGCGCAAACTAGTGGTAAAGTCTACTCGGCGCGCTCCACATTGCCTGTTGGTGCTGGCCTCGGTAGCAGTGCATCATTTTCAGTAGCCTTGGCCGCGGCACTACTCGAGGCTGCATCCAAGCCTAGTGATCGCGAAATAATCAATAAATGGGCCTTTTTGGGCGAGTCTTGTATTCATGGGAACCCTAGTGGCATTGACAACGTTGTTGCATCCGGGGGAGGCGCCGTCAGGTTCGTCAAGGGCGTCTCAATCGAGCCCATCACAATGCCTCCGGTTGATCTGGTACTCACAAACACAAAAGTGCCTAGACATACGGCAGAACTCGTTGCTGGTGTTGCCAAGCGGCGCCAACAGTTCCCAGAGATTATGGACCCTTTACTCAAGGCTATCGGTACTTTGAGTGACACTGTCTATGATACCATAAAAAATGGCGATCCTCAGACTCTCGCAGAGAAGTTGAGTGAACTCGCTTGCATCAACCATGGGCTCCTTGTCGCCCTCGGTGTTTCACACCCTAGCCTTGAGCAGGTTCGTATGGCATCCCAGAGCACAAAATTGGGCAAAACTAAGCTCACTGGCGCTGGAGGTGGTGGATGCGCTATAACCATCGTCTCTCCTGGTGCTAATCTCGACGACTTCAAGCGCTCACTTCCTGGCATGGAGGTTTTCGAAACGAGTATTGGCGGCCAGGGTGTAGCCAAGTCTGCTCTTGCTGGTCCTATACCCACTGATATGAGCCTCCTGGAGTGTGAGTGGGCTTATTATTGAAGAGGGTCATTACCCTATCTGAATTTTGCTAATTTATATTGCTATCTGACCACGTATGCTTTTTCTTCTCTCGCATTAATTCGTAGTATATCTTAATTACATGCCACGGTTAAACCATACCTTCTTACCACTAAATTTACTCTCTAGCTTGTCTCCATCTAGGTATCGTTTAGTGGGGAATATTCCTAGGGCAAACGGGAGCACGGCAAATGATACAACCGAGATGAGACCCAGGTTGACTGCTTGTACTGTCTTGAAACCTTTATTTTTGAGTGGTCCGCGTTGGAGACGAAGCAAAATCAGAGGCGGTATAACCATTACTGGTGTAGCAGTAACTACACGGGAAATAGCAGTCTCACCAACTGCCCTAACAGCGGCTTTCTTGGAAGACCCGAGTGGCTCGTCAGTTTTACTGTCGTAAACTGTGATACCATTGCGAATCTCATTGCTGCGCATGAGGAAAACGTTTAGAATTCCGGCACTTGCAACTGCTGCAAAGGGCACTAGGCGAGTGAGTACTGTCTTGACGGATTGAGAAACCTTGAGCTTGGGGACTGCGGCAGTAAGACCCAAAGCTACACCGCACGATCCACCAACTGCTGCGAGATAGTTTGTAGCTAGCTGTTTAGTGCTAAGTGGGTGACTTTTGTTGGAGTTTGCAGTGTTGACTGCGACATTGAGGCTTTGATTGACCACCTGCCAAAAGAGTGTTCCAGCTGTTCCCATACCTGGTGTGAGCATACCCACAGTAACAAACAAGTTCGAAATAACGTAGCAAGACATACGAAATGGTAACAAGACAATCTTACCGGTGTCGGGGTGCACAGCACTGGTGACGACCATCTTTGCATGCCACAATTGGTCGGGGGTGCCCTTTCCAGCGTCAAGCATATCTTTTAGAGCATAAATGCTTTTATTAGAATGAAGAAGATTGAATGGCGAAGAAACATCTGCTGACCGGCGCACACGCCCCCAGTATGTTTCGAGATTATATTTTTCGATATCGCTCATCTAAGTGACGATAGGTTGGTGGCGATGATATTGGGGATTGGCACTGATATTGTACGCACGGCAAGATTTCAAGAAATTCTTACTCGTAATCCACAACGTCTTCAGAGGTTATGCAAGCGAATCCTACACCCTCGAGAGCAAGCCGCGTTGACGCCGACAAATCAAGTACAGGCGCTTGCCTCCGCCTGGGCTGCCAAGGAGGCACTATATAAATCTTTAAGCGCACAAGAACAAAAATCTTGTGTATTTAATGAATGGAGAAAATGCTGGGTGGGCGACAGAATGGAAATGGTTTGTGAACGCCCTCGATCTGATCAGTGTCTGGTTTCAATTAGCCATGATGGTGGGTTTACAACTGCATTTGTTGTGAGAAGTGCCAAGTTACCATAATTCAATCAGTGCAAACAGTTTGACCGTGAAACGGCTCTCTGCCAATCACTTATTGGCCTAAACAATCGGGCAGTGTATTCGCGGGGATAGCTGTGGCTGGCTGCTAGATGAATCAAAGCTATCAGGAGCTTTAGTGGTGTATCATTGAATGCTCTATATACTAGCTACTTCTTATTTATATGTAATTTGAGAGTTAAAATAGATTTAGTTGGCTTGAGGGGAATCTAAAATCTTTGTGACACTCACCTACTTTCCCATTGCCACCGCCACTTGAATTGTAGCAAATGACAATTAAAGCGTTTTTGTTCGATATGGACGGTACTCTTATCGATACCGAGTCTTTGTACACCGAGACAGCAAATGAAATGCTTGCAAAAGAAGGGCTGGGCCCTCTTCCCTGGTCAGTCAAGGTAAAGCTCCAGGGATTGCCTGGCATTGAAGCTGCCGCAGAGTTCTTGCGCAATTTCCCCACCATCAAAGCCACCCCCGAGGAATGGATGGAACGTTCACACAAACTACAGCAAACAAAGTGGTGTAAGAGTCAGTTTATGCCTGGAGCCAAGGAGTTGCTCAACTGGACCCATGAGCATCACGTTCCCATGGCATTGGCTACCTCGTCGCACTATCAGAATTACGTTCTGAAAACTACGCATTTACGCGAGCAGTTTGACGATTTCGGCAAGAACGTTGTGTGCGGTGATGACCCCCGCATCAAGCCTGGCCGTGGAAAGCCCCACCCTGATATTTGGCAATTGGCTTTGGAGGTGCTTAACGAGGGCCGCGAGGTACCAATCAAGCCTGAGGAATGTCTTGTGTTTGAGGATGCTGTACCTGGTCTCGAAAGTGCCAAAGCATTTGGTGCAGGCAAGGTTATTTGGATTCCCGACCAGCACGTTACTGAACTCTACTCCCCTGCAGAATTGCAGGAGCTTGTCGGAGACAATGTTCTGCTCAAAAGCCTAAAGGACTTCAAGCCAGAGGAATACATAAAGGCTTGAAAGCAAATATAGAGAAATTTCATAGAGACAGAGTATTATAGAGTTATAGATGTTGTACCTGCCCGATGCCTAGCAAAAAGCGTTGGCGGTTAAGGCCCAGTACGTGAAATCAATTCATTGATCCAGAAAATAGAGCGGCTCCTTCACAATGAAAAGCTTATTCTTCTCCAACACCAGAACCCAACGCTCTATAGGGAAGAGGAAGGGGCAGTAACGGGAGTACTAAACCGCATTCGACATATTTTTATGCCAAAGGGCTAAGACTTCAAGATTCACTATGTAGGTAATACATAGAAGGCAATTTGATCCCTAGTCGGGGACAAATTTTCTTGCCTCCAAAAAGGAAGGCAGGGAGAAGGGGGCCTGTAAGGGGTTTATATATTTGACCTTGGTTGCTGTGGGGATACTGCATGGCAACATTCAAATGAGCTGGCTGGCCGAAACCGTTAAACAGACGTGTATATAAAATGCGTCTGACATTGAATAATCTTTTATTTTCCAACTACACACAGAATATATCTGACAAATATTCTTGAAGCATAAGGCCGTCACGCACGTCACCTTTCAACAGGGTAAGGGTATCCACTCCTGGAGACCAGCACTAGGCCCTTATATAGCGTCGTTGTCCATACCTTCCGACTACCTCTCTCACACATGAGCAGCAGCAACAAAAACCACGTTCGTAAACACAGTGCATTCGCACTTGACAAGGCATCAACTAATGTTGCCGCTGCGCAAATGCGCAACGCTTTGAACAAGCTCGCCGACACTGCCCCCAAGGAGGAGCGCGACTTGTTTGAGCAAGAGATGGACGGGTTCTTTGCTTTGTACCAGCGCTACCTCAACTCTACTGTTCGTGGTGAGCCTTTGGATTGGGATCGCGTCAAATCTCCTAGCGAGAGCCAGGTTGTTGAGTACTCCAAGATCGCAAAGGACAACGCGCAGCCTCAGTACCTCGACAAGCTTGCCGTTCTTAAGCTCAACGGTGGTTTGGGTACTTCAATGGGATGCGTTGGTCCCAAGAGTGTTATCGAAGTTCGTGATGGCAAGTCTTTCCTTGATTTGATGGTCCGTCAGATTGAGCACTTGAACCGTCACTACAGCGCTGACGTTCCTTTCATTCTTATGAACTCTTTCAACACCGATGCTGATACTGACACAATTATCGAGAAGTACAAGGGCCACAACATCCACATTAAGACCTTCAACCAGAGTCGTTACCCCCGTATTCTCAAGGATACTCTCCTTCCTCTTCCTGAAGAGTACAATGACGACAATGAAGCATGGTACCCACCTGGTCACGGTGATATCTTTGAGTCTCTGAACCGCTCTGGTGTTCTTGACGAGCTTATCGCTGCTGGTAAAGAGGTATTGTTTGTTTCTAACGGTGATAACTTGGGTGCCACTGTTGATTTCGACATTCTTCGCCACTTTGTTGAGTCTGAATCCGAGTACATTATGGAGCTTACTGACAAGACCCGTGCCGATGTCAAGGGTGGTACTCTGATTGACTATGATGGTCAAGTTAGCCTTCTCGAGTTGGCTCAGGTCCCCAAGGCCCACATTGAGGAATTCAAGAGTATCAAGAAGTTCAAATACTTCAACACCAACAACTTGTGGATCAACCTCAAGGCCATTAAGCGCCTTGTGCAAAACGATGAGCTTGAGATGGAAATCATTCCTAACCCCAAGACTATCAAGCACGGTGCTGTCGACATCAATGTTTTGCAGCTTGAGACTGCTGTCGGTGCTGCTATCCGTTACTTTAAAAATGCAAAGGGCGTTAACGTACCCCGTTCTCGTTTCTTGCCTGTCAAGACCTGCAGTGACTTGCTTCTTGTCAAGTCTGACCTCTACAGTTTGGAGCGTGGATCTCTGGAAATGAGCCCCAAGCGTTTCGGTGGTGCCCCCCTTATCAAGCTCGGTGGTCACTTTAAGAAGGTTAACGACTTCCAGAAGCGTTTCCCCACAATCCCCAAAATCATTGAGTTGGATCATCTTACTATTACCGGTAATGTGTTCATTGGTAAAGGAGTCGAGCTCAAGGGCACTGTCATTATTGTTTGCGAGGAAGGCAACAAGATTGACATTCCTAATGGTGCTGTCCTCGAAAATGTTGTGATTACTGGAAGTCTCAGTATTTTGGAGCACTAAAACAATCTCCGCGAACTTGTCCTAACTAGCATAATAGTGATTAGTACCTTAAACCACAAATATTCATGGTGAACGGAATTTTCAAATACGAGGTAATGTAAGGCCGAAGACGCGTTTCTCGGTCAAAAGCTGGTCTACAAGTTCGTCCATATGTATTAGTTGCTGCTGCTGTTGTGTTTGCAATCGTAATTTACGCCAGTCCTTGAGAAGTGGTGAAAGTAGCCGCTCACAGTCCTGCTTATTTCTGGTTAGACGTACATAAACAACAGCTAGTGCTGTCAGATACTTAAGATAAGGCTGCTCAAGATACTCCTCAATAATTTCTGATTCAGGCTCGATAAGTAGCAGCTTTTGCAAAAGGCACAAAAAGGGAAGTGGCCGTCCAGCCACTACTCCTCCAATTTTATCCAACGCAGCTGCTCTATCGCAAACACCGGCAGCATTTATATTAAAGCACTGTTCCTTCCAGTACACGCTTGCATATATTCGCTGTCGCACTATCTTGTCCATCTCACCACTGTCAGCATCACCACCTCAGCATCGAGCATCATCATTCCCGCAAATGTGGAACAAGCTGAAGGTAGATACCACATCCTTCTCCTCTCTTTCGCTAAACTCAGCTTTGCATCGTACTGAGAAGGATAAAAGTGAGCACGATACAGTTCTTAGTCGTGCGATGCTCCGGTACTATCAGGACGACATACCTCAATGGCTAGAGCCCGCTCGTGCATGTAGCGAGGCCCCAACGATGCGAATCCCCAAACCTTCGCTTAGTTCTGTTCCACAGCCGGCCGCAATTGGTCGTACTTCTCTAGATTTCCTTAACAAGTCTCGTCAGGCCGCGGTCCCTAGGGAGAACCCGATCACTGCCTTGACTCAAGGTTTGCCTACAACAAAGACTTCACGTGGCCGATTAGGCGAGAAACTTCGGGGTTCTAATTGGTGATAACTCATTTTGATCACGATCAATTCATCTGCAAGCATCCGCAGGTTTCAGCATTATGACTTTATATATTATATTCCAGTATCGTATTTTTGATAGCAGAGAGACTTCTGACAAACTACACCCTGGGAATTCAATAGTGTGCCGCTTATTGTTTGAAGTACCACTTATTGGCTTTTGAATGCCTGCTCGAGAATATCCAACCCCTGTTCGGTCTCGGCTTGTGTGATGTTGAGGGCCGGTACTAGACGAATTGTGTTCTCTCCACAGGTAATAACCAACAAACCATTCTCCTTGGCAGCAGCAATAACATTACTGGGGGAGTCAGCTAGTTGAAGTCCTATCAACAAACCCTTTCCACGGATTTCAGTGATGTGCCCCTCGTTGAGCCACTTGGTGGCACGGTCCACAATCTGCTTGTTGCGGGCTTCTACATTAGCGAGGATCTCTGGGCTTGACACTTGGCTAAGAACATAATCTCCAACGCGAGCTGCCATAGGGTTCCCTCCATAGGTGGTCCCATGGTCACCTACATTGAGCTGATCATTGACAGACTCGCTGATCATAGTGGCACCAATAGGGTAGCCATTACCCAGGGCTTTCGCCATGGTAACAATATCAGGGTGAGCCTTTGCTTCTAGGAATTGATGAGCCCAGAGCTTACCAGTGCGTCCAAGTCCACACTGAATCTCATCAAAAATTAGGATCGCACCAACTTCATTGCATTTGTTCCTAAGAGCAACTAGCCAATCATTGGTGGCAACGTTTACACCTCCCTCGCCTTGGATAGGCTCGACAATTACACCACAGGTCTTGTCGGTGATCAGGTCGAGCGCGTCGAAATCATTAAGGTCTCCGTATGTGAAACCAGGAACCATGGGACTGAATGGGGCTTGATACTTGGGGTTGCAGGTAGCACTAAGGGCACCAAAAGTACGACCGTGGAAACCCTTTTTGAAAGCAACTATTTCGAACTTGTCTTTTGACTGCTGGAGGCCAACCTTTCGAGCAAACTTGAGAGCTGCCTCATTAGCTTCAGTACCTGAGTTAGCAAGAAACAAACGAGCAGCATTGTGCATGCCGCCCTGCTTTTTAGTGGTCTCAATCATATTTTTGCTGAGGATTGGTGCCCATTGGTTATGGTACAGGTTTGAGGAGTGTACTAGAGTTTGAGCCTGATCATATAGAATATCAGCAATCTCCTTATTAGAATGGCCGAGAGCAGTCACAGCAATGCCAGCGGTAAAGTCGATGTATTCTTTTCCATCAGCGTCCCAAACCTTAGCGCCTTTACCCTTGACAAGAACCAATTCTGGCCGAGCATATGTCGTTGCCATAAATCCTGTGGTCTCATTGAGAAATTTTGAGGTCGACTGAATGCTCAAAAACCTTTTCATATTAGAGTGATAAGAAGATGAAAAATACCTAGGAGACGGTTGATTGACTCACACCCGTCGAGCCACCCTGCATACGCCACAAATATATGCACGATAAAGCGCTACCTAGACTATTGTCCGAAGTAATATAGGTGTACACGCCTGTTTCAAGCTTTTACTGAGTCAAACCTGACCTAGTATTAGATTGACACGAAAGCAGTATCTCTATAGTGCCTTCGTTACATTGACGTCTATATGCTCAAGTGCTGACGATGAACATCAGTGAAATTCATCATATTATGATGTTATTCGACGCTGAAAACCTGCTAATTGTTTATGCCTACTCTTGTAATTCAAACTTAAACTATATATGTATTTAAACAGTTTCCAGCGTGAGCGTTCAAAGAGCTCAGAGCTGCTCGCGTCTCTTGTGATGCGAATGGGGTGCAGCCACACTTAGTGTTGATAATATCATATCTCTGATGTCGTGTTTCTACATTCAGATGACGAACTTGAGGTTCATATCAATGGGATGTGAGGCACTGAGCTGAGGCTTTTGAGCAAACTTTCCCTGCATAACATGGCGCACATTCTGCAACAGCGAAAGATAAGTCTGGTTTGGGTTCTGAGACATCACTTGCAAGAACGAATACGACATAGCGCCGGCTCTGGTACTACCCTGAGTAGCATCAGCAGAGGTCTGATCATCACGGCATCCTGAGAATGAAATAACATCCGCTGGCGAGAAGTTCACTTGGCGCTGTCTCTGTGTAACGTTTTTAGTGTTCATGACTTTTGAAATAGACTTTCCGAGTCCCATAACTGCACCAATTGCATCGTGATGACTCCAACTCATTGCAGCATTCAGTACACCACTGCCCATATCCTTGTAAACGTTGGGCTCCTTAAGGAGGCCCTTCGTAGAGTACAAGAAGGGGATATCAAGGACTGTACCAGAGTGGCAAGAGTCAAAGAACGCAGTCAAACGACAACCTTGAGGCAAAGGTTTTACCAGCATCAAGAAAAGGTCATCATCAATGATCATACCATTTTGGGCATAATCGACAGGGCAAATCGTCTCGTCATAGCCATCATCCTCGTCTCCATTTAAATCACGTACGGTGGAACCGTGACCAGAGTAGTGGAAGAAGAGTGAATCATTAGGACGAGCGTCACCGACAAGCCAGTGCATTGCCCTAATCATGTTGTCACGGGTGGGAATACCTC
The DNA here is from genome assembly GCA_030564425.1 of Wickerhamiella cacticola. Taxonomy (NCBI): domain Eukaryota; kingdom Fungi; phylum Ascomycota; class Dipodascomycetes; order Dipodascales; family Trichomonascaceae; genus Wickerhamiella; species Wickerhamiella cacticola. The sequence continues at coordinate 57,876 of JAJLUX010000018.1, read as the reverse complement.
GCGGATCTTGCTGATCATCGGTTAAAATGACCATGTCCTCTTCCTTGTAGCCGTAATCTCTCAGGAATTTCTGCATGGCACGTACATCGTTGATGCAGCCTCCAAGTTCTGCTTTTTGACCGAAATAATTAATTCCAATCAATAGAGCTTTACGTTTTCCGGTATTATTGGAGTAGGCGTATTCCATTCCATGGTAAGACTGCACTTGCTGAGGTGGAGCCTGAGCAGACGAAGGAGCTTGGGCAGGCGCACGGTTATAGTTACCGTAGCTCTGATTAGGGGGAGGACCACTGGGGGGACCATACTGATTGTAGTTATTGTAGTTACCAGGAGGTGGACCGCTAGGAGGACCGTACTGATTATATGACATGGTGGACAAAGGGTGTTGTTTAGCTGATATTCAAGACATGGCGGGTGCAGGGTGGTTTTAGTAGTGCAACGAATTATGCCCGAGAATCGTCAAGTGGTGAATAGTTATAATCATGTGCTCGGAGAGTAGTTATATTTTTACAATGTCTCGACTATTTAGCTGCGCAAGATCATAAAGTCTACCCGACAAGCTAGAGTTTCATACTACCTTATCAGTGTCAACCTTGTTTAGATTTTCTTCTTAATTAGCCCCTTTAACATATCAAACGAGTTTCCATCGGGCAAAAGCTCATAAGTTACGCCACTTGGCCTATCTTGAGAGTCCACCACCTGCACTACAAGCATTCCATTCTCAGGTGAAATCCCCTTAATAAGAGCACGTTGGTTATCGTACTGATCTAGTCGTACAATTTTGTTGTTGTGTAGCCAATATTCGTAGTATTTGGCCTCGAACGGCTGAAATCCTAAATCCAAAAACACAACCCACATTTCGTCGAGACGAGCAAGCATTCGAGCAACAAAGTCCTCATGCTGAATACTGGGCAATTGAAGGTTCTTACGTTTGTTTAGCTCGGCGATCATCACGTTTAGACTCGTGCTGGGAGCCTGGTTGCTCACGTTAGTACCGGCACCAAATGCGAGTACAAACGTATTATCGATGAAGGAGACAGTTACAAAAAGACCACCAATCTTTGAGTATGACCCATCTTTAGAAATGTAGATATCATTAGGCCATTTCAAGCGGATGTCTAGCTCGCGATAACGATCATCGATACTGTACACAGCATCCACAATTGCTAAACTGACCAGATACTGTACAAACACTAGACTCTGGCGAAGATCTGCTTTTGCAACTCTTAGAATACCAGATACAGGCACGACTCCTGTAGGGTTTACCCAGACGTTTGAGCCACGACCGCGGCCCGCAACCTGTTGAGTGGCCAGTGAAATAAATCCATGGGGTAGAGACTTGAGCACTTTAGGGTTGCGATCAATCATTGTAGATGTAGACGTAACGACTTCACCGTACAAAACAGTGCGTCCTACTCCTGATGCGCGAGTAGCTAACAGCTCCTGCTGTTCAGCTAAGATGCGATAGAATTGGTGGAGATTGAAGTACGGGGTATCACTTGCTGATGGAGTTACACCATCATCAAATACGCCGACAACCTTGTCGCCCTTGGTCAAGGGGATGCGCTGAGGATCACAAAATGTAAATGAATCGTTTGTGTCTTGAAGAACGCCATCAACGATGTGCTCACTCAAATTATCCATTGTTTGAGAGACACTTGGCAGAGCTGTTGCGGCCATACAAGTCAGGTAAAGAGGGGAAATTAGCGGTGCCTCTGCCTCGTCACTAACGTTGAGTCCAACTCCCCGCAAGAGTTCTCTCAAATACTCGAGGCGTATTTCCGTATCTGCGCTTACTGCATCTCTAATTTCCTGGGAAAGGTCTGGAGCATTCAAAGTTTCCATTGAGTACTCAAGGTGAACACCACTCAGGATAGCGTATCCAGACCCAAGCTTGTTGATAACCATTGCAGCAGCATCCTGAGGCGAGTCACAAGGGCACTCTACTGGATCAACATACCTCAAAGCAACTTGAGCCGAAGAGTCGCCTTCGAATATCGATCCGCCATTATAGAAACAACGGAAGGTACGGTTGTCGCAGGTACGCACAAGGGCCGCTCTAGAACCACTATTTGAAGCATACAAAAATCCCTTGTAGGCTGTGCCTTTAGCAGCACCGTGATAAAAGGATAGCTCGCGAGGGCCCGACACCTCCATCGCCGTACCGCGTTCAAAGTCACATTGTTGAGCTCCGTAGTACCCACCAGCGCAGATACCGAAATAAACACCTCCCTTGCGTACAAACTGCTTGATTCTAGCGTTGCCTTTGCCATTTAAAGCCTTGCAAAATGGTAGATCAGCGCCGCCTGGCATGACTAGCATCCTGGTAGCCTCTGCCCACGGCTCGTTGATAATTTGTTGTTCATTGATAGTTGTTACTGCGTAATATGGAGACAAAAGTGATCTAAGGCACTCAATGGTTTGACGAGTGGCCTCAGCAGCTGACCCGGGGCCGCTGTACACTAGTACATTCATGAGTAACGATGAGGAAGATCCTTGGGACGCCCGTATAGAGAAAACTGGGTGCTACCAAGAGAATGAGGCACTCCAATTATGCCATGCAGATACGGGTGATTGGCGTAAATGTCTAAAAGAGATGCAAGCATTTAAAGCATGCTGGCAAAAGCATGCCAATTCTGAGCGAGTGCGCACAAAAGATTTAGAAACCACTAGCGGTATAGATTACAATCTTAAAGACTAGATATATACATAAATTATGCGAACAACCAAAACTCTCCCGCAGTCTTTCCGAGAGCTTAGCTGGCTCTGCAGAGAAGTTCACCACCAAGCTGGCGTCTAGCTGCCTCCTGAATCTCAACAACCTCTTTGCTGTCTTTGAGGCGAACAAACATAACTTCTCCGAGACCCAACGGCTGTACACGTCCAAAAGGTTTACCACTGCAAAGCCCCGTAACATCTTTGTGGGTAGCATAGACTCTACGGTTGGGGTGAGATACGAGACGGAGACTGCTGAGCACAGGCTTGAAATTGCGGTACTTTAGGCCAAGCCAAAGACGACGAGTACTCACGTTGTCGAAAGTTGTGGGAGTATAAACCTGATCAGGGCCCTTGAGGTCACCTCTCTGAAGAGACTGAAGGAACCCTTCTTTGTAAAGACCAAGAGCGACCTGAAGGTGAAGCTTAGACATTGGGACGCTTGTGAGGGGCTTCTTTACACGAGAAACGTTTTGCAAGTGGCAACAAAAGTGACCGAGATTTACGAGCGACATTTTTTTTTTTTCGTCAAGGTTGCCGAGAGGTTTACAGGGAGAGTGTTATGTCAGCAGGGTGTTCAATGAAGGCTTGGGATTCGATATGGTGATGCAAGATCATCACAAGTCTGATTCTAGTAGGGATACTAGTGCTATAAATTAAACTAATTTTTCAAATGTTCATGTATGTATATTATCAAATAAGTACCGAGCATATATCGCGTCTAGGCTCCATAGATGGGTTGAAATATACCTAGACACCCTCAGCTCTCCACTTACTGTGCATGTTTAGACTATCTCGGTTTGCTCGCAGTGTGCGTCCTTTGCGCTCACCCTTGACACCTCTTCACCGTAGCCCTATTCGTCAGGCTGTTCGCCGCTATGCTAGCACTGAAACCCCTCCCAAGGACCCAAAGATCCGCTACTTTGTTGCCATCGCCCTTGTGGTAACTGGTATCTATGCGGTCGGTGTTAACAAGCAAAAGGGAACCGCCCATCGTAATGAAGTTTCTGAGGAGGAATTAGCTGCTATTGAAGCTAAGAAACGTCCCCCTACTTCCTTCAAGCCTGAGGATGTCTTTGTCGTCTTTGTGCTTGGTGGCCCCGGTAGTGGTAAAGGTACTCAGTGCGACAAGATCGTCAAGGACTATGACTTTGCCCATTTGAGTGCTGGTGATTTGCTCCGTGCAGAGCAGGCACGCCCCGGCAGTGAGTATGGTAAGATGATTGCGGACTACATCAAGTCTGGTCAGATCGTTCCTCAGGAAGTTACCATTGCTTTGTTGCGCAACGCTATGGATGCAGAGTACAAAAAGGGTATCAAACACTTCCTGATTGATGGGTTCCCACGTAAGATGGACCAGGCTCTCACTTTTGAGAAGACAGTTGCTCCTTGCAAGTTTACCTTGTTCTTCCAGTGTCCCGAGAAAACCATGCTCGAGCGTTTGCTCAAGCGCGGTGAAACTAGTGGACGCGCAGACGATAACATTGATTCAATTGTTAAGCGGTTCCGCGTATTTGAGACCGACTCAATGCCCGTTATAGACTACTTTGATCTCGTGGGTAAAGTCGCCAAGCTTCAGTGCACTGACTCGGTTGACCGTGTGTACTCTCACGTGCAAGACGTCCTCAAGAGCCACGGGGTTGAGCCCAAAAAATAGTCCGCCTACTTAGATTCTAACTGTTTAGTTACTTCTTTGACATTGAATTGAGGAGCATTCTTCGAAAGCTCGCTGATGCGTTCACGAACTTGTTCTAGCGTTGCCCTGCCTACTTTAAGTTCTCCTGTCCTCTCTAAATGCTCTGGGGTTCTTTTGTGGTCGGCTAATTGGAGAGAATCCTTGAAAGTTCGTTTACAAGAGCGGCATAGCATACTCCAGTACCCCAGGAGTTTAGATGACTGATGAACTATAGGGGCGCGACTGTAGAGGACTTGGATCCACTGCCTGTAGTGAGTGTAACTCCCAAAATGCTTCTAGGCACAGCCTTAGATCTCAGTTTTGAACAGAATTTCAGCTATTTGCCTGTTCTAGATGAGAATCGCTCGTTACTGGGCTACCTTACTGCCGAGCAGCTGGAGACCACAACCCCTCGGCAAAGAGCCGAACCTGTGGCTAATCACTATTTTAAATTCAAAAAAACAAAGAAATTTGTGCCCATTACCCCTGAAACTCCTCTGGAAGAGCTTGCAGAGTTCTTTAAAACCAGCGAGTTTGCTGTTATCACAGATGCTGATCGTCGGTTCGTGCTAGGAGTAGCCACGCCCGATGATCTAGAAAAATACGTACAGAGCAGACCCTTTTTGAAGCAGCAGGACCATTAGATTTGATAGTAGTGAACTGACTTTATAAATAACTATGACTTTGACTCTTGCTCTTGTTGGAGGATTTCCTTCTGTAATTGGGCAGCCTTTACAATCTCCATGAGCTTCGGTTCACGCTCACGCCGGCCATGAATATCCTCATCACCCTCAGCATCGAGTTCTTTGAGGCGACGCGCAAGCATGATCTTGGCAACAGCACTTCTCCAGCGACCCCGCGCGGAGAGACCGTCAAGAACGTGGGTAAGATCCACAGTTGGCTTGTCTTGGGTGAACCATGGATGCTCAAGTACTTGGTCAATTGTAGGACGATCCTTGGGGTTGAATCTGAGAATCTTATCAATAAGATCTTTAGCCTTTTCGCTAACATCTTTCCAATATCTCTTGCTGAAATGGATACGGAAATTGGGGCTAACCTCCCCCAAAAATCCCTCAACATCCTCAGCGAAAAACGGAGATCTACCGCTCAGAACGGTGAACATTACAACGCCGAGGCTCCACACGTCGCAGGGCTTGCCGTGCCCATCCGGAGAAAAGACCTCTGGAGCCGCATACCCAAGTGAGCCAGCCGCTGACTTTATTTTCTCATTCGGCGTAGCCAAAGATTTAGCAATTCCAAAGTCTGCAAGTCGTAGATTAGAATTGGGCTCTCGCGTTTCATAAAGTAAGTTCTCGGGCTTGATATCGCGGTGCACAATGTTACGATGGTGCAAATACTGGATAGCTTTGGCGATCTGATAAATGCAATGTCCAGCATCGCGTTCTGTAAATTTGCCTACATCACAGATGCGGTCGAAGAGCTCGCCTCCAGTACACAATTGGGTAACGAGGTAATACTTCTCGCGACTCTCAAACCAGTCCTTGAATTCAACAATATAGGGGCACTCTAGTTGTTTAAGTAAATTGAGCTCGTCCAAAACTACTTGCTCTTTACCCTTGACCTTTTTGCGGAGAATGATCTTGATGGCGACTTTCTCGCCAGTAGCTTTGGTGGTGGCGCTACGGACAATGCCAAAAGTACCAGCGCCCAGTGTCTCGCCTAGTTCGTATTTGGATTTGCTAGAGTACGTGTCAGGCTGCCCTGCTAGTTTAGATAGTAGCCTGTTCATGTGGCAAAGAGACGAGGCTGACGCTGCAGAAGAGTATATACATATATAACAAGGGAGGCGCAGCTCTACTGTGCAGTTGAAGCAGAAACGAGCGAATTATCTGAGTGCATAGACCAGATTGCCCCTCATTTTATCATCCCCTATTCAAAATTAACCTAGTAAAGTTGTATCTCGCATAAGGGTCTCTGCACCCTGCATCTCCTCTGTGGAGAGCTTCCCACGAGGCTCGGTGACTAATCAAACTAGTTCGCTCAGTATGCTCTACAATAAAGCGGGTGAGCCCTACAAGGTAGTAGGCCATGAACTGGACCTTGAACACGATGCCAAGGGTGATCAAAAGATCGACGCATTAGGTCACCTTAGTAGTGGCCGATCATTTCGTATCAGGACCTTTGTCCTCCCCAGTCGGGATAACAAACTATTTATGCTCGCACACGAAGCTGCTCATTGCGTGGGCCTACCAGATGGGTATTCACTCTTTCGTAGGCATCCTCGATTGCACTGTGTACGTCTCACCAAAGAGGATAGCGTAGATTATGCTGGTATGGATGCTGTCACTGCGCGGTCTATATTCATCGAGTTTGGTTCGCTGGTAACTGTTGGTGGCCGTCGTGTGGCCGATGATTACTATGAACATGAATCTCAGCAACGCTATCAGTATGGCGAGCTTGCAGACCCTCAAGATCGTCTTCCCCCGCCTGGAGAACCGTACAATGTGGAGCAGTGGGCGAGCACGTCTACAAAGCACCCTTTGCCGCAAGCAATGACTCAAGAATCATGGCTTTCGGATCATGCACATGCTGCTTCCAAATACAACTCGTTTCTTAACCGCCAGCGTGCCAAACTCTGGCAGCCAAAGGGAGTCTACGAAGGTCACACGGGACTTTCGTTTTACGCCAAAGACACACAGCCACGGAACCCACGCTGGTCATGGGACCGCCAGCGGGGTAAAATTGTCGTAACAACGGTAATAAGCTCAAAGCACCGTATTGCAAAGACTGGGCTCTCCAAAGTGGACCCAAAGATATACGCCAATTTAGACGATGCCACGCGTAAGGCTATTCAGGAGCAAATTGAGTACGAATCTAAAGCATAAAAATGTAATTTAAGCATTTATAATCATATATTTTTATTTGTAGATGCTGTAGAGAGGTAGATATATAGTTATGCCTTTGTAAGTTAGGTTCAATCAAGCGTCGTGCGACTGATGTCAACTGTGGTTTCTACTCTGGTGCTGTCATCCTGTGCTAGAATGGCACGCATCTTCTCTTCAGCTGATTTCCGGACCTGAGTCTCATCATCGTCAGTGCCAGACATTACAATTTTAACGTTTGCAAGCCAGAGGTCGTGGTGCACTTGCCAGATTGAAATATCAGACACGCTTGCTACGTGGGGAATACTGCCTATGGCGTTCTCAAGAGCTGCAGTGTTATCCGGCCCTACATGCGACATGACCAGCATGCCGCCAAAGTACTTTGAGACCTGCCATCCAAAGTATATCATACTTAGTGACATTAGCGGGGTGAGCACAGTATCGACACCAGAAGTGAGGGCTCCTAGATATGGCAACACGATTATTACAAGGCAATAAGCAGCAGTCACGCATCCAATGGTATTTTCTGCCCAAGGGTTTTCCAAACTGGCGAGTCTGGCGACCACCGTTAGGGTATTAATGAGACAAAGTGCAAACGCTGTAGTCGAATTCTGGGATTCATGCGTGTCGGGACGGCCATGATGGTGTGCGTGATCTTGACCAGCAATTTGTTGAGCCACGTCTTGGATAACGTGGCTGAAAATATCAAATCCGAAAAAGACCAGTGTGATTGCGAGGGCAAATCCAATAAGAACCTCGCTACGCTGAAGCGCAAATGGTAGCCTGAGGGAACTCTGCTTCCAAACCTCAAAGTTTCCGAGAATATCTACTGCCACCACGATAACATGTGCGACGACATCATAAGCGACTAAATGGGCCAACGCAGATGTCGAGTGAGTAGTGTGTGGTCCAGTGAATAGTGCCCACACCAGCACAATTCTTAATGCGGCATACATGAGATTCAGTACTTGGGTGCGGGTCGTACTCTGCCAGCTTTCCTTTAATGTGGGAATCTCATGGCTAACGGGGATTGCTAAAGGGTTACGAACTTCGGGCTCCTGAAAGAAGTTGATAGAGACCGAGCTGTGCTTGTAACGATGTCCTCGACGTTGGCTGGGCCGTACAGGGCTCGCACTCACCGGGACACTTTCAAAGTTAAAGGGGTTTCTCAACGGCGAGGGGCTACGGCCCGTTTGATTGCGCTGAGGGCTCGGGCTGCGAACACTGATAGGAACCTGGTGGGGTGCCTGGTTGCTTGGCTGTAATGTTGGGCTGGGTGCCAACTCCTTGGGTATGCGAGGACTCCGTGAGGATTGAAGGTCGGAGATATCCAGGATCGAGCGGGGTCGCCGACCACGTTGTGTGCTTCGTGGCGTGGTCACTGCCGCTTTTTGCGGTTCGCTCGAGGAATAGTCTGGTGAAAGGTCTGGAATTTCTCCAGAGAGCTCTTTGGTTCTACCTGGGGGTGCCAGGTTCATGATGTAAGGACAACAGGTTTCGCGATTAGATAGGGGCAGGTTCGAAGCAGCTAAAGTCGACAAATAACTGATGCTTTCTATGTTGGTTTTGAGTATTACGATGCATGCATCGGTGAATTAATTTACACGAGTTTGGCCCATGTTGCTCAAAACTGGATGTCTAAAATATGAGACATTGTCTCATTGCCTGCCTAGGACCATAATTAGTACACACCTGCTACTTTAGGTGTACTCCAACTGTTGTTGTGCATATAGTAGAGCCATAGCACTAGCAACACCGTCATGCACCCTTACTTTTGGGCTCCGATATTGATCACAACGCTCATAAGTTGAAGTCCCTTGACTCAATCAGTATCTCGGCATAAGTATAGTATACTTAGATTTCAAAGACAAAACTTCCTATATTCATTTTTCGTTAAACCCCTTACCGGCTATGATCAATAATTTGGGACCAGAGCTCTTCATGTGACGAGTAGAGGATTGGCCAAGGGCGCGCACAAAGGGTTTCGATTTAAAGGGTATAATTATATATTAAGTGTTATTTGACCTAAACGAATGAATGATTGTTCTTGCAAGGCTTCCTGCGCTCTTGCTTTATGACCTATAATATATACAAGAGGTATGCTTCGCTACCTCAATGCACGGTCTCCCCAGGCAACAACATCGCCAGCGCTGTCGATTCTTGCCCGTAGCAACCTCTTCTTTCTAGTATTGAGTAGCTGCTCGACTTGAGTCAATTTTTTCCGCAAAGGGTGCTCGGGCAAATTCACTGACCCCAGCATATATTCACAAAGGACATGCAACCAGAGCACATTGGTGCGAGGCTGGAACTGATCCCATTCAGGATCGCTACGGGAGTTGCTCGTATCAAGGAGCATCTGCTGCATAGCGCGGTATACTGAACGGCGTTTTTCGTCGGCATTAAAGAAATATGGCTTGTCTAGGCGAGTGAAAGAAACCTCGCCGTTGGGAAGCCGGAGCCGGGCATTGTCCAGGCCAGTGAGTGTCACAGTGAGTCGTCCGCTGAACCCATTGCGTTCAACCAGGACGTGTTGAGGCAACAGGTCGCGATGTTCCAGTTGAAGACGTCGTTCGGCCGAAGCCAGGTGGGCTGCAACCTGCCAAAATACTTCATAAGCTTCGGACCATGATTTGAACTCAAATTCTGTCAAGGGGCAGCCAGTAGCCCGCAGCTCATGGTGCAAACACATAGCCTCATCGTCACCCACCACGTATGCCGCTTCAGTCTGGATAAATCCAGGAGGAGCATGCTTGTAAGTTTTCATACTCTGCACAATCTGTTGTAAATCAAGCCCGCCCGGTCCAAACTGCACGGTGCGAACGTTGGCGCCGAGTTTGGGCGCAGAGGAAAGTACCTCTTTCTCTGTGCACATGCCGAGCAATTCCTCCAAAAGTGTACGCTGGCGGTTGGCATAAGCATCGCGAGAGTCCCTCAAACTTAGAACCGAGGCTTGGCCCCGGAGCTTTGAGCTGAACTTCTCCTGTGAGTCTTCAACAGGGGTAGGCAGCGAGATTAGTTCTACCCCAGCGCTTTCACGGGTCGGACGCATAAAGCTATCTCTCAACCGGGACATAGCTTTAGCCCTAAGACGTGATGTACTGCCCCCGGGCAACTGCATGCGTGGTACCGTGTTGGGCGAGGTTGGTGTGAGCGACCGTTGCGAAATAAAGCTCGAGGCGGAGACGCGGCGTAAGTTTAATGACAGTGTGCTTGTGCGCTTCTTTAGAGGACTGCTTTCTGCATTCTCCTTGTTTTCTTTCAAGGCAAAGTGAGGCATTCTTCTTTGCCTTGGACTACAGCTATTAAACAGTAGCTTGTTCACCTGTTTATATATTCGGGTCACGTGAGGCTTGAGGCTCCACGATCATGCCCAACGCGACGCGAGGCAAGGCACGTCTGCATTCCAGTCAAGAGGAAAAAAAGTGGAATCAGAAATGGTAAAGGGTTCCAAGTGATCGGATACCGAAACTCGTGGATTCAAACACACAGTCAATGGTTGCAAACCCCCTGCCCCCTTGTCCCGTCCGAGTCAAACTTGAGTCATGTCTACCACAAATGTTTCAGCAGATGCCCACTGTATCTCGAGTTTGGTGGTTAAAATTGGCTCCGAGAGCTTTTCTATTTGTATTTTCTATAGTATAGCTATTGGATGTACCTTCAAGGAAACCGTTGCTTTGTAACGACCTTATCAATTTAGAAACCAGGGGCGACAAATGAAAACTAAGCGAGTATGCATTCACCCCACTGACGCATAAGAAATGTTTCAGAGTTTGTCAAGAATTTATGCTGATTCAGAGTGGGTAAGTGGGCAGAGCTCTTTACCTATCGATAAGGGTCTATAGAAGCATTAGTACATCCATATGATGCAACAGGTCCGACTCAAACTTCAGGATTTTCGCGATCGCTAGTTTAATTGGCTTTCTGCTGTCAATGTTTTGACTAAGTTTAAGGATCGCTTCTGCAGATTCGCGACACATTCTGGTGCCGTCTGTGTTTCATATCGGCTTGCTCACGACAATGTACTCATGGGATTTTTTACATTTTAATTACCGTGTGAGACTACATGGCGCCATACACTTTATTATAGTATTGTATCATGTTTCACTGAAAGAGACGAGTATCGCCTCATCTGCTTTTTTTAGACTTTGGTGATTTTGAAGACTCGCAGATGGGTTAGTTTGCATCGTCAATGACTGCCTTTGCCGGGTCCCAAGGCCCCGATATTTGATCTTTATATTTTTGGATCAAAATGAACCATCTCGGGATCTCAAATGTGGCGATTACCTGCGCTATGAAGCACATTATGGCCAATCTGGGTTCTCCGTAAACCCAAGTCAAAACATTTGCGGCAATGCACGCTTCACTAACAAACAGCATGTACGCAAGAGATGATATGCGATGTATCCATAGACCAGCTGATGGCAGTAGCACAAATGTCTGGAAATTAAACAGCATAAAGTAAAACACTTGTTCAGACGTGGCGAGCCGGCTGGCCAATACAATAGTAGCACTCAACGCAGTGTTTGTAGCCATAATCCGAGTATGTCTTGGGGGCGGCATAGGGAGACTAGCCAAGACAATATAAATCACACATAACCATGCAGTCAAGTGCCAGATTGAGTCGCTCGATGTAGCACGAGTCAACGACAGGAATACCGGCGACAAGGCCCTGACCAATAGAGTCAATAGTGCTGTAGCTTTAAAAGACTGTAATTTCCGATTCCCCTCATCTATCTTTGCCCATATACCACCGAGAGCAGCCGTGTGGACAAGTGCACCAGTACATGCAACCATTGGATCAAGCTGGCCACTGTAAATTCCCAAGAACCCAGCAACAAAGATCTGAACAAGTGCTAGGTTCAGAGGTAAAACCATCATATCCTCGACTATTCGCCAGTACTCGTATTGTTTAATTTTGGTGTTGCGGCGAAGTGATGAAAGAAACGAGTCGGGGACGTAGTTGTCAGGAAAGTCTTGGTGTTTCCACAACACTTTGCTCCATGATTTCATAGTGTTATTTTCTGCAAATCTTGGATCAACTTTTGCTTTCGGTTATATCTGTATTACGAGGTGGGTAGAGCTCTCTGATGGCCTGGGGCTGACACACACGCTCACGAGATATGGAGACTCCGCTAGTGAACTTGGCGGATGAGATTCCCAGTACACGTCCAGGAGTAACAGCTCACGAAAGGCAATGGGCGCAAATGGATAATCTGCAAGAAGATCTCAACAGGGCTCATGAAGCACACAAGTCTCGGACAATCTCTAGTGCTGCCCATACTGAAGCCCTCGACAAATTGCACAAACTGCAACTGGACTTTGCCCAAAAAATCCTAGATCAGGACCAGCATTTGGGAATCGATCACTATAAAGAGCTGTGGAATGTAGGTGATCCAGATGTGCTCAGAGCACGGCTATTTGATGACCCACATTTCGCTGCCTTGAACGAGAATGTAGCGAAAAGCTCAGCCGTCATCACCCAATTGACAAACGAAATGTCAAGAGTGAACAAACGGCCGCAGAGTGACGACTGGAGTACGCTTGTGAATGGCCCCGGCTCTGAGCAGCGGGGACCACCTTAGGTCGCGGAAATTACACGTGCTACAGTACAATTATTTATTATATATCAGTAACAACTTTCAAAAGTTATTCGTTTATGGGACTACTTGAGGAGACATATTCCCATGACCAGAGCACTGCGGTCGAGTGCACCGCTTTGCTTGTGCTCAGCCTTCAACCCCGGGCTTATGTCGGCTTAGCTCAAGACGCTTGGCGATGTGATTCCAAGCATAAGCCACGCTTGAAGCTGTCACCCAGCCACTCTGCACAAGCCCCCGACCGATTAGGCAACAAGTAGCAAACGGCTCATGCAGGGGCATTTCACCGGCTCACGGAATGTTAGAATCCGTGGTTTCGGAAAATTCCTGACTACATGCAGAGTAGTTTACAATACCCCTGAAGCATTATATTAACCTTCAGAAAGAAAATAAATGCACGGTTTCAATGTGTCTGTGGTTTTGTTGCTGTATCTATTTCTATAGCACTCCATGCATGTATATGCAATGGCAATGCATGCCGACTTAGCCACCGATAGCCTCATCTATAAAACCCTCCCAGCGTGCACTGATCTGGACTCCCAATGCAACACCACATTTACCTTGCCGCACTTTCGCTCGTCTCTGCTCAGGATGTAGGCTCTATTCTCGATGGTGTCTACTCTGAGATTCAGTCCTATGCTGGCGTCGGAGCCAGTTATGCTGGTGTCGGTGAATCTTATGCAGCCGGAGCTATCTCCACCGGACTGAGCTATGCTGAAGGTGCCCTCACCACTGCAAAGACTTATGCTGAGGGTGCTGTTTCCACCGGATTGAGTTATGCCGGTGTTGGTGAGTCCTATGCCCAGGGTGGAATCGAGACCGGTCTCTCTGCGGCTGCAAGCGCTGGAGCTATTGCAAAGAGTTATGCTGAGGGTGCCTACTCTACAGCGGAAGGAGCCGTTCAGGGTGCCGAGTCAACAGCTAGGGGTGCCGTCGCTGGTGCCGAGAGTACCGCAGAGAGTGCTATTGAGAGCGCTACTGGTTCCGCTACCAGCGGAGCTTCTGCTGCATCTGCCTCAGGCTCAGCTGCCTCTGGTTCCGCGGCTTCAGAGGTTTCTGCCTCTGGCTCTGATGCTTCAGGTTCCGCGGCTTCGGGCTCCGCCGCCTCTGAGTCTACCGAGACTTCTGCTGCTTCTAGTGCTGCTGCTTCGGGCTCTCGTTCTGCCGCCTCTGGATCTGGCTCCGCTGCCTCGGGCTCTGAATCTGCCACCTCTGGCTCCACCGCTTCTGGCTCATCGTCACGCAGCTCTAGTGCATCTTCTGGTTCATCAGGATCTTCTTCTGCATCCGCATCAGGATCTGGCGCAAGCTCCAACGCCGGCGTTGAGCTCCAGGCAGGTATGGCCTTCTCTCTCGCTGCTGGATTCCTCTCCCTCATTGTATGAAATTTCCGTAGCCTATGTAAATATAGTATTTATTTTTTAAATCAACTTTACGCACGAATAAGAAAAGGTTTGCCTTTAATTTCGACTTGCGATTTCTCGACAATATCGTCTCCAACAGCCGTGCGGATTTTCTCACTCGTGAGTGGAGACTCAATTGGGACCTCACTCATATCTAGCCCACGCTCAGCTCTTGATGATTTCAGGGCATCACGAATTGCAAATAAAACTGCAGACCCAAGGAACAAGGGAGGCTCGCCGATACCCTTTGATCTATTGATGGTTTTCAGGTGCTTGAATGGGCGGTCCTGTAGCACACTAACATTGAATTGTTGCGGGATATCTCTAAAGCCAGGAATCTTGTAGTTACCAGGTCCACGCGTGAACATACCACCATTTTGAAACCACAAGGATTCCTCTATAGTGAAAAGGCCCTGGCCCTGTACAAATGCTCCCTCGATTTGTCCATAATCAATCGCCTGGTTGATTGTACGCCCAATATCCATGATGATCTCTGTTCTCAAGTTTGCAAAGTCACCAGTCAAGAGATTCACCTCAACTAGTGCCACAGCATTTCCCTGCGTAAAATAGAAAAATGCTGGTTTGGGATTAGGGTCTCCGAATACAAATCCAATCTCAGGAGTTTTGTAGAAACCGTTTGCACTCAAGTTAACACGGTCAAAGTAAGCTGTATGTGCAATTTGTGCCATAGTAGCGTCAGGACCCAGTTTTTCACGATAAGGTGCAAGGCGCTCATTGAGTTGATCACATGCATTTTTGATTGCCATGCCATTGAGATCTGAGGAGGCAGATGCTGCTGATGCGGACGTATTTGGGACGCATTGTGTGGATGTTTCCGATATGAACACACTGTCCAGTGGAACATCGAGCTCTTGTGCACATATCATCGCCATCTTGGTGTGTAGACCCTGGCCCATTTCAGTACCACCATGCGACAGCAATATACTTCCGTCCTCATATATATGGACAAGCGCACCAGCTTGATTGAGAAATAGGGCACCAAAAGAAACACCAAACATAGTGGGTACATGGGCCAACCCACGCTTGATCCACTTGCTAGACTTATTAAACTCGTCTACCTCTCGACGCAGTTCCTCATACTTCACTTGCGCTTTAAGCTGTTTGGCCATAAGTGGCACCGTGAAATCCTCACCTAGGTTTTGTTTGAAGGGAGTTTCTCCGCCTTGGAGCGGAAAGTAGTTCCGTTCTCGCAGAAGTTCATAATCGATGCAAAGTTGTTCGCTCACAGAGTAAATGATTGATTCAGCATTGAACATTCCTTGCGGACCACCAAAACCACGAAAAGCAGTATTGGAAGCGGTGTTGGTCTTGCATACGATTCCTTTTATATAGCAATTCTGGAAATCGTAACAGTTCTCAGCATGTAAAGTAGCTCGATCAAGTACGCCCTTTGATAAATCCATGGAGTAGCCAGCATTGGCATAAAGCTCTACGTGCATAGCTGTAAACCGATAAGTTTCGTCGAGCGCAACGCGCCATTTACACAAAAACGGATGGCGGAGTCCCGATTGTTGCATATCTTCGTAACGCGAGGGAATTAACCGAACAGGACGCTTGAATTTACGAGCAGCGACACCAGCAATACCGCTATAATGGCAGGTGCGTGATTCTTTGCCGCCAAATCCACCACCCAGACGCTTTACTCTTGAGACGACCCGGTTTGCTGGAATGCCCAATGCTTTTGACAGCAAAATCTGCGTTTCAGTGGGATTTTGACTGCTTGCATAGACCTTGTACTCTTGACCTTCTTCTGGAACGACAATAGCACCATGAGGCTCCAGATAAAAGTGCTCTTGTGCTCCCATACGAGCGGTACCTTCAAATTGATATTTCGAGTTCTTCAGATAATATTTGGGGTCGCCCTTTTCAACCAAGTTAGTGATGGGGAAAAAGGACTCTTTCTCGATTGCTTGCTCGATGGTCGTTATGTGTGGTAGTTTTTCGTATTCGACCTTCACTAGTCTGGCGGCTTTAGCAGCAATATCGCGTGTCTCTGCACAAATTACGCCAATGCAATCGCCCACATACTCTACAGTATCACCCGCAAAGTATCTGTCTTTACCAAACTCAAAGATTCCGTATTCATTCTCGCCAGGTACATCCTTTTCGGTGACATACCCTTCAACACCCTCGACCGCTAGAGCTTCAGACCAATCTATAGACAAGATTTTGGCGTGTGGCTCGGTCGAGAGGACTTGTACCGCGTGTAATTCTCTGTGAAAGGGGGGCATGTCGTCAATATATATTGCTTCGCCGGTTACTTGTTTAGTACCGCTTAAGTGAATATCGTTCTTCCCGACAATCTTTTGCTCATATTCGTTTCTCAAATCGCGTGCGCCGGTATTAAAATCTCGAGTGACCTCTGCGAGCGCGGTGGCTTCAGCTTGCTCTTGACCAGTAGCTAACAGCAGCGAATGATAAAACTTGTAGAAAAATGAGAGAATAAGTGAACGGCGAAATACAGCCATACCACCGGGAACACTGTATGGAAGTTGAAACTCCTTGTCAAGGGAGTCAAGCGTGGAGGGCAATAGTGTCTCATCGTTTAACTTCCGGCCCACCAATGTAGCACTGGTTCTCGCTAAGACAGTGAATGGTGCAACACCACCATACACAAGGGTGCATTGACTTATTTCCCCATCTTCAATGGTAGCACGCATTGCAGCGGTCACAATCGAGATATCGTCATCCTTTCGCTTGGCCTGCTTGTAGGCACGTACAATCTCACCTTCCTTAGTTGCAGGCACAAAAATGCGAGTGATTATGCCGCCGTCTGGAATGACTGTTTTGCGGTACCCAGTGAAGAAGGTATTATTTGAGTCACCCATAGGAATTTGAAGCGTTTCCCCGTCTTTGAGGACCTCTACGGTCGCATTTGCAGCTACTAAGATCGGGTTGAGATCAGCTATGGGAGAAGCGGTAGCGATATTACCCGCAGGAGTGGCACAGTTGCGAACTTGGCGACCAGCAAAGAACTTGAGCTGGTGAGCAATAGCGCGCCATGTTTCGGATTCAGTCGCCTCAACATTATTACTGAGGCTTTCAAGATTGTATTCCAGCTCGCTGAGTGGGATGTTTGCCCCAAAATAGACGCCCTTTCCAGGCACATGCTCAAACGTGCGCAACTCTTTGATGTCATTGACAAAAGCGCACACACTATGCTCATCGCCTCGAATCTTTTGTTCGATTTGGATTTCACTAGCGCCAGAAACAAGTTTGCAATTTGGGTGCTCTCTTTTAATGTTTTCAAGCTGGTGTATTGTCACTGGCCGGTATGTGATTCCATCATTGTGTTCTATCTTGAGAGGCTGCATCTGATACGATTTCAGAGCATTGGGGAATAAAATTTCAGTCTCTGGAGCGTATTTCTTATATTTGAGACCATTTGGAGTGACATTGAAGTCTACCTCGAGAGTCGGATCACTGGATTTTGAATCAGCGTTTGAGGTACCATTCAGTTTGCAGCATTTATCGCCCATAGCGCACCCAATGTCATCACCTTTAGATGTGCTGACTTCAATTACGCCGCCGTTTTTAATGTCCTTCTCTTTTTTAGCAAAAGTGTACGCGGCATCAATAATCGGTTTATACCCAGTACAGCGGCACAAATTTCCATCAAAAGCTTCAGATATCTCTTGTTTGGAAGGTTCTGGATTTGATCTTAACAAGCTATACAGACTCATAACGATTCCGGGAGTACAGAACCCGCACTGAGATCCGTGGAACTTGGCGATGCGTTCCTGTGCTGGATGCATGTTCTCGCTTGATCCGATACCTTCAACAGTAATGATATGCTTTCCCTCTACTGCAATAAGGGGCACAAGGCATCCATTTATGGCATAGTACTTTGGCTTATTCTTATCAGTATCCCATTCAGCCATGGTCATGGTACACGCGCCGCAACCGCCTTCCTGGCATCCGAGCTTGGATCCACAAAGTCCCTGGCTACGTACGTATTGCAGCACCGTCTGATTGGGATCCTGTCCCTTGAGCGACTTTCTCTTGCCGTTCAAGAAGAAGTCCATGTGGTGACAAAAGCCCCGAAAGATGGACATGTGGGGCAATATGTAATTGATAACAGTTTGAATAATTTGGTGCTATATCCTGGATATGATGCTAGTCTACTTCAATACAATTAGTTTTTTAACTCGCTTTAATTGGCCCCTTTTGAACACATTATACAGCTAGCCTACCAGGGCACACACATTTGGCTCGCTTACGTTCAACTACACGACCGAGATTGCAGGCAACTGCGGGGAAGTGCGGATGAAAAATGAATAAATAAATAGTTCCGAAGCTAATCTAGGCAGTTATGGTGAATCCTATATCATATAAAGGTTTGCGCACGTGTCCAAAGGGGGTATCACCAAGATATTGCCAAGCATTCCCAAAATACTGGGGACCCAGACTCCCCACCCTGCTGCGTCTCGTCATGTGACCTGAGATCGGTGGGCATCATTCCCGCACGTTGCGAGTTTTCGCGGATAAACACGCAATAGAAATATTAAGAGGGGTGGTGGCTCAGCGCTGCTGTAACAGTCTTCTCAAATGATTTATTTCGCACCTGCTCGACATTCAGGCAATTCCGGAGTTCACTCTTGTCTTGGTTTCGACTCTACCGCTAATGCCTTGAGCTGTTTATTTTCTTCAATTAACTTTTCCAGCATTTCAACGGTTTTGCTCAATACCAGAGCCTCTGAACGACTTTGTGAGACATCCAACCCTTCCACTACCGCAGCTATAAGGTCAAACCCACGACGAATAGCTTCGCGGCGTTTTTTTTCTGCAGCTACATGGTTTAACTTGCGATCGTTTTGGCTAAGCGACTCGCGTTTTGCACTGGAGCGCTTGCGGGCCGGTGGCATGTGATTAAAGAACACAGGTGTGGCAACAGCCCCAGAATGGTTGATGAGTCATTGAGTCCCACCACCCCAGATGCGCATTCTTGCAGAAATCATGCGTTGTGGGTGGTGTTTTTCCACTCATGTGCTGTAGTGGCCATTGCCGTGAGTATCTACTATATATGGGTCAAGACCAGTCTTTAGTGAGCTGATTTACAGTCCAGAGTGCAAAATGATTATTCTATTATTATATGATGTTTCATGTTCTATCCATTCATGTATATTTGAATCGTAATACTGTTGTTTGTATCAGGTATTTTTAACACAGAAGAATGAAAAATCCCGCGAGCTTCATCAAGCTAGGAGTATAAATGGGTGCTTTGTTAGCAGGAACAATGTCCGACTCGGCAGCGGAGGATGCAGATGGCACCTCCGAGACGTCAGTATTGTCGGCAGGTGTTGTTTTACTAGTTGTCGCGGTAACAGGGTGGACTGACGTAGAGCTTGCAGATGTTTCATGCACAGACTCGACAGAACCAGTTA
This sequence comes from Wickerhamiella cacticola, assembly GCA_030564425.1. Lineage (NCBI taxonomy): Eukaryota > Fungi > Ascomycota > Dipodascomycetes > Dipodascales > Trichomonascaceae > Wickerhamiella > Wickerhamiella cacticola. Next base: position 38,238 of record JAJLUX010000018.1, on the reverse strand, counting down.
CAATGGCAGAAGAGCCCTCCGCACTCTTCTGAGAAGAGCTCACGTCAGATTCAATAGTAACAGGACCCTCGGTACTCTTCTCGGGCTGAGCAGGTGTAGTGACCACGCTGGTTTCGATGCTTGCCTCAGTAGTTGCCTCAGCAGTAGTACCAGTGGGGTTAACAGGGGTAACAGGGGTCGTCATAGGAACAGTCGAAACGATAGTTGAGATTTCGCCATTGGGACAAGTAGTAGTGTAGGTAGTGACGGTAGACGTAACAATGACTGGGTACTCGGTACTATGCTTAGAAGTTTTTGATTCGGTGACAGCAGATTCAGAAGTCTCTACACACTCGGTGCAGGGAAGAGTAGTGACAATGGTCGAGATTTCGCCATCAGGGCAGGTGGTAGTGTATGTGGTGACAGTGCTGGTTACGGTCGCTGGGTTAGTGGTGACTTGCTTCGATGAGACGGTTGTCTCGGTAGAAGGACTAGAAGTGGTTTCAGTCTTAATTGATGAAACGACAGAAGAGACCGGCTCCGAAGTCACGTCAGAGGTAGAAGAAACAGGAGTAGACGAGGCAGTAGTGGTACTAGCAACATCGGTACCAGTTGTAGGGGTAGAGTTAGACTCGGTGCTAGTTCCAGTGGTAGAAGTAGAATCGGAAATAGTAGAGGTGTTGGGTGTAAAAGTAGTAGATGCCGAGCTATGCACGCAGCTGCGAGGCATGGTCAGATCACAATCACCAGTGCATGGAGTGCAGAAGGGCAAGGTGCTTGAGCTGGGAGTAGATGTGGTAGAGTTGCCGTTAGTGGAGCTAGACATAGGAGTGCTAGAAGTGGATGCAGGAGTAGAAGTGGACTCGGTTGGTCTGCTAGATGTAGAAACGGTCACAGGCAAAGTGGGGACTGAGGTGCTCGAGCTAGAAGTGATAGAAGAACCGGAGCTGGCAGGAGTAGTGGAGCTAGCGGGAGTGCTGGAGCTAGCAGGAGTAGTGGAGCTAGCAGGAGTGCTGGAGCTGGCAGGAGTAGTGGAGCTAGCGGGAGTGCTGGAGCTAGCAGGAGTGCTGGAGCTGGCAGGAGTAGTGGAGCTAGCGGGAGTGCTGGAGCTAGCAGGAGTAGTGGAGCTAGCAGGAGTGCTGGAGCTAGCAGGAGTAGTGGAGCTAGAGCTGGCAGGAGTAGTGGAGCTAGAGCTGGCAGGAGTAGTGGAGCTAGAGCTGGCAGGAGTAGTGGAGCTGGAGCTAGCAGGAGTAGTGGAGCTAGAGTCGCTAGAGCTAGAGCTAGCAGGAGAGGTGGAGGTGGCAGGAACGCTGGAGGTGGTCTCAGGAGTCGACGTAGTTGTTGACACCCAGCAACTTTCATGGCTGGAGCCACAGTACTGTACAGGAATAGTAGCATCACCAGTGATGGTATAAGTGTGGCCATTGGCAGTGAAGGTGATAGTAGGGTGCTGGGTTCCCCATGTAGTCTCTCTTTGAGCTAAGGCAACTGAAAGAGCAGCGAGAAGTGTGTAGCTCAGCATTAGTTTGTGTCTTCAGGATGGGGTCGATCCCATTTATATAGAAATTTCGGGTCCTTGAGGTGGTGCATATACTTGTGATGTTTGTAGACATTACATTGGGAAATTTGGGTGCAAATTTATGCTTCCACGATATTAAATACAGAAATAGCCATTAACTTATTTATATTGCCACAAATTAAAAGAACAATAGTAGTTCCACTTCAGTAGGGCCTGGCATTTGACCTGACCTAAATAGGCAATCAAGAAAAACCTCGAAAGCGCGAAGGTGTAAGACCCTTCATGTTTACATATAACACCCCCAAATTTCTGCGATTTGTTCCCTTTGAGGTGCAGGTAGATGTTTATAGACGCCTATAATCCAAACTGACATGAGTTAGATATGAACTAATGTGGTTTTATTAGTGTTGCGATTAAGTTTGAGAGTGGGAAAATTTTTTCTTTCGCTTTGAAGAGAAAAGCCACCTTAGCAGCATCGGCAACTAGTAGTTTTAAAGAATACACAATATAACTAAGTCATAAGCTTCAAATATATATCAAGGCCAATTTTTGTGTATCAAACATAACAAAACTCATGCAGGCGCACCTCGGCTGCGTAAATACCTACGGACCCACACGACGCGAGTGCTTACTTGAGTGTTTCATATCATTAGATTTGAAACACAGAGGAGACATAGCGGCTGCAAATCCGCATATGAAGCGGCATAGAAAATTTATTTTCGAATAATAGTATTATTTAGCACAAATTTATATTATGAAGTGGTAATATATCTACTTATTCTCGGTGGGACCCCTAACTTATGATGCTCTCATGCATGCATAGCTGTCATGACTAAGTCAAACCACAACAGGGATGGGGGGCACTTACGTATAAATACCCAGCCCAAAGTCCCCGGCAAGTATCGACATGAATTGCAAGACCTTGCAATACCGGAGTGCGACTCAGGATGTTCGCAGCGTAACCTTTGAGGTATCTGATCAGTACGAGCTCCTTCAAGTGATTGGTGAGGGTGCTTATGGTGTCGTTTGTAGTGCTACGCACTTGCCAACTGGCCAGCGGGTCGCCATTAAAAAGATTCATCCATTCGATCGCCCAATGTTCTCCTTGCGTACATTGCGGGAGATTAAACTATTGAAGCATTTCAACAATGAGAACATTATCTCGATCCTAGATATTCAGCGTCCCGCATCCATCGAGCAATTTAACGACGTGTATTTAATTCAGGAATTGATGGAAACTGATATGTCGCGCGTTATCCACTCTCAGACCCTTACTGAAGATCACTGTCAGTATTTCACATATCAAATCTTGCGGGCCCTCAAAGTTTTGCACTCGGCCAATGTCTTGCACCGCGACTTGAAACCTAGCAATTTGCTTTTGAATGCTAACTGTGATCTCAAGATTTGCGATTTTGGCCTGGCTCGTCCCTCTGCGGCAGGACCCGAACAAAATAAGGTTGGGTTTATGACAGAATACGTTGCTACCCGCTGGTACAGAGCCCCTGAAATAATGCTCACATTCCAACACTACACAAAAGCGATTGATATTTGGAGCGTAGGCTGCATTCTTGCCGAGATGTTAGCCGGTGAAGCGCTTTTCCCTGGAAAGGACTACTGCGACCAGTTGAGTCTCATTTTGGACGTTTTGGGATCCCCTAGCGAAGAGGATTTCAATAACATTAAGAGCTCTCGTGCTCGCTCTTATATCAAAAGCCTTCCTAGCCGCCCTCCTCAGAGTTGGCGCTCTTTGTTCCCTAAGGCTAGCCCTCAGGCATTGGATCTGGTTAGTCGTATGCTCACTTTTGACCCTGGCCGCCGTATTACCGTCGAGGAGGCGTTGGAGCATCCCTATGTGGCTCAATACCATGACCCAAGTGACGAACCTACCGCCCCCTGCCTCAGCCAAAACTTCTTCGATTTTGAAAACAGAGATGATTTGACTATGGAGGAGCTCCGCAAACTTATTTACAATGAAATCAATGACAGTGAATACCAGATGGACCTCGGCAACGGCGTCCCACAGCCGGTTCAGCCAGTGGGCGTGACAGCCGTCTAAACTTTGGAGTCCAGGCTGACAAAATTCCCTTAGGAATATTTATATTTTACGCCAGATGGCTCCAGCTTTAGCTTAATCTAATATTTATATACAAATATCATCACTCGACCTTGTCGGCGAGTGGGAAAGCAGTGCCAAGAGCCGCAGGTAATCTCGCCAAGATTAACCCCCCTCAAAAAAATGTGATCGACATTGCATCTGGTCGTAATATTATTACAGGGATCTGACGCAATCCCGTCCCGGAGAGGGGTCACGGAGGCGACTGATAGAAAAACGCCTTCCAGAAGACAGAACAACAGAGAAAGAAATCAAATTCACACCAGCTCAGGCTGAAAAAATATGACTCTTAATCTATTAGACTGCAGTGTCTGGTAGGTTCTTAACTAATCTAATCTACATAGCACCCCTCATGTTCCCACATAGTTGTAGTGAAGGAATAGTAGAGGCCTTGGGGGTATATAATGTTTGGTTCGCATTAATTTAATATCATATATCTCTAATTGCTTTTCTGAACCCCCAAATGCTGATAGTAGCCGCTCTGTGGTCTTCCCTGATTATCTGCCATGGACCCACACGTTCTATATATAGACTACTGCATGCAGACGATCCTTCAGTGGCCAGCACCAGAGTGCAGTTTCGTCAAGAATAGAATACACCACTCTGTATCCGATATATTTTATTGAACTCGCAGCATATTTTGTTTCGACTGCATAGCCTGATGCAAGCATAACCTCCGAGTGATTCTTTCCGTTGCGTGGGCACCGTAGTTAGTATTTTCACGCACCCAGCCCTTGTTGACATGCTTCAAGTCTGTTGAGCAAGTATCATGTGCTCAGTGTTGGCATATCCTAATGGATACGACTATATTACTTTCATATTACCCTCTCTCTCTCGCCTAATTAATTAGTATTATTATCCGTATCATCTGATTCAGCCCTTACAGCTTCCATAATTGTATCTCTGCATGGATTTACCACCGACGGCGCCGTATTTACATCGTGCCGTATTTAGGATTCAGGATGGCAGGGGTCGGGTTCCTCGGCAAAAATGCTAGCAGCGCTATCTTATTGACGGCAAACTTGGCTCTGATCATTGATAACAAAGTGTTTGTTGGGCACAATAATGTGAGACATTGGGGTATCTACTGCAGTTATTCAATGGCCCTCATGTTCTCAAAATCCAATTACGCCGCAATTTGGATGCAATAGCTGAATTCATATATACAATGTGCAAATCTCAAGTTTAAATACATGAATGTATCCCTTGATCCTCTCTTATCTTATAACTACGCATGGGTCCCTCGGTTCTCCGACATCTCGAAATAGCATCTTACCCTCGGTGCCACATAATAAGTCAAGATAACTGTTATATATAGAATTATAGCTATATCATATTGTTAATATCACCTACTCGCTATCGCCGATGTGGACACTGACGGATTTGAGTACTACGTAGTCTTCGATACCGTACTTCGAAAGCTCGCGGCCGAATCCACTTTCCTTGATACCGCCGAATGGGAACGGGGGCTCAGTTACCATAGCATTGTTTACACCGACAACACCAGTCTGGAGTGCTTCAGAAACGCGAATAGACTGGTTGAGGTTCTCCGTGTAGAAGTAGGAAGCAAGACCAAGCTCAGTGTCGTTAGCAAGCGCAATGACCTCTTCTTCTGTCTTGAACTTGGCAATTGCAGCGAGGGGTCCAAAGGTCTCCTCGCTGAATACCTTCATTTTCTTGGGGTCACAGTTCACAACGACAGTGGGAGCGTAGAAGTTGGGACCAATGTCCGTGAGCTCCTTACCACCTGTCAAGAGCTTACCACCCTTCGAAACGGCGTCCTCGACATGCTCCTTGACCTTATCAACAGAATCCTTTTTGATGAGAGGTCCCTGGGTAGTGCCCTTATCGAATGGGGACCCAACCTTGAGCTTCTCAACCTCCTGTACAAACATCTTAACAAACTCATCGTGAATCTCCTCTTGGACAAAGAAGCGGTTAGCAGCAATGCAAACCTGTCCAGAACCACCAAATTTGATCTCGATGGCACCCTTGACTGCCTTCTTGAGATTGGCATCTTTGAACACAATGAAAGGAGCATTGCCACCGAGTTCAAAGCTGCACTTCTTAACGGTGGAGCTGCTCTGCTTCATCAGGGTCTCACCAACACCAGTAGAGCCGGTAAAGGAGATCTTTTTAACGATGGGGTTAGTAGTGAGTTCCTCGCCAATAGGAGCAGTATCTGAACTGGTGATGACATTGATAACACCATCTGGTACACCAGCCTTCTGACCAAGAGCGGCAAGAGCGAGAGCACTCAATGGAGTCTCCCCAGCAGGCTTTACAACAGCTGCATTACCACAAGCAACTACGGGACCCAATTTACGAGAAATAAGCTCGCTAGGGAAGTTCCAAGCGGTAATGATACCGCATACACCAATTGGCTGGCGCAGAGTATGGATCCTGACGTCTTTGTTTTGAGAAGCGAGCGTGTCACCCTCAAGGGTGTTTGCTTGGTGTGCAAACCACTCAAAGGTTTTCGCAGCGTTGAGAATTTCCGTGTTAGACTCATCCCAAGACTTGCCGTTCTCCCAAGCGAGAATCTTAGCCAAATCCTCCTGGTTTTCTCTGACAAGTGCAGCCCACTTTGTGAGAATTTGGCCACGCTCAACAGGAGGGACCTTGGCAAACTTAACCTGTGCCTCATGCGCAGCCTCAATTGCCTTTTTAGTGTCATTCTCATCGAGATCTGTAACTTTGACAATCTCATGACCGGTAGATGGATCCTCTACTGCAAAGGTCTTTGACTTTTCAATCCACTTGCCTCCGATAAACGCCTTTGTTATGAGAAGGCTTTCATCCTTGATGTGGGGGTTTTTGGCTTCGTATGATTTAGACATTTGGTACGATCAGGATTGCAATTGACTACTTATATACTCCAAGTTGCGGTGCAGTATAGCAATTATTCGTTGCTACTCATTGCGCCATTTTCCAAAGTGAAGGGGAGAAGGTTGCTAAGTATTATAATATATTTTCCGCCAATGAAATGTGAAATTGCAAGTTTAAAACGTTATTTCGCCGTGCCCTATAGCATTTGTGGAATTTCTACCAGGGTCTATGTCTAAGTACATGCATATACACCCGATGCATACGCACTATGCGAGTTCAAGCAAGCAACAATCGCATCGACGATTTTAAGGTGGGGTTAGGATGAAAGCATACATATTTACTACCCCTACAGCGTATTCATTGCGCAATCGTCACATAGTAGGAATCGAATGACCCCTGCATGTGAGCAATTCCGTCATGAGTTACGTGGTACATGCTTAAATTAGGAAGAAATTACGTTGTAGCAACTTATATGGTGGTAAATACCTCAGGTTTCAAAAAACTTATTACACAGGATACATTGCTAGAGAAATAGTGAGTTAACAGAGGGATTCCTCGAGAATGTCTTAAGCGATATTCGAGGCAGGTCGCCTAGTGGTCATAACACCTGTGGTGATTATTAGTAAAGTCGAATTGCGCTTCTATCATGGCTTTTTGAACCGATCATTCTAGTCAATTGAGATGTTCTCACAAGTCACTTGGTTTAATGCAAATATAGAGCTTCGTCACAAGCAATTGCGAGATTTAATCGCTATATCAGATGGCATCATTTTCCCCCATTCCCGACGACTTTTCAAACAGGAATACAGCGGCAGGCAGTCGCTGATAGCTACTTTACCTTCTTCGCCATATTGTATCGAAGCAAATGACGACCAAGTAATATTGTGCGGAAGCAGTAATCAGGGAACCGGTCATGTTATCACAGTTGGCAAGTCTGTGGATACGTGCGAGGTTGGGTACGAGCTAATCAATTCAGTGGGATTTATCGAACCTCATTTGGGTTTTGCATGCTGCAATGATAGTGGCGTATATATTGGTGATTTGAGCAGCGGGTGGAAACCAGTGCGCATAATCAATGCTCACATGCCAGTAAATTCCGCTGCATACTGTAACGGGTCGCTCGCACTGTGTGGTGATCGGCCAAGTGTGCAGATACACTCGCTTAATGCGCCAAGAGAATACATCACTCTAGATGCCCCACCCAATACAGACATTGGTATTAGCGTAGACTACGGCTTGGATGGTAATCTTCTTGTGGCAGCGTTTCAAAGTGGTCAAGCGTATATCTGGGATGTTCGAAATTTCAGGCAGCCACTACATGAAATGCACAGTGTAGGACATTCAGATCGGCAATTCGGTGGTTTATTTAGAGTAGCTGAGTTCTCGGGCCCTCTCGACGACTTATTATTTGTGAGCGAAGAACGTGGTGTAGTACACATGTTGGACATGCGCACGCTCGACCACGATCTGATTCTGCTAGACGAGGAGCTCACTGTAACAAAAAAAACTGAGTTGATGGAGCTAAATCAGCTCCCTGAAACGCTTGGGCTGGCTTGCGACGACAATAAAGTAATTATCGGTACCACTGAAGGGATATGCGTAGTCCAAGTACATGACAGGAATATATTCCCAGTAATGGATTGGAGATAATACATAAGGCCATTCAAAGCAGCGAAAAAAGCAAAGTTTAGGCAGTCTACATAACTAAGAGTGCTTATCGATAGGTGGTGCGCACAAGCTCACGACAAAAGCTCAAAACTAAACGATAATACCAGTGCTTTTATTGAAAACTATTGGATTTATAACTTAGATTTATCATCGTTCACAACTGTATTGATGGACTTAGCAATGTATTGGATGTTGTTGGAGTTGAGGCCGGCCATCGAGATACGGCCATTCGAGGCCATATAAATATGATACTCGTCAACCAAACGCTTCACCTGGCTTGGAGAAAGACCGGTAAAACTAAACATTCCAATCTGCGTTGTGATGTGATCCCAGTTGCCGGGAGTATGCAGGTCTTCAAGAGCTTTCCGCAACTGGCTACGAACGGCCAAGATCCGGTCAGCCATTGTCTTTATATTTTGCTTCCACTCTGCAAACAGTTCCGGTGTGGTCAGGATTTTAGCAGCGATACGCGCACCATACGCAGGAGGATTTGAAAACTCCGCACGAGTCTGGCGTTCTAGCTGAGACTTTGTAGCCTTGATAGATTCAGGGGTGGCGCTTGGGTCGACAACATGGATGGCACCTGCACGTTCACCGTACAGGCCCATGTTCTTGGCAAAAGACTGGCACACAACCAATGGAATCTTTTGCTCAACAAAGTACCGCACAGCCCATGCATCGCGATCCAAATCACCAGTAGCGAATCCTTGATATGCACTATCAAAAAGAACGAAAACCTCCTTCTCTTTGCACACTTTGGCAATTTCCTTCCATTGTTGTTGGGTGGGATCTAAACCGGTGGGGTTGTGCGCGCAGGCATGAAGCAGTACCATATCACCCTTTGAAGCTCCCTTTATAGTGTCCAGCATTTTTTGTGCTTCAAGAGACTTGGTTTTGGCATTCCAGTAAGGATACTTTTTAACCTGCAACCCCGCATATGAGTAAATGGTGTGATGATTGGCCCATGTAGGGTCACTCACATAGATGACATTTGTGTGGGTTCCAAAGCAGCCAAAATTAGCAATCAACTTTGCGGCCATGTGATTCGCACCGGTTCCACTCAAAGTCTGCACAGTAGCAACCCGATCAAGCGGGACAGAGTCGCCCAGGATCAGCTTAGCCGCTGCCTCGTAAAACTCTTTGTTACCAGCAATCGGTAAATACTCGTGATTTACTTGTGGGTCAGAGGCCAAAGCAACGTCCACTTTGCGGACCACAGGCAAAACCCAAGGCTGACCCTGGTCGGTACGGTAGGCGCCTACTCCCAAATCACACTTCTTTGGAGATGTGTCTGCCTTGTATTTGGCCATCAGTGCAAACAATGCATCTGCGGGTACTTCTTCAACTTGAACAACAGGCATTTTGTTACTAAATCTACTCTGGGTGTACCCTCACGTTTATATAGAATATATGCATCCATGATGCATTTGCGAGCCACCTAACCCTATGTTCTCACGCGCGTACCCCGCAATCATCAATCGCCTCTTTAATCGCACGGCATAAAGTGGATTTTTTCTACGATGTCTCATGTCTTTCAACGCTTGATTTGGGGAGTCAGTGCAGGTTATACCGGTCGTCGGTACCCCACTTTGCATGTGTCTGTTGCATTTCCGTCTGGTAAACTGTAATCTATAGATATAAAATAATCTATTTAATATGCAAAGCTACTATCGCATATAACATTATATTCATTTCGCTTTTAATTAATTGGCTCACCGGTTATTGGGCCGCAAATTTGTTACCCTCGCGGCACGGGATAACCCGCGCAATAACCGCTGCAGTGTCAGTTCCGTGGTGGCGGTGATGGGCAATATGTGGCGCAGGTTGAGGATGTCGAGACCATTTGGTTTACGAGAGCATGAGCTGACTAGTAAGGAGGCCGTTTAGTGTGCACCAAAGTTGAATAATTCGGGATCTAGTACTCCGTTGAAAATGAATACTCAGTACCCCAGTGATAAATACGGTCTTCCTAAAACAGACTTGACAAAATGGAGAATGATTACAGACGAGTCTGGCAAAATGAACTGGATCTACTTGCGATCCAATGAGGATTCAATCCCGGCTTCGCAATTTACAAAGTTCCAGCTAAACTCAGGATATCATGCACCCGTGCAGCCCAAAGTAGATTCACCTTATCAAGCAGCTGAAAACGCGTTTAGGTTTCTGGCTTCAATTCAAGATGAATCGGGAATCTTCCCCTGTCAATATGGAGGTCCAATGTTTATGCTTTGTGGCTATGTCTACACTAAATACTTCACAAAATTACCATTTTCACCCGAGGAGAAAATTGAGATCACGCGTTATATTGTCAACAGAGCTCACCCCGTCGACGGTGGTTGGGGCCTGCACTCGTATGACAAGAGTACTGCATTCGGAACAGCAGTTAACTACGTGATTCTTAGACTTTTAGGTATGGATAGGGATCACCCAGTAGCCGTCAAGGCTCGGAAATGCCTTCATCATTTAGGAGGGGCCATTGGCGTTCCCATGTGGGGCAAGGTATATTTGGCTATTTTGAACCTGTACTCTTGGGAGGGCGTTAACCCTTCTCCTCCTGAATTATGGATGCTTCCTGAATGGGTGCCAATTCATCCATCGAAATGGTGGGTTCATACTCGTGCCATCTACTTGCCTATGGGCTATCTTGCTGCGAATAAAATGGCTGCAGAGTTGGATCCGCTCTTGATGGAACTCAGAGAAGAACTCTACACAAAACCTTTTGCACATATAGATTTCTCCAAGCATCGCAACACCGTTTGCAATGTCGATCTCTACTATCCGCACTCGAAGCTACTTGATGCAACGAATTGGATTCTTAATAAATGGGAGCATTCACGACCCGATTGGATGTTAAAAAAGGCCAACAAAGTAGTGCTAGACCTCGTGCTGAAAGATTTGGAGAATACAGAGTGGCTAGCGATCGCACCTATTTCAAATGTCATGAATGCTCTCGTAGTTTATCATGAGCTCGGTCCAGAAAGTCCCGAATTCCAACTATTCCTCAAGAAATGGCCAGACTTTCTTACCATGTCTCCGGAAGGGCTGCAAATGAACGGCACAAATGGTGTACAAGTCTGGGATGTCGCATTTGCCCTTCAATATGCCGTCTATGCTGGTGTCGCCCATAACAAAGAGTTTCATCCTGCATTAGTTAAAGGTTACCGATTTTTGCTTAGGTCCCAGTTTACAGCAGACTGTGTCCCTGGTTCTTATCGTGATCACCGTAACGGAGCTTGGCCGTTTTCTACTAAACTACAAGGGTTCACTGTGAGTGATTGTACTGCGGAGGCAATTAAGGCAATTATCATGGTTCAAAATATCCCAGGGCTAGAATATCTGAAGAACGAAATCACAGAGCAGCGCCTTAGGGACGGTATCGATATTCTAATTGGTTTACAAAATCGCGGCTCTTTTCATTTCGGGTCTTATGCATCATACGAAAAGATCAAGGGGCCTCAATTCCTTGAGAAGCTAAACCCTGCAGAGGTCTTTGGCAACATTATGGTTGAGTATCCCTATGTCGAGTGCACAGACTCATCAATTTTGGGACTGCATTACTTTACCCAGCATTTTGATTATCGCAAAGAAGATATCGCTCAGACAATCAAGGATGCTATACAATATATTTTGAGGTTCCAGCGCGAGGATGGATCCTGGTACGGGAGCTGGGGTGTCTGCCACACATATGCTGGCATGTTCGCCGTCGAGGCTTTGCAGACCCAAGGACTCAATTATCAAAACTGCCCGGCTATCAAAAAGGGATGTGACCACATCGTGCGGTATCAAGAAAAGGATGGCGGATGGGGTGAAGACTTCCGGTCCTGTGAACTTTTCACCTACGTGCGTCACACTTGCTCACAGGCAGTCCCTACTGCTTGGGCATTGATAATGCTCCTATGCGCTGAATATCCTAACAAAGCAGTTCTTGACAGTGCCTGTAAATTCTTGATGAAGACTCAGAATGATGATGGAAGCTTCCCATGGAACCATGTCGAGGGTGTATTCAATCATTCATGTGCAATTGAGTATCCCAACTACAAGTACTACTTCACCATGAAAGCCATGGGAATGTACGCTAAAAGGTTCCCCGAGAGTAAACTTTGTTAGGTTAATGAAATGAGTAGATACATGGCATTCAATATCTCACTGCTAAGATGGTTGTCCCCGGTCCAATGTAAACACATGTTTCACTAGTACATTTATATATTCATTGATGCTTGTCTGAAACCTTGGTATTGAGTTGGAAGATGAGAAAGCCCCTACTGCTCAACCCCAGTGCACATGCCTGTGGATCATCAGATTCCCACTATGATGCCTCAATAATTAAATTCCCTCTTCAATAATAAAACAACCCACCACTGCGTTCCAGACCGCATATGCTCCACGTGACGTGATTATGTGCATGTGTTTGTGTATACCTGGCCACTGTATTGCTACTACCATGCCTCCTTGAAGAGTGTCAACACTTCCAATTTCTATGAAGCCTATTGTGAGGGTACCATGGTAAAATGATTTATGGTTCTTATCGCACACACAATTAAACACCCTCATTGTGGCTAGAGTGCCCAACTACTGCCGCTGCCGTTGTCTATCATCAACTCTCCCATAAGTGAACGTATACGCGGACGCATCAGAGCAATTTTATACAAAGCGCTCTAAATTTCGTTTCGATTGCATGCCGAGTTTATTTGTTGTGACTCCAGTGTGCGTAACGGAGGAAGCTCAAGACTCAGGCCACTATCTCACCACTGCCACAATAAGCTGAGAAACCTATACGAGAAGGCCAGCAGTTTTATTATAATTGCAAAAGTATCACTGCTTTTTGAGAGTGCATGGCAATAACAGGAATCGCGAGTGTGAGAGCGTCCTCTTACTGGCGGTTTATATTCAAGTACCATAAATGGCCCTGGCTGAGGAGACTGGATAGGTTTGTGCAACCAATTCTTCTCAGCTTGCTGTAAAAATGGTGATTGCAGAGGGATGTGCTCCGTTGGGCCAATTTGTTGAAAGTGTCAAAGCAACATTGGTGAATATACATGTACCGGCTACTGTCACGGATTATTTGCAGTCCAAGATGTATTGCAATGCTATGTGTGTACCTACTGATACTTCTTCATGCCTTCTACCTAGTCTTGGTTCCAGTGTCATTCGCCAATTTTCAGTCGCGAAAAAAAGTGGTCGATAAATGTATCGACAAAGTCGCAGGAGACTCCAAACTAACATTTCCCACTATTATTGACAGCACTTGAGGGCGTAGCGCAGACTTGATTGCGAATTGTTGACGGCTGTGTGGACCTATTCATCCTGGAAATTGTCTGTGGTAAACATGGTTAAAAAAGCCCAGGGAGGCAGGGGCAAAAAAGAAATGAGGCTGTTAGGCCTCTGAACTTCCCAACCAGGGGTCGAACCTGGAATCTCTTGATTCGTAGTCAAGCGCCTTGCCATTGGGCCATTGGGAACTGGCTTGTTCAAGGAGAAATTTTTTCGAACCAAGCCAGAAAATATGGTCACGTGACGCAACTGCTCTTATGAAGCTGCAGATGCCCACAAGATGTGGGGGTAGGCGACATGAGATGCACTACCTTGCATAAGCGAGGTTAATATTTAGAAGTTGTATTGCTAAGGGTGCGATATAGAAAGCACCATAAAAACTAAGTAGTATTAACATTGGAAAAAAAAAAAAAGCAACTACGCTACCTAGTAGCTAGGGCTCTATGAGCTTGAAGATAGACAGCGGTTTTCTATGTCAATACCTATATTATGTCGCTGCCAGTTTTTGTGGCCGTGTTTCACCCTCCCCCCGAAAAAACGCTCACTGCACTCAATAAGTTAGTTACCGAAAAGCTCCGCGCGGGCTGCGGTGGACGACTCCCTTTCAGCGAATTACTCCTCCGGGTTCCGGCTGCACAAGGCGGGGCTGGTCTCTTGGACCTCGCTTCAGCGTGCCAGGGCCGGCTCGCCGCCACTTGGTTCAACCTCTTTACCGAGCGTGGTTACGCCCGGTCGTGCCTGCTCGGGTATATGCAGCAAGTGCTGATAGACCTCGGGGACCGTCTGGTAGCGGGGCGGCAGCTGACGTCCACTTGCTCCAAGTCCTGGGGCTACTTGAACCCAATCCCGTTGGTACTGGAATTCCTCCATGTCAATGTTTTCTTGGGGCCTTACCCCTTTTTCAATGGCACCCCAGCCGAAAATGTGGTAGTGCCTCACCACTACCGACCCCTTTATCGAGCGGCAGCACGCTACTTGCGGCTCACGCCTCAGCCTCCCCTACCACGGTCAGCCCGGGTTCTGGGAGCCTACCACACATGGTCTGCCCCTGTATCTCTACTTCCTAACGACCAAACGATCTTCTACACCAGGACTGGGCGGCTTCCTAAGAAACGCGACGGGCTGGTCACCCGGGAGCAATTGGACCTAGTCACTCAAACACTATGTCTTACCCGCAATCAAGGCAACGCATTCCACCCTTCCTATGAGGACAAGTTTGTGCATGCCAGATGCCCCCACCCGGCCGATCCCCCTCAGCCGGTCACGCAAGCCTCGTTCCGCGGAGCCTTTGAGATCTCCAAGCGGCCAGAAATTCAGGTAAAGCGGCGCGACGATGAATTCGTTTTGCACGCCATAAACCTGGCTCTTCCGCCCTGGTATGACAAGACCTTGCCTGCTTCAGTTCCTCTAAAGGATGGCCGACCCGCAGCCTGGCACAAGGCATACAGCAATATCCGAGCGTTCTGGCGTCATTTGCAGCCTATACAAGGCCGCATACCTACTCCCACGCATACTTGGCGTCGACTACTGGCGCGTACCTTGCCTCTTGTAGGCCGCTACGGCAGCGACTGGCTGGCAGCCCAATCGAGAACGCCAAGCTTCCTGGAAACACATTGTGTACTCTGTCGTGAGAGTCCTGAATCACACTCCCACTTTGCCTTTGAATGCCCCACCGGCAGACACCTCTGGTCACGGTCACGAGCTGTGCCCCAACCACACTCCTGGGAGGAGCTGCACCAAAGCTACCTAGCCCTTCCGGCAATCGATAAAGAGAGCTGGCACCAAGAAATGGCCTTGTTCTATCACGGCCTATTCCGCATCTATGTCTACTTTCGCTGGCATGACCCAGCAGATCCCCGACACCATATGGTGAGTCTGGTTGACTTTGTGCGAGCTTGGCTCGTTCGCAAAGGGTCCAGGTACCCAGTGCTCAGACAAAATCCTGCATGAGGTTAAGGGCTATGCATTGAATGCGCATAAGCGACAGGAGATACATAACCCACTTGTGTGAACGGTATCATTAGTTAGCTATTTTGGGTGCGAATTGTAAAGCACCATAAAAACAGAGTAGTAATTTAACTTAAGAAAAAAAAAACAAATTTTTTTTTATTGAAAACAGCCTCAAAGTGCCATAAAATACCATTTCACAAAGATTAATCACCAGCAACTTATCATATCTGGCTGTGGTTTGAGCAAGTGCCCAGAATTTCTTACCACAAGACCACCTAAATATTGATTCATGGGACAACCAGCACATACGCTGTATGACTTTTGCCTTACCTTGCATTTCTGCATTATTTATTAAACGGATTTATGAGGCATGAGTACGTATGAAATGTAACTATCTCTTGTAGCTACTGGAGATGATTTTCTTTTCATCCCTTATACACGTTGAATGGCCATGATACCTATAAGGACTAGGCACTGGACTATAAGAACAGAAACTTCGATACACGGATATAATACAGAATATTGATTATTTTGGTAGAAACAGGTAACTTTGAAGTAATTTTTGGGGCTACATCCAGCTCAATACAGGTTCAGCTATAAGTCCAACTTCACTTTTATATTACAGAACTAATGGTATGTACGTACCCAATTAGCATTGAAAAAAACTTTTATGAGCTTTCAAAGAGACTAAACATGTATTATTCAGGCTTTGCCCTCGCTAGCAGTCTTGCCTTTAATCGTGAGCTCGATTTATTTTTATTTGTAAGCCCACTACAGCCGTATCCAAGGTATGTCGGTACAAGTAGATTGGGCACTAGTTCAACAATTGGTAAATCAACATAATGCCAAAAAATATGTTGATTCCTCAACTGGGTACCGGATTTTTGAACGGACGCTGGGAGACGACATCGACCCTAATGTTTACGAGATAATCGACCAGAATATAGAGTACTCAACTAAAGTGGATGTTTCGTGCGAGGACAAGGAGCTGATTGTATTGGCCCCTAACTCAATAGCGACACCGGCTCCTAAAACTAAAAAGAGGAAAAATAAATCCGGACAGTCCAATGCCCCTCGGGAATATTTGATGCGGGTTCCTATCGATGAGCAAATTGAGAATGACTTCTTATTGTTCAAGGACTGTACAAGGTTGGGAATTGGATTGACTGAACAGATTGGCCCATTTTTGAGTATTGCAAATGGAAGAATATCACTAACATTTGCATTGCACTTGAGCGAGTTTTGTGCAGGAGGTATACCAGATAGTGCAGTAAGACAGAGCCAGACGGCAAGCCAAGTCTTTGCTAAAATATTGGAAAAACCGGAACTATGTGAGCCACAAGATCACGAGAAAAATCTAGAAGATATGTTCGAGGCTTTAACTAGCCCAAAGGAACTCTCAAACGAACCAATCCATGCCCCCGGCGTCTTGACGCCTTTGCAGAAATTTCAGTGCCAGTCAGTCCGTTGGTGCCTGGCTCGCGAGGGGTGCAAATTAGAAGGGGGCAAGGTTATCACCACAGAGGCACCCAAGGCTTTTGGTGGGTGGTATCGAGTGGACAAATGGTGGGTGAATCCTTATAGCGTACGAATTCAAAAAGATGAACCAGAACAGCAGGAGTATGAATTTGGCGGACTTCTCGCTGAGGAGATGGGACTGGGTAAAACCCTTGAGGTCATCTCGCTAATTAAACTACACCCACGACCTTCATCTGAGCTGGGAGAGCTAATCACAAATGAAAATACTGGCCAGAAAATTCGTAAAGTGGCGGGAACACTCGTGATTGTTCCGAGCGGAATAATGGACCAATGGGTCACTGAATTGGAAAGTCACGCACCCGGAATAAAAATCGTCCAGTATTCGGGGAAAGGTGCGGTTACTCCAGATGATCTGGACGCATGCGATGTCGTATTGGCTTCATACTCTATTATCGCATCTGAGTTCTACTCTGCAAACTTCAACCCTGGACAGCGTAATACGAGATACTGGAAAGAGCGCGAAGATATTAGAGCCGTAAGGTCATCTCTTGTACAGGTTCAGTTCTGGCGTGTAGTCCTTGACGAGGTGCAGATGCTTCATGCGGGCGTAAATAACGCAGCTCGCGTTGCTGGGTTAGTGCCACGAGTCAATTCATGGGCTGTTACTGGCACGCCAGTCAAAAACTCAATGAGTGATTTGAGGGGCCAGTTTTCATTCTTGCAAGTAGAGCCGTTTGCCAGTAAGCGTGCTTTTGAACGCCTGTTATCAATCTCAGATGACTTCAAAACAGTGGTTTCCCAAGTAGGAATACGCCATACAAAATTCCTGCTGCGAGATGAATTACGATTACCACCACAGCGTCGCCGTTTGATTATGCCCAGTTTTAATGAGATGGAGCGATTGTTTTACGAATCCGTACGAGAAGATTGGTGTGATCCATCTGATACAAGTGAAAGGATGCTACGCACTCTGTTGCTAAAACTAAGACAAGCGTGTTGTATCAATTCTACCCGCGAACAATCAGTGTTCAATGATTCTAACGGTGCTACTTTAACCGTGGAACAAGCACTGCTACAACTAACTCATGAGGGCGAGACACGCTATACCCGTCATATACGACATAGGCTTGGGCTTTTGATTGAGCTAGGACAGCTCCACTTGATGTCAGGAGATTGTGAAAAAGCTATTGATGTAATAACACAGCAATTAGAGCCGTTGGAGACTGAGATTATCAAGGCACTCGAACTTAGGGACGAAACTACTCAAAAGAAGAAGGACCTGGAGGAAAGGATAAAGACAGATAAAGGTATTGTCAAGGAAATGACATACGAGCTGGACGCCTTGGGCCTGAAAATTGCTCGCGAAAGCTCAAATGTTGATGAAAATCGGGTAAAAAGTGAGGCCAAAGACGAGTGTGACGCACAGTCAACTGACAACATCGATACTGAGAGTTTGGACGTCAAGCCTAAACAAGAACCCCAACAAGACACCGAGTACAAGGAAGAAGAACGCGTTACACTAAACCAAGATCAAAAAACACAATTCAAATCTGGTAAAGCTACCAACGGAAATGATACCCCAGAGCAAACAGCCAATGAGCTGGTAGATGTTACCTCAAACCCGGAATTCTCGCGCAAACGATTTGAGATCATCGACAAAGAAACAGCTCTAGATGATTTACATGTTACCAACCACTACTATTCTAGTGTGATAAAATCTGCACTCACACACGTAAATGCGTGCAAGGAGCTCAAACATAGAGCCTTTTTTTTCTTGGGTACAGCATTTTATCGACTGGGTCAGGAAGAAGATATTATCGAAGAGCAGAAGGAAGAGTTATCCAAAAAAGAACTGGAATACTATGCTAAAGCCGATGATATCCGCAGTGAGCTTCTGAATGAGGAGCAAGTGGAGTTTATGGCAGTACGCGAAAAGCTTAAAGAACCAAGTATATTCCAATATGAAGACCCAGGTAATGTCTATGAACGATTTTTTAATACACAGGCCGTGAAAATGAAGAAGATACATGAAGATTTGATGATAATTCTGAAAGGAGGATTGCTTGAGCTGAACTCAGAAGATGAGGATGTGTATACCACTTCGATGGAAATCCAGGACAAAGGTTACGTATATATCAATGCTCTCCAAGATATGCTTCGTGATCGCGAGCAAATTATCAGCGGGACACGTAACGTGAAAAAAGTTAAACGCAAGCGTGCTGAGTTGGACACTCATAACGAAGAGCGCAGCGAGTCTGCAGAGCTATTTGAGAGAGAACTCGCAAAAGAAATTAGTGCTATACGAAAACCAGTTGACGACTACGAGCTTGCTGAACGGAAGCGAGTTGAAAAGGCCAATGAAGCCAAGTTCAAAAAGCTTGAGAATGAATATCGCCGCAAAAAGGACAAGCCTAGAGAAACTGAGAATGGTATTGATCTTGAAAAAATTGCTAATGTGACTCACACCAATAGTAATATTTTGAAGAGCGACTGTAGAGCTTGGAAGCGTGAATTAAGCCTCTTGAGTGATGTGTTCAATGCGCGCCTTAAATATTTCAAAAGCTTGCAAAGCATCTCTGATCATGTGCGTGATCCCGAGTTTGCAGATGTTAATTCTGCCATCACGCGCAAAGAGCAGGCTATTCACCAAGCTGAAAGTGATATTGAGAGCGCTAGTTCACGACTTAGGTTTATAGCTCAGCTCGAACTACAAATGCCTGCAGAGCGCGAAAGTAAAGAGAAAGAGCAAGAGAATGAGTGTATCATTTGCCAAGAGCCGTATTTGCATGGCTCGTTCACAACATGTGGCCACAGATGCTGTACTCCTTGCCTTCAAAACTGGCTTTCCAAGAACCCGATTTGCCCAATTTGCAAAACGAGTTTGAGCCCTAGCGATGTCTTCCAATTTAGGTTCGGTGAGCCTCATGTGACTGAAGAAGGCAAAACGCAGTCAGTTGCTCGAGCAGATGATCTCGGTAATGATGTCTACGAACACATTTCATCTAGTCACTTCAATGAGATTCTTAGACAGCCACTCAAAAAGACTTATGGTGTCAAGATAGACATGATCGTGCGACACGTGTTGCTGCTCAAGCAGCAAGAGCCTGATGTACAGATCGTTATATTCACTCAATGGAGCCGTATGCTCCAAGCCCTGACACATGCTTTGATTCAACATGGAATCCGTGCGCTGAGGAAAACGCAACCTAAGAGTGTGACACATTTCCGAACCAATAAGGACATCACCTGTTTTATGCTGCACACTAGCAACGACTCCGCGGGCCTCACCCTCACAAATGCAACGCATGTAATCCTCTGCGAGCCTCTGTTAACAACTGCTATTGAGCTTCAGGCAATTTCACGAATCCACAGAATTGGACAATTTCACCCTACGACAGTCTGGCTTTTTGCCATTCAAGGAACCGTCGAGCAACAGATCTTAGCACTTTCTACTGAGCGCCGTGTAGAAATGGCTCAGCAAAAACGGCAATCTGACGAAGCTGTAGAGTCTGATATACTAACTTCTACAATAGGCCCACTTGTTGACAAGGCGAGCGGCAGTGAAGTGATTGTTGCTAAGGATATGCGCCGAATTCTAGGCTTTGACTAGTGTAACTTATATATTTATTCGATTTTTGAAGACAGTCTTACGTGGTGTATTCACTTTAATCATAAGTCTCCGCAACGGGATCCTTGTAGATATACTAGGCATGTATAATGTGTAGCGTGATATCCCAGATTTAGATATGCTCTTCAATAGATATATATATAGATTATTAGAGCTAGTCAGACATAGAGGCTTCCTCATTCTCGTCCTCAGCTTCAGAAGCAGAATCTTCAGCGTCGGACTCCATCATATCGGCAGCAACTTCGTCGTCACTCTTATTTTCCATTCCCTCACGCAAGAGACGCTGTCTCTCCTCGCGAACTTTCCGTCTAACTGTAGCAAAGGAGCCCAGAGGGGTTTTCTCCCATGGTTCTTCCTTCAAAAATGCTGCCACCTGCTCTTTATCACGAGGACCAAATGATACGTTCGAGCGTTTGCGCAGAACGTATTCGGCATTAGCTTCTACACGCTCCACGAATGTTTGCAATTGCTTGTTAAGACGAACGTTGTTATTGTTCTTCTTAATGAAGCGGCGTACAGTGATGGCAACTGGCCCAGCGACCTCGGGGAATGCGATGTTTTTGCAATAAAGCACAAGCGATTCAGCTAAAAGGTCCACGAGTTCGTCATTAACACCGTTCTGATAGACCTGTGTATTAATATAAGACTCTGGAGCATGGATGTTGTGGTCGAAGTCAAACTGGTTCAAGCTTGACTTAACGGCACGACGATTAACGGCAGATGATGAAAGAACTTCGAGCAACACAGGGTTAAGAGGAATATAAACACCTGTGTGACGGCAAAGTCGAATCAAACTGCGTACAAGGTAGAACCTGAGCGGCAAATATGAGGCTTTTGGCACCAATGTGATCGTCCGGAGAGTAATTTGAACCAATGGGTGAATGAGCTGCAACAAGGGTGAGTTTTTGACCATGTCGGAAGGGGCATCTTCCTCTTCTTGACCTGCACCAAGTGCGATGACTCTCGAGAAATAGTCGAGACTCTGCACATATTGCCATGTGTAGATCACCTTGATGTCGTTATCAGGGTTCTTCTTTTTATCAAGAGCCGCCTTGAGGTTGAGAGCCAGGGTACGGACTTGCTGGAAGGCCATCTGATAACCCTTTGATGCATCGATACCGTAAAGCATACCAAACAGGTTCTTGGCCAAATTAATAGTACCAATGGTATGGGAGTTCGTATTCTTACAGAGGCGTACAAGGCTTTCGTATGCCTGTTTGAGGAACAAGTCCAACAAAGTGTTAGGGTAGGCAGAACATGCCTCCTTGATAACACTGAAAGTGAGAAGTTTAGGTTCATCATCAACATTGGGGTTGATAATCACAGACACAAAGCTTTTGACAAGATCTTTGAGTCC
The DNA here is from genome assembly GCA_030564425.1 of Wickerhamiella cacticola. Taxonomy (NCBI): domain Eukaryota; kingdom Fungi; phylum Ascomycota; class Dipodascomycetes; order Dipodascales; family Trichomonascaceae; genus Wickerhamiella; species Wickerhamiella cacticola. Next base: position 16,445 of record JAJLUX010000018.1, on the reverse strand, counting down.
CTTAAACTGCAAGAAATAGGGCAGAGTTTTTTGCAGAGCAAATAAAATGTTTTGAACACGCTTGTTTGTACCGTTTTTGAGCATCTCGGTGAGAGACTTGCAGTATAATTTTAAGCTCGGCTCCATCTCTCTAAGACGTTTGTTGGTAACCGGAAGCTGGTTTTTATTGAGAGGAAGCAACGTACGTAGTGCTGTAGGCAATGGTCCAAGTGCCAGGTTGATAAGAGCGTCGACAGCTTTGAGGTCTGCAATTTGTTCTTCGACTGCAAATGCACGAATAATCTCTTTGGCAATCTTAGGCGATTTCTCTACTTGTTTAGACCATTCCAGTACGGTTTCAAGGTCAAGTGCAGGGGCTTCTTCTTGGCCCTCGGCAACTTCATCTTCATCATCATCGTCGTCTGATGCATCGATACCATTAAGATACTCTTGCTCCTCGAGTTTTGCACGCTCATCATCATCACTGTGATCGCTTTCGCTAAACTCGTTCTCGAGTTCAGGATCCTCGATCTGGCTCTGCTTGGGCTCAGCGATTTCGAAACCACGCTTTACACGTTCAGTCGGTGTACTCTTGACCTTGTTGGCATGCTTTGTGACCTTTTGTTTTTGACGAACCTTGTCGATCTTCTCTTTCAGATGATTCTTTCTAAACTTTTTAGCTTTCTTGACTTTTCCCATGATGGATAACTGATGAGTGAGGAAAAGGGAGGCAAAGGAAAAAAAATTACGTGAGCATGCGTGTGGGATACTGCCTACTAGTGGCACACATGCATTTAATATCAGGAAAATATCTGGGAAATTAGGTAGGGTGAAGCGTTAATGGTAATACTGGACCGGCATTCTGGAAATTTTAGAGGCTAAAAGCCAATAAGGGCAAACTTTTTTTTTTCTTAAAAAATAGAGAGGAAATTATATACAAACTGAAGCCTAAGTTCCCGCTTAATCCAAGGGAAGCGAAAACTTTAATTGGATAGTACCATCCTGTTTACCAGAAGGAGCCTCAACACGTAGCTTGCGCTCGGTTTGCTGAGGAACCATTGATTTATCAAACCTGGTGGCATTGTTAAGAACACCAACGAAACCAGCGGCAGCTACAATGGTACCACCGTGGTGACTCTTCTGGCCAGTGGGCATAATACGACCGGGGATCCATTTGCTCTCGTCAATTCCATCGCGAGTGTTATGACACACTCCTTTGAGCGCATATGTGGCGCCTACAGTAGTGATGGTGGGCTTCTTACCAACGTTGGAGGAACCGAATCCAAAGAAGCCTTCTGCCTGGGACTTAGTTGCAGAAGAACCATAGAGACTCAAAAACTCGTCACGGCGCTCTGGTGCAGACTCCAGCAAAGCCTTGAGCTCTTTACGTGAGAGGTCACTGAGGTGACGCTTAGTCTGAGGACGTTCCTGGAACATTGTGCCGCTGTCTGGAAGTGCAACGCCAGTTTCAATCAGCTTTTGAACACGGCGTGCGTGTGGACCTCCGTACTCGACTTTAGGCATTCCAATTTCAGTGTCGAGAGCACGTTGGGTAATGAGGCTAGCAGACGCTTTAGAAGGCAGGTTGTACTTGATACCCCAGTTGTTACGGTGGTGGTTGGCACTCGTGGTACTCAGGATCTGCTCCGATGGAACATCCTTGCTGTGTGGCTTGATTTCAGGCAACGAAAACACTCTGCTTTTTCGTACCAAGTTTTTGAACATGAGTAAGCGACCGTTTGCAAGACAGCCGGTGGTATATAAAGTATAATTGTTTTTAAAAGATAAAATATTATCAAGAGAGAAAGCCATTGTCGATATTAATAGTTTGGCCGTTGGTTGACTTATTCTCCAACGCAAACATCACAGCATTAGCTACTGATTCGGCGCTCAGCATCTCTTGAGTGATACATCCAGCTGTAAGGCCTTCGACATCACTTGCCCGGCCCATATCAGTATCAACCAGTGCAGGTGCAACGCAATTGAATCTGAACCCTTTAGGTCCCATTTCTCGCGCCATTGTTCTTGCGAATGCCTCAATGGCTGCTTTAGACGCAGCGTATGTGCTCATACCGGGCCATCCTCGCTGAGCCAGAATACTGCTCAAGTAGACAAATGTACCACCTGTTCTCATCATACTCTTAATTAGGGTTTTGGTGAGCAGCATTGGCGCAATGGTATTGATCTGTAGACATCGTGAGATGTCTTGTTGGGAAGTACGAAGTAGCAACTGAGCAGGTGCGATCCCTGCAGAATGGACTAGAGCAGCTATAGGTACATTGGGCTTAAATGAAGATGCATCAAGTAAATCGAATGCCGCAGTATGGTAAACTTGTCCTTGATCGGTGGGAAGTTCGTTTCGCACCTGGTCAAGTGCTTCTTGATTTCTAGCGGCTAAAACTAAACTATGACCTTTCTGTGCAAGTGCAGTAGCCACTGCTTTGCCAATGCCTCTTGAAGCACCCGTTACCAAGATGGACATTGTAGTAAAAAGGGGGTGTTATGGTAACTCTACACCTCTAATGAATCTCAGTAGAAGGAGCTTTCACATGTGAAAAACGAGAAACAAAAACTGATTTAGTTTGTTTTGGAGAGGAAATAGATATTTTAGCTAGAAGCAATTATATACTATAAGTCAGGCGTTTAGTCGAAAAGACCCATGCCCATGTCCTCGTCGGACTCCTCCTCCTCAGCGGGAGCGGCCTCCTCAGCGGCGGCAGCAGCACCGCCAGCAGCGGCACCACCAGCAGCGGCAGGAGCGGCACCACCAGCAGGAACGGAAGCAAGCTTGCTGGAACCCTCCTGGATGAGCTCGTCGACGTTCTTACCACCGAGCTCGGCAACGACGGCGTTGACACGCTCGTCATCGGCCTCGATACCGACAGAAGAGAGAACGGACTTGATGTCCTCAGCGGAGGGGTTGGCGTTACCACCAGCGGTCAAAAGCATGAATGCGGCAATGTACTTCATTTGGATAAATCGATTTAAGCTTTCGCAGACAGATCCTTGAGTGAAATATATTGCGAGTGGGTTTTGGGACTATTAGGGCAGCAGCCCTAACAACTTAGTAATACTGCACCGTACTGAGGCCTCATATGCACGCTATATGCAGTCTAGTAAACTATATGTTTTATCATGAATGATAGAGAATAGTATATAGTATAGTCTTTGATCAAGAAACATGGTCAAGGCCTGAGTAACTGCGCACTTGAAACTGTGGGTGCATCGAATAACAACCTGTTAATGAAGCTTACGCAGATAGCAGAACCAATAGAACTGCTTTACTAAAAAAAGGTTATATTCAGAGTACTACTCTAAACGTACATAGGTATAGCCTGCAGTGTCTACACCCACTCTAGGGCGGGTTCAACTACTAAACTACGTTGAGGTGCAATTGGACACAGACAATCGATAGCTATTATATGATTCATACTCTGCTGGTTAAAACTACAGATAATACATTTATATAAGTTCAGTGCACTACACAATTAAATCTAATCCTCCTTATCGTGACTCTCGTCGTCATCATCCTCCTCAGGGCGACGATCGTAGAACTCGTCCAAAATCTTGGGAGAGATACGGTTGAGCATCTCCTTGGGGTAGATGCGCAACAAGCTCCAAGCGAGATCAAGGGACTCGAAAATAGTACGGTCTTCGTACTTACCCTGAGTAACGAAGTTCTTCTCAAACTTATCAAGGAATTCAAGAGACAGCTTATCCTCATTAGAAAGGGCTTCCTCACCTACTACAGCTTTCATAGCGGCGGCGTCACGACCAATGGCGTATTTTGCGTAAAGCTGATTCGAGACATCACCGTGATCTTTACGAGTCATACCATCACCAATGGCGGCCTTCATAAGACGCGAAAGAGAAGGCAAAACGTTGATGGGAGGATAGATACCACGGTTGTGGAGTTGACGGTCAACAAAAATCTGGCCCTCGGTAATATAACCAGTAAGATCAGGAATAGGGTGGGTAATATCATCGTTGGGCATGGTCAAGATGGGAATTTGAGTGATGGAACCGTTACGGCCCTCAACACGACCAGCACGCTCATAGATAGTACTCAAATCGGTGTACATATAACCAGGGTAACCACGACGACCGGGGACCTCTTCACGGGCAGCAGAAACCTCACGAAGAGCATCAGCATAAGAACTCATATCAGTCAAGATGGTCAAAACGTGGCGCTCAGTCTGGTAGGCAAGGTACTCAGCAGTAGTGAGAGCCAAACGAGGTGTGATAATACGCTCGATTGTAGGGTCATTTGCCAAGTTAAGGAATAGAGTAGTACGCTCAAGAGATCCGTTCTCCTCGAAGTCACGCTGGAAGAAACGGGCAGTCTCGAGGTTGGCACCCATGGCGGCAAACACGATGCTGAAATTTTCCTCGTGCCCGTCATGAACATCTTTTGTGGGACGAACAAGTGAAGCTTGACGACAGATTTGGGCAGCAATATCATTGTGTGGTAGACCTGAAGCCGAAAAAATAGGGATTTTCTGACCACGAGCAATGGAGTTCATTGTATCAATGGTGGAGATACCAGTGGAGATCATTTCCTCGGGGTAAGTACGAGTGTAAGGATTGATGGGAGAACCGTTGATGTCCAAGTAGTCCTCGGCCAATACACGAGGTCCATTATCAATGGCAGTTCCATTACCGTTGAAGACACGGCCCAACATATCCTCAGAAACGGGCATCTTGAGACTTTCACCAGTAAACTCTACAGTGGTTTTCTTGACATCAATACCACTAGTACCCTGAAAAACCTGGACAATAGCACGATCACCCTTGACTTCAAGGACCTGACCGGTACGTTTAGAGCCGTCAGGAAGTGTCAACGTCACAATCTCATTAAAGCGTGGGTACTTGACCTTGTCGAGGATAACGAGGGGGCCGTTAATGGCGTTAACGGTGTTGTACTCAAGCTCGGGTTTAACGCTGAAATCCTGGGTCACAGCCTTCTTGTTGATCTCGTAGAGCTCCTTATCGCTGAGGGTGGCCATGATTGGTGAGGAAGGGGTGCGCCGGGGTCTAATGTGATAAAGATGTGGCGGTGGCGCCAACCTAGCTAAGCCAGGGGGGACTTTAACAAAAAGTGTGCTGAGCTGAGCATACTGATCTCTATAGCTTAAGCGACTCAGGAGTGCCCTTGAAGCTTTTTGCTACTACTCACTCTTGTCATACTATTGGAATTCATTCACTAGCATCTTAGAAAATGCCCAGAATAATCTACATTTTCGCTATTATTCTTGGGGCTATTGCCATGTATATCTCTAAATCATCATCCTCTACATCCGCATTCACATCAGCCCCAGCCCCACGGGAAACTATCCACGATCTCACCTACTGGCCCGATATTCCCCTCGATGAGAACAAAAACAGAACCCAACTGGGTAAAGAAAAGGCATGCATTTATATGCTCGTACGCAACTTTGAAGTACAAGAAGCATTAGCATCAATTCGTCAACTCGAGGATAGGTTCAATCGCAAATACCGCTACCCATGGGTCTTCCTCAACGATGATCTATTTACTGACGAATTCAGAATTCTCACCTCGGGTATGGTGTCTGGAGAGGCTCACTATGGCCACATTCCTGCTGCCAACTGGTCAGTCCCCGATCACATAAATCAGTCAAGATTCACGGAGGCATTGGCTGAGGCAAAAAAAAACGACGTTATATATGGTGATTCTATTTCTTATCATAACATGTGCCGTTTCAACTCCGGTCAATTCTTTCGGCACCCTCTTCTGGATCCCTATGACTGGTATTGGCGCGTAGAGCCAGGCGTCGACTTTTATTGCGATCAAAATTACGACCCTTTTACATTTTTACGGGAAAACGACAAGGTTTACGGATTCGTAATTACGATTCCCGAGTACTTCAACACGATTCCTACGCTGTGGCCCACGATTCAGAAGTTTTTCGCTGAACACCCAGAGTATGTCGCAAAAGACTCGGCTCTACCTTTTCTTCAAGACCGCCGCAAGCTTCGGCCTGATGATATTATTACAGACTATGGCGATCAGGAATTCAACGGGTGCCATTTTTGGAGTAACTTTGAAATCGGTAATCTCAACTTTTGGCGCTCCCAGCCTTACCTAGACTATTTCAATTATCTGGATCAGTCGGGCGGCTTTTATTATGAGCGTTGGGGCGATGCTCCAGTCCACTCATGGGCTCTCATGCACATGGTCAACAAGTCCCAGATTCACCATTTCAGCGATATTGGCTACTATCATCTTCCGTTCCACCGATGCCCTCACGATGATGCATCATTCATCACAGGACGGTGCTTGTGCCCTCGCCCTCGCCATGAAGACATTGATTTTCAAGCATTCAGCTGCCTGCCAAGATGGTGGCACCACGCTGGTCGGCAATCCTTGTTTCAATTCGGCGAGCAACACAAGGATAGTTGATAACCTATAACCCATATTGCATCTCATAGATTCGCCATAGCATCGAAGGTTTCACAGAAGAGAAAAGAGCTAGCTCAATGCATATTTTGTGCCAGTGGGGCCACAAAAAAAAGCTAGTCCAAGGAGCTAAGCACTCGTTTGAAAGCTACATCAACATAGCATTTTCTTATCGAGACTGATACACTTTTGAGCTGGGCTATTTGAGCTTCATAAATAGTTTCTTAAACAAATAACTACATAAATACTAATCCATCTTTCCGGTGAGAATGGGTCCATGTGGCTCTCTCCAGCGCTTAACGGCGAATTTGTACAACGATTTTCCAACAAAGAATGCAATGACCACTAAGACGACGCCGCTCATCGACAAATGTTTCTTTTCCATCTTTTGAATGTTCTGACCAAGGTTGAGATTGGGCTTAAATACGATTTCTGGCTTAAAGGGCTTGGGGACTTTACGGAAGTATTTCTTGAACTTCTTAGCCTCACCCTTTTCACCAAGCATCCTGATTGCCTGGTCGACGTCATCGAGACGCAGCTTAGCATCACCCAACGAGTCCACGTATTTTCCATTGTACCAATCAATGACAATTACATCCTCATTATTGTGGTCTGTAGTATCAACGTAGTCACCAAACTGGTCTTGCCACTGCTCACGAGTAAGGAACCCATAGGTACGCTCGCCAATAAGAGGGGCGCTGATAGGAGTTATCAACACAGAACGGGCAACAGTGAGCTTACCACGCTTTCTCAGATTTTCGTACATCTCACTACGTTGATCGCGCAGAGCTTGCTGATTGTGCGCTTGTTTGATGAGCGCAGACTCGTGAGACTTTTTAGCAAGATACTTGAGCTGAGAGCTAGGGGCCTCACTGTCCATGTTGAGCTGGACGACACTAATGCCGGCATGACGTGACAAGTGTGGCACCTGGTCAGGCTTGACATGCACTGGGGATGCAAATCTCACACTATTAGCCCAAGACACGACAGCATCGACATCCCGTAAAAGTTCAGGTGTGTGCGAGTCTGGGTAGACATGATAAAAGGATTCAGTCTTCTTGCTTTCAGGGTTATCAAACTTAGACACATAGACAAGAGCAGTGCCATGGGTGTCGACACCAGCGTTTTTACGGATCTCGTTCGAGGAAGTGTGAAAGAGAACGCTATTGATCTCAGGGAACTGTCGTGCCTGTAGGGCCAGTGCATCCCAGTCTTCCTTAGTTACTGATTCGTCGTACAGGTAGACAAAAGTTCCCACTCCGTCAGATCCATCGGCATTTACTAAACCGTCAAGCTCCTCGGGTGTTTTGACGTGCAGGACTTGAGCACCAGTCTGGAGGCGGTCATAATTTTGGAACTCCTCTAAGGTGAAACCACCAGAAAACATGTGTTTGGAGCCCTTGATGTAGAAAAATATCGTTGGGTACGATTTTACACCGCTTTCCAAACAGAAATCGAAGTCAGATTCGCAGTTGACTTGTGCCACATTCATTTTACCCTTGGACTGCTGTGCGTATTTTTCCCATTCAGGGGCCATTGCTTTGCAGTGGGGGCACTGTGGGTGGAAGAATTTGACCATCCAGGGCTCACCAGATTTAGTGACAAGCTCATCGAACTCATCTCGATTGAGCTGAGTAGACTTACCATCAGCATGAGTGACAGTGATTGGCGTAACCCAGACGGGGCCGGGCAAGTTTGAAGGGATAAAGTCAGTGCTTGATTTATCCTGAACAGCTATCTCACCTTCCGCTTTTCCTGCAGTCGCAACAGCACCACTTACAGAGGTGGTGGTAGTGGTCTCTTCACTTTTGGCTGCTTTTGGAGCCTTTGGATCGAGCCCAAACTGTTTAAGCCATGCTGTAGTACCCTTATAAGTGAAATCACGTTTCTCAAACTCTTTGTCGAGCTTTCCGTCACGATAAGCTCTAACGACTGGCCACATTTGAATCTTTGCTTCCTTGCATAGATCACCATTCTCAATACAGTTGACTTGAGCAAAGTTCGCGTCAGGGAGAGCCTTTGCAATCCGTTCAAAGATTGGAGCATACTCCTGACAATGCGTGCAGTATGGGGAGAAGAATTTGACAATCTGCAATCCGGGAATTGTTTCCGGTTTAAGGTCTTTTATTTCACGAACTGGTTTTTCAGCATCAGCTGAAACCTTGTGTGAGACTGTTCCAGTAGCGGTAGTAGCAGCAGCACCAGTGGTAGTAGTAGCAGTAACAACAGTGCTATCAGCCGAGGCTTCCAAGATAGGAGCATTTTTACTGATCTTTAATCCATCCAAGAAATCGTTAAGGACGTCGCTTGAATCGCGATTGACTTCTGCATCCGCCACGAACTCACCATCATGGTACACTTTGAGGAAAGGCCATGACTTGATATTTTGTTCCTTGCACAAATCTCCGTTTTCGACGCAGTTTACTGCGGCATAAATGACATCGGAGTTCTTTTTGCGGGCTTTAGATTCGCTTTCTTCGTACACTGGGGCGTACATGTTACAACCAGCACAGTACGGTGAGAAGAATTTCACCACCCAGGTACCGTGCATTGATTCGGGTTTAAATTCTGCTGGTTTGAGCGTGACGACCTCGGCAAGGGCCGTAGCTACAAGTGCCAGCTGAGCCAGAAGCATGACAAAGGGTTGTGAAGAGCCCGTACTTTATGGGGTACTTTTATGGCTTTACTAAAAATGGGAGAAAAAAATAAGAAATATTATAAAGTTTGAGATATTATGCGACTGCGTTAAGTATAATTAACCTCTCCGGTAAAACCCTCTCCCTAATTGCTGTTGATTTTGGCCATCAACCCCGCTGGAAACTCTCTAGGTACATTTACTCTTTAGCCGAAGCGACGCAGGTGGTCAAGCAGTACCTGCAGGTCTTCGTCATTCTTTTTATATTGAAGGCTTGGGATAAGCGTCTTAGCTTCCTCTGCATCATCACATAACAGATTTCCTAGTTGAGCAATCTCGAATGGATGCAAATCGCCATTCTCGGGGGCTTTAAGCAAGTGCTCAACGGCACTCACAGTTTGTTCGTCCTTGAACCGAGCAAATACTGACAGATACTCTTGGGTCTTACGCAACACTTCGTTACCACTGCTGAAATCCTCTTCGTCTTCATCTTCGACTTTGGGTTTGCCATCAGACGAATTGCGTTGGGCGAGTGCAGCTGAAATCAAGAGTCGCGTCTCGCTGTTGTTGAGGGCAATTACTGCATTTCCGTCAGTATCTGGGTGGGTGGTCTCAAATTCCCTACCAAAATATAGCTTCCCTGCATCTTCTTCTTCGCGCTGCTGGTCCTGAGGCCGCTTTCTTTGCTCAAGGATCTCTGCTGGTGAGGGCATATGACAAAACTAGCGAGACCTCAAGCGGGGGGCCTAAAGGGGTGGGGGATAGTAGTGAAGAAAGGGCACCATCTAAATTAGTACATCGAGAAGCATGATTATTACTAGCTATTTTGTGATGAAATTAGTTATATGAATCGAATCGTGTTTTCAACCCCGTTTTTATATAACTTCAACTATACTTTTGTCACGGAGTTTGAGGGGACCCTCTCTGCTAGCCATACTTGATGGCACCGATTACGATATATATTTTTTAAACCTTGACCATGGGATTTTTTTGGGCACAGGAACCAGCAAAAACTGTCCAACCTCAAGAAAAGAATGCCAAAACCTATTATGATTGGCTCTGGGCTCACCCTGTGGAGCACAAATTTGAGGCATCCATCCCCAAGCCACTGTCAAAGTGTCCTGTCGACCACACAAAGCTCCAGAAAAAGCCTGAGCCCAAGGGCGAGAGCAAATGCCCTGTCGATCACAATAAGTTGAACCCACATAATATGATGCCGGAGCTGGCACAAACAAAAGCCCCTGGCCAAAGAATCTCGTTGCCAACTGAGCGAACCGTTTCTTCGATTCCGAAGGGTACCGCCGACGATAGCGGCAATTGGGAATACCCGAGTCCTCAGCAGATGCTGAACGCTATGGTCCGCAAGAGCGGTCCTGAAGGGATTGAAGAAGATGCCGTTGAGAGTATGGTCGATGTGCACAACTTTTTAAACGAAGGAGTGTGGAGAGAGGTTCTCGACTGGGAGTCCAAATACACGTCCGATACCCACATAAGCCCCCGGTTGCTTCAGTTCCAGGGCCGTCCACAAGATATGACACCTCGTGCGCAAATGATTCAGTGGCTTGGCAAAGTGTTCCCCGAAACTTGGGGTTGCCCTCCACCTTTTGATCGTCATGACTGGACTGTTCTTCGTAGTGACGGACAGGGCGACTGGAAAAAAGTGCGCTATGTGATTGATTTTTATGAAGCACCTGATGATGGTGATATGCCGGCATTTAGCGTTGATGTACGTCCCGCAGTGGATAACCTTGAAAATGTCAAGGACCGTATTCTTAGGACCACTGTTCCTGTATGGAACAAAGCCATGGGCAAATAAATTATAGAGAGCAAGTATATACAGGAAAGATACCGTGAGTGATACGAATACAAGACATGATTTCATGTTAAACTCTATTTGTTTTGTGTTAGTGTTGATCATATGCTGCCACCTGTGGCGGTATGCATCACTGCGCCACCCATGCCACCAACCACACAAGCATCAAAGGGAGGAATGCAGGTTAGGGTTTTAGTTCCTTTCACATCCGACCACAGAGCGCTCACACTTTGGCCTCCATTTTGCCATGTCAAACCAGAGTATAGTGGGTGTACATTACCGTGTAGGTAAAAAGATCGGAGAGGGCTCGTTTGGTGTGATTTTTGAGGGCACAAACCTCCTCAACAACCACATGGTGGCCATCAAATTTGAGCCCCGCAAGAGTGACGCTCCCCAGCTCCGTGACGAGCACAGAACCTACAAGATTCTGAGAGGATGTACTGGAATTCCAAACGCGTACTACTTTGGCCAAGAAGGGCTCCATAATGTCCTGGTTATTGATTTGCTAGGCCCCTCCCTCGAGGATTTGTTTGAATGGTGTGGCCGTAAATTTAGTCTCAAGACGGTTTTACTATTGGCACGTCAGATGCTTACACGCGTTCAGACGGTTCACGAAAACAACCTGATTTACCGAGACATCAAGCCTGACAATTTTCTCATTGGTCGCCCCGGTACCCCGAACGCCAACACCGTTTACCTCGTTGATTTTGGTATGGCAAAACAATACCAAGATCCTGTGAGTAAACAGCATATCCCTTACCGTGAACGCAAAAGCCTCAGTGGTACTGCTCGGTACATGAGCATTAATACCCACTTGGGTCGTGAACAAAGCCGTAGAGATGACCTTGAAAGCTTGGGACACGTTTTCTTGTACTTTTTAAGAGGCTCGCTTCCTTGGCAAGGCCTTAGGGCTGCTACCAACAAGCAAAAGTATGAACGAATCGCCGATAAAAAGCAGTCCACTCAAATTCGTGAACTTTGTGATGGCTTTCCTACTCAGCTAGAGAGCTATATGAAATATGTCAGAGGGCTTGCTTTTGAGCAAACCCCCGACTATGACTATTTGCGTGACCTCATGTCTGAAGCCTTAGAGCAGGCCGGCGAAACAGACGACAACCAGTACGACTGGATGAAGCTCAATGGTGGAAAGGGCTGGGATTCAACCAACAAAAAGCCAAACCTTCACGGCTATGGTTATCCAAACCCTCCCAATGCTCAGGGAGGTCGCCAGATGCATCGCCAGCAGTCTCGGCACCATCACAGCAAGCAAGTTCACCAGTCTCAAAAGAGGCACCCAAATCCCCCCGCTCCCACTCCTGCAGAACAAAAACCCGCGGAGCAGAAACCTGCTGTACAGGGTCCTTCAAAGTCTCAGCAGCCCCCCGCAGCGCAGGAGACTGAGAAACCTAATAAATTTGCATCTATTTTCTGTTGCGCATAATTTTAGTGTATTTATAAAAATCTAAGAAAAACAATATATGAGGATTCGTTGCGAAAGCCCTACTTATGCACTACTATGCATATAGTATAGTCTCTTATTGGGAGTTTTCAATGCCACCCCAACCCAAACTGGTGAAGCATGCGTACGCGTGGGTGCGTGATTGCGTTATGTAATGACCAGCTTATTACTAGTCAGTGAGACGCGTGATGCATATCGTGTGCATACCGTTCTACAGGAGGCTGCCAACTTTCTCAAGATCAAAATGACAAGAGTTGTAAGCTTGGCGTGTAGGGCAGCAACCGGTACCGAGTCACGTTCACTAAAAGTGTCATTTATACACTAATTGGACAATCTGGTCTGCTACAACCAAGAGAGAAAGTGGCGACATGCATCACGCGTTTATTTCCTCACCACAACTGCTCAGCTCAGTAAACCACTGCCATATGTTCAAAAGGGCTTTATTACGTCTGAATTTATTTGGTATTTACGCTTATCTACTTTAGCTGTCTCAGCTTGGTGCACTACATGACCTTGCATATGCAGACTAGCTAATAGAGGGTGTGAAGTCAAAAATGACAGCACAGCCATGAATGATTCTTAAGACGTGATAGTTTTGCCAAGTAAAAAATGAAGACGACAGGAATCGAACCTGCAACCATTCGATCTGGAGTCGAAAGCTCTGCCATTGAGCCACGCCTTCTTATGTAATGTGACACATGTATGTATGTCTCGCTTACGCATTTATGTCACGTGACCTGCGCGCGCCGAGCTTTAAAACGTGCTCTAGAGTGGCAAATAGTTATGTTTATTGAGCCCCGCTCATTATCTTCACTGATTTGGCTATTTCTTTACTGTATAGGCCTCTCCCATTTTGTGCCAGTCAGATGTGTGGGTTTTGCATAAGCGAAAGATGATGTACTGAGCTATGCACACGCGAGGTTACATCATGAAGAGAAATCGTAACACCACACATAATTGGGTGGCTAGCACTATAATATACAATCCGTTTTTCTCTTATTTGTTCACATCTCTTGTGCTTGACTATATGAACAAACGACGACTCCAGGCCTATTTATAAGACTGGCACTATTCCCTCACGATTCCTCGCACACCGCTAGCGGTGGTGCGGCTTATGATTTGAGTATTAGAAGTATATAAAGCACACCAGAAGAGATCATGGACACACACGAAAACCTGTTCAATCAGTACTACCGTCGTAAATACCATACGCATTGAGTTATTGTTGCATACAGTATCCAACTCCCGAAAAACTATCCTCGTCTTCTTCTGTTCTGATGCCTTCCGGCTGATAGCATGTCTATACCTTCTACCTGGCTGACTCTCCACCATCTAACCCTGCACGGCGCACACAGGCTTCTAGGTGTTTTGATGGGCATGTTTACTCTTTCTAATAAGCCCCAAGCTGGATACCCCTTTCATCAACGACCTTGCCATTACTGGCAGCTACCAACCACCGTTACCTCCGCATATGTAGCCTGTGCACACGCATTCTGCGTAGCTCGTCGAGCAAGATTATATTTAGTAATCTCCTCGGCTCAGCCTGAATCTATTGCTCTGTTTCCATTGCGTAATACTAACTGTATACACCCTTTCCCGGTGCTATCACAGGTGGTCCTGATCGCCAACTATAGTATTTCACTATTGTTACAAGGTCCAATGTCTCCAGCCCCAATCCAGCCACGCTTCTGATTCTACAGGATCACTGAATTACAAATTGTGAGCCGTATCCAAGTGATATAGACTACCGGGGTGTGAGCCGCTGTGGCACGGTAGCTGAGGAACACCTTTCAGACCAGGTCGCCAAGAAAGCATTTCCGCAGAGTATATCCCTTTTTCCAGGTAATAGAGTATATGAGCAAAGGTACTATGCTATTCAAGGACATTCTCCGCCTTGCATGACCAGGTCAAAACTAAGGTCTCTCCTTTGGTTTAAGAGGTTTAGATACACAATTTATGGGACCATAGTATTGAACAAGACGTCCTCTGTTGCGATACTTACATCGGTAAGTAGCGTTTGAGGCGCCTACCGCAGGCCAGAGTCTGAGGAGGCTCAGTATGAGTTCGATGTGAGAATACGGGTCTCAAAGTCCAGCAGGAGACTTGAAGTTGTCTGTGTTAATATTTACCACTATGAGCTACCAAACTGCAAAGGCTCCTCTGGATTAGATCCGTACTTCGTTATTGCAACGTTGGAGATGGCGTACGCAGAGTGATAAATGGATGAATTGCGTTTTCGCGAAGTGGTCTCAGTACTCATTTTAAGCCGCTTTATGCCTCTTTAACTCATATAATGCGCATTTTTTATAGTCTGAACGACTGTCGCCCTCAGTCATGACGCAGAGGTGACGGAATCAGATATGTGCTTTTTTGAGCTATTAGTAGCTCTACGATCTGCTGATCTGACCATTCTTGTCTGTAATGCTCCATTCACGGTGTAGGTTGTTCTGCCCTTGAGCTGAGTTCACTGTAGTATGCTTTCTTATATAGGTCCAATTTCGAAAAATTGCGAAAGCGAGTTGCATACACGAGGGTGTCGTTGCGACGGCTAGGTTCCATCCCGCTGTAGACTCTCGCCTTCATTTGTTATGGCTTGTCTCAATATCTGTTCAACATCTTGAATTACCAAGAACTGTTGCAATAACCGTACATCTCACTGTCGGGTGTGATATTTATATCCAGTTATAAAGGTTCTACTCTCAAGTCTAGTGCGCAAAAATGGAGATTCATGTGGCTTGTATTCCTGAATTATTGACTCAACGAGCTTAGCGATGAAATTGTCACTGATAGGACGACCGTTGATATAGTTTGAGCGTGTCGATTAACGTTGCCCCTTACCAATTAAGTATTTAGTAACTAGCTATGTCCTACAATTACGCTGATATAGAGGCAAATATCAATAGCTCTTTCACATAACTCAATAGCTGAGAACAGGTAATGGTGGTTCATACATCGTATGCAACAAGCAGTAATTTTGCCTTTTGCTGTCAATTTCACTTTATTGTTTGAGTGCATATGTTAATCAGTTCACTTATAGTGGTCACTACCCTCTTCTTCACTTTTACCTACTTGGCATCTTGGAGAATTGCGCTCACCATAAACCTATCCCAGCTGGAACATCTAAATTCTGGATATTTTTTAGTACAAATAATGATGTACCCCTCTCTGTTTCTATCAGATCAGAGCCCGCAAAATTCATAGATCATATAGTATCGGTTTTTATGAAGGTATATCTACTGAGTTATTGACTCAAACAGATGCCTACAGACAGTCTTAAGAGTGAATAATACTCTATAAACCGTATATCTAGTTACTTTGTACATTAAGAATGGTTGCAGTTCATAATTTTCCATTGATACGGTGCCGAGACAAAAAAAAAAAAAAAGGGAGTTTCGACACTTTGTCCAAATAGGTAAGATAACCTGGAGCCTCAATTTATAGACTGTGGAGTGACGCGTGAGCGCTCCGGTCAAGCTCTGTTAGAGTTTTATATGTCTGCCCAGACTCAGCCTTATTCTCCGATAGCTTTGGTTTAGGTTATCTGTAGGCCATAAGTGGCTCTAATCTACGCGAATGAATTTTCTTATAGGAATGACGCCCCGCATTCTTTAGCAATTTGCGGTGTGGAGGCAACAGCTCAAGGGCTGCACTTGGGAACCTCAGCGCGTCTTTTCTTTGGTGTCCTTTATTTAAATACAGGTCTTTGGACCCGTCGACTAGCGTTGTTGATATTGTTTTATTATATAAAGCTCTGTAGACCTGCGCGCACCTTATTGTGCTTCAATATTGCTAAATTAGCGCTCTAAATTTTTTCGAAAACGTTAATCAGAACTGCTTTTTTTTCTAATAGTCGTTTTTTGTTGATATCTTTTAATCAAACCAGGTCGCATCGACCTGCGCGCACCTAATTGCGCTTCTATGTGGCTAAATGTATTTTATCTCTTTTTTACTGCTTTTTTTTTTTCCTGAAAGTCGTTTTTACTGCTTGTTTTTTTTTTTCAAAAGTTTAATTCTACTCTGTTTAAATAGGACTTTACAATTCGTCCCCAAAATAGCTACTTACGATCTTCCTGTCCCTGCCGAAGAGTGCGTCTCACCAGTCGCTTATGCACTGGCTATGCATCCTTCTGCCAAACAGCAA